>OZ018319.1:158033014-158610514 GCA_963969495.1 Ceratothoa steindachneri
CCAATTTGAAGACGACAAAAAGTTACCTCAAACCGCTGAGGAATTGTAGGGTAGGTCCACGTGAACAGTCGCGGCATGAAGGCACACAACTTTAGGTTGCAATTGGCCGTCTCTCATCTTGTTTGCAATTCAGCCTCGTGAGCTGACCTGATTCCTGCCAATATGTAGTCAGTACGAGGAAGGTCGAAACGGTATTCTGGTCACCAAGTCCTCGCTGAATGTTTGGCGAATCCTTACATGCCTAGGAACT
Organism: Ceratothoa steindachneri; assembly: GCA_963969495.1. Classification (NCBI taxonomy): domain Eukaryota; kingdom Metazoa; phylum Arthropoda; class Malacostraca; order Isopoda; family Cymothoidae; genus Ceratothoa; species Ceratothoa steindachneri. Next base: position 158,033,265 of record OZ018319.1, read on the forward strand.
GATAAGAGAATAAACTCGACATCCGCACGGATCGCGAAAACCGTCGCGAAATGGATACCATGCAATAGGGTGTGTGGAGGTAAAAATGCCGCAAGAGCAATCAAGGAGCTTTGTGAGTCGCTATAGATCACAATCCGGTCTCCGAACCAGGCACGTCGCGTTATCTCCCGTACCGAGCGGTGTATTGCAAGCAGCTTGGCCGTAAAGATAGACGCAGCGCCTAACAGAGACTCGCTGACTTCAAACAGAGGGGATACGGCGTGGAAACCCACCCCCTCTTGGGACTTAAGAGCCATCCGTATACACGGGCACAGTTCCAGCGTGACACGAAGTGTGCTCTAAAAAGGCCAAACGCAATACTCCCGGCGCTGTAGATGTTTTGGAAGCAAAGGCGTGGTGTCCTGGGCAGAACCATGGGCGCCACGTCCCAAGAGCTATATCGAGCTTTCGAAGGAGTTTCCTAGCCAGGTTTAGTTAGGGTATGAGTGACGTCTCTCGGGGGGCATAAGCACCGTCGAGATCAGCTGCGGGTGCAGTGAGAGCTGTTGGCGACTCAGGGAGGAGCCGGGCTCGCGCGTACAGGCTAATAATGCACTGTGCACGGCGCAGAGCGAGTGGCATCTCCCCAGCATCGACAAGTAGGCTCTCAATGGGGAAAGTGCGGAAGGCACCGATCGCCAGGCGAAGGCCGGTGTGGTGGATCGAATCCACGCTCGGCTGCGGATGCATAAAACTCGCATCCGTAGTCGAGCTTCGAACGAATAAAGATTGATAAAAAAGTAAGGCAGTAGCCCTATCAGCGCCCCAGACGCTGAACGTCACGGAGCGAAGAATATCCATGGCGCGGGTACAAGAGACCCTAAGGCTGTTACTATGAGCCTCCCAGGTGAAGCGGCGGTCAAATACAAAACCAAGGAAAGGCTACGAGCCCACCACTTCCAGGCGCACCCCATTTAGAAACCAGTCTGGGTCAGGGTGCAGCCGTGGATGGCGGCAGAAGTGCACCACCTTAGTCTTGACCAAGGAAAATCGAAGCCTGTGCGCTTCGGCATAGCGAGAGACGCGGTTTAATGCCTGTTGGAGTCGACGCTCCACAGTTGGCATCTGAGCTGCGTCAAAAGGGATCGAAAGGTCGTCCACGTAGAGCGTAGCGAGAACATCTTCCGGCAGCACCAAGGTGATGCCGTTGATGCTCAGGGCAATGAGTGTGACACTGAGGACACTTCCTTGCGGGACACACGTTTCATACTGATTTTGGACCGGAGAAGGCTACCCCCATCCGTACGCGGAATCGACGATCGCGCAAAAATTCAGAATATATAGATTGGGAGGTGTCCCGTCACTCTCATCGTGTGGTGTCTCCATGATACCGTATCGCCACGCGGTATCATAGGCCTTCTCCAGATCGAAAAACGTGGCGTAGCGTTGTAGACGAAGGAAGGCCTTGCAGACGGACATTTTCCAGTCGGAGCAGAGCATCCGACGTAGAGTTGAACTTGCGGAAGCCGCACTGTGCAGGCAGAACTCCGGGCGCTGTTGGCCGGACAATGTGTTGAAGGTGGGGTCGCGCTCGAGGACTTATCGGGGAAGGTTGGGCTCGACATGCGAGTCTTTTCCTCCGTCCGCCTCGAAACCTAAGGATGGTTTCGGCCTTATGGGAAACGGTCACGCTGGGGGAGCCCTGGTTTTATCTGTGGCTGGGTGTGACGAGTCTCCGCAGCAACTCCCAGTTGGCCCAGAGTCCGCGGCAATTCTATTGAAGGAATATGCCATCTAGGCCTATGCTCGGAGGAGATGCGGGGGCCATCTTCGAAGAGAAGACCCTCACGGAATGGCTGTATGCTTCCCGGAGGCAGAACTCTGGGTGCTGTAGGCGAGACAGTGACCTGAAGGCGCTATCACCTTCGAGGACTTATTAGGGAAGGTTCAGCTCGCCATGCGAGTCTTTTCCTCCCTCCGCCTTGAAACCTCAGGCAAAAGTACCTCCTTGGAGGATCCACCATCTTTGAGTCAACCAGCTTAGCACTGGGTGTGGGCATAGGATCCAAAGCTCCTTTGGTGCCGTCCTCCTTTCAAGGACCAACTTTAGGAACCACGGAGAACGGCCTCACGACTAACTTCAGGGGTGTTGCCTCCTGTGAGTCTAATGACTCGGTGGAGACCTGGGGCCGTTTCGCCTTAAGGCAAACGGTCACGCTGGGGGAGGGGAGGGGGAGCACTGGTTTTAGCCGGGGGTGGATGTGAACCCTTTGTGCCGTCAGCTGTACCAAGGAAGAGCCCAGGGTGGGTAGAACCAGCAGAAGGGTTCCGAATGGGAGCGGAAACGACCGTGCTCGTAGGCCTGGAGGGGCCAGGAGCAGAGGGTGTCTTTTTTAACATTGAGCCATAGGACGTCTCCATCAGCGCCGGGTGCGCCAAGACCAAGTCCTTAGCCTCATGAAATGAGAAACGATCCTGGGCCTGAACGGCCAGGATTTCCTTAAGGAGATACGCACCGTATTGCTTCGAAGTGGGGTGCCACTCTCCTCAAGTGACACATTTGGACTTGTCGTTTGCGGCCTTGGAGCAACTTTACGCAGACTTCGGATAACCCTGACTTTGCACGTCTACAGGACCGATTCAGATGGCCGTAGCGGTGGCAAGGGTAGCATCTCCTCGGCAGTGACACGAATGGTTCACGCGCTAGCGACACTACCCGGCACGCACCGATTTAGGGAGCTCGTCACAGTCGAACGCAACAAAGAGTGTAGGGTGAGTCTCCTGTTCGAGAAATGGGTCACCTTCGGCTCTCTACCAATCAGGCGAGCTGATGGATCATGTTGCTCTTGGTCAACATGCTGCTATTAGTGGAACGAATAACTAGAAAGCGTTTGAAGCTAGCGGGCTCGAAAACGGCAGGTAGTCTCTGAATGAAGGGACCCTACTTGTTCGAGGCTCCACTCTGCGCAATTGCGAATGTGGTCCTTGTCTGGGACTTCCCACCTGGAAAAGCACCGGGCCTGGACGTGCCGATCTTGGCTTGGTCACTTATACCGAAACGGTAGCGGACCGTCCGTCCCCGGGGTTCCCGCGGAGGAAGAGGAGACCCAGAGTCTTTTCTTTTAAGGGAGGAGGGTGGGGAATGAACCCCCTTCTCTCCTCCGCTGGAAGGAGCCCTTAGGCTAGATCGACTGGCCTCAGCAAGGTCTTTCTCTGAAATGGAGAAGGTGTTGGCTGTCAGAGGAGCACCAGCCGGGGTAGGAGATTCCTCCTCTCTTTGCGAGGCATCGGGGGCCCCAAGCCATCTGAGGAGAAGCTTGGACAGGGGCGGACTCAGGTTCGGTGCTTGGCAACGAGCCCGGGTTTTACACCATGCAATATCCTGCCGTCTGGGGTTGGGTCACCTCCAGGACCATCTCCATCTAAGGGGGGGTGGGTCTCGATGTTGCTGTGGAGCTACCCAAGAGCGGCTCCGACGATGGTAAAGGGGTGTAAAGGGGGAGTCTAAATAATCTTAATTAGTGGTATGGTGACCCTATTATTTACAGAGGATGCAAACGTTAATCACCCTGCGAAATAGCCCACTCTGCAAGGGGTGAATATGAGGCCGGCAAAAAGCCAGCTGCCGCCATTAGAGGCCACTCCTCCCGCCCGGTGGCCAGGCAGCCTATCAGCATGGCGGCTCCACCTTAGGCCGGGCATAAAATTGATAGACCATGAAAAGAGAGGGAGAGGGTATGCCGAGAAGGTGAGGATGGGGGTGGGTGTGAGGCAGGTTGTTAAAAACCCACCACCCCAAACCAGAGGTCATGGGGTAGGGGGCATTGTCCCCTCCCCTCCCCTCCAGCCCCAATCCGGGATAGTTGGGTGAGAGAAAGCTATTCGGTGTCTACCCTGCAAAATTAGGGGCCGACCAGAGTTGTGGGAGAGGTTGTAGGAAAAGTGAGAAAGCAGAGTAAGAAGACAGGGTATCAGAAAGAAGAGAAGGCTAAGCTGGGCCGTCATCATGGCGCCCAGGGAAACAAATTGCCGTGCCCCTTATGGGCGACAGTCTTAGAAAAGAGGGTGCATAAAGGTACTGGCCCCATACCGCCCCTCAAGGTACAATTTGTGTAACAATATACACAGGGTATTTCCCTGCGAGGTGTAGGAGTTAGACCTTGGTATGGAAGGAAAAATCTTGAGTAAGAGCAGTGCAAATGCACAACTTACACTAGGGGTGTATGGTGTGAACAAGGTTATGACTGCATTATGAGGGGGTAGGGGGATGTAAGAAGAATAGATTTAAAATAGACTTGAGAATACAGGAATATCATGGTGTGTGAAGAGTTTGAGGGAGAAATAACTGACTGAGGACTAAGTTGTTGATATTGCAGAGGATAAAAGCAAGCAGAGGTGGTTTGTGAAAGGGGGAGGTGTTGGGGCCTTCTGCCCATGGATGAACCCTGACTAGACAATATGCTACATGACAGAACCTCATCACTATGAAGGGCAGTTCTGCATGGACAAACTGTTAGGTGGTTTTATGCTCAATAGGGCATAAAATGTGGGGGAGAGGGGTGTTAGTTTTAGTGGAACTGATGCGCACTGACCCTACTTAGTGTGAAGTGGTAGATGTGTATGAGTGATAAAATGTATCTAAAACAAGGCAGGTAGAAATATAAAAGACCATCAGAGAAAGAAAGATGGTACTTGTATGAGTGGTAAATGGATTAGAATTCTGCCCGGGAATAGTTTATTTTGACTATTACCACCATACCAACTGAATGGATGTGGGTATTTGTCATTCCTATAGGATAGCAAAGAAATAGTATGATGCAAAGTCTGGAGAACTATTCTTCCCTTATAAGGCAGCTTCAAACCACCTCTTGTGCATCACATTAATGCTATTATTACCCCTTGTGGATCACATTAATGTTATTATAACCCTTCGATCACATTAATGCTATTATTACCCTTTTGGATCACATTAATGCTATTTTAACCCTTCAATCACATTAATGCTATTATTACCCTTTTGGATCACATTAATGCCATTATTACCCTTTTGGATCACATTAATGCTATTATTACCTATATGCCCCCAGGAATAGAGTATTTTAATACATGGTTCCTTGACCAATGAAGACAGTGTATATAAATCATGGCTATTCTTTGGTTTGTCACAGGTGTATAGGCGAAGCTTAGGATAACTTTTTATTCTATTTCCTATACTTTTTTCTATCGGGTATTGATGCACCCTAATGCACTCACTGTGCAATGTAGTATAGGTGTGGATAAAGATTTGAATTCAACTTAAAAATGACATTAACACACCTACAAAAACGTTGACTTTCATATTGTAGCTGTAGTCAAATTTTCTTGTGGACAAATAGCCAACATGCCAGGCAAAGAAAACAGAGACTCCAATTGCGTACCAGGTCTTCATCTTTACATTGCGTTTACCACTTATCCTGCAAAATCTTAAAGTCAGCTGCTGTGTAATATAAATAGCTAAAGGTGGCTAGGCAAAAGGGGCAGGAGGCCTTGGTCATAAAACCAAAATGGATTATAGCTCTCAAAGGTAAAAGTACAAGAGGTGTTCTGATGTGGAATACTCATTGCTGCCACCTTCTATGAACATATAAATGAGATGGAGGAATATTCAGTAATGGCCCAACCTGATCAAAAGCATTAAAAAGGAGGAAATGACCATGGAAAATGCACTAAAATAATCCAATTTTTCGGAAAGCGGCAAGTCTCGTGCATGGAAGATAATGGACCAAAACCAAGCATTTACACAGACCTGTAAGAAAATAAAACAGCTTTGAATAATTTATTACTGAAACAAAAACTGCACACATCTTTCATTTCCCATGCAGTATGTCCAGACATGACGTAATTTCAAGTTCGGTTCTTACAAGCAAATACAACTTATAATATTTTAAACAGATTTGGATAAATGAATAATAATTTAATAGATCCATATTTTTTGAGAAGGGCATTGAAATGTAGAGAAACTCCCAAAGTTGAATGAGACTAAGGATGAAGTTACTTGCAGGTAAAGGAAAAGTAAGATTGCAAGAACTTTCACCCTCTTATATATTATTCCTTCAATGAAACTTTGGTATATGAAGACAAAAAGTGCTTGAAATCATCTTTTCTTTCTCTTGTGGCAAATCTTCATTCATCTTTAAAATTTAAGTGCTTTTGACACTAACATGTGGATTTTTTTACTCTTATGCTTTCTTCTTGCAGTGGCCAAAGGGCACAGCATACATGGAAGCAGCCAACCTACTCCAAAAACTCAATTACACCACACTCCTATGTATAGGAATCCATTTCAAGGACTCATGAAAGGTGGTATTGACCTCGCTTGTTGCAGTACTGGAAGAGGTAATGTGCATGAAGGTCTCCCAGACTAATACATTCAACCAAATGGTCTTACTGTCTGGGGAACCAAGCAATCTTGGCAGAAAGGTTCAGGGGTATGTGTCAGATTCAGAGGGGACAAAAAATGACTTGATACCATTGCAAGGACATGCAACTTTAAATTGACATCCTCCACTTCCTATCTTCTTTGCCAGGTAGCCCATAGAGCTAGCCTGGTTTCTGCCATGTATTCAGATAAAAAATTACCAGTCTGGTTGCTCAGTCTGTGCAGAAGGCCTGATGTCCTCATTTCCAGCAAAGACAATCAAGACATCCAGCCAGAGCACTTAGGTCATTTTGTGAGTCACTATGAATTACAAATCAGTCTCTGAACTAGCCATGGCATGTAATACCCCATACTGAGTGGTGTATGGCAACCAGCTCAGCCCTGAAGAAAGATGCAGCAGAGCCCCACCAGCTTCAAACAGGGCAAATACGAATGCAATATTTCCAGTGCTGTGGAAGTTTTGGCAGCTGAGGTGTGGCAATAAATGTTCAAAGATGGTATCTTGGACAGAACCAATGATACAACTGGTACGAGAGTTACACCAAACTCTCGAAAGATTTTCCTACTTCTAAAACTGAAAAGCACAATTGGCAAAGGGACCATCAAGATTGGCAAGAACATCTTTCAGCAACACCTAGTTGATGATACCTCTGATGTTCACAGCAAACATATTGGCACTGAGGACATGCCTTCAGGATGCCCGCCTCCTGCACTATTGTAATGAGAGCTCCCACCACACGTAAACAGTATCATTGACTATTGGCCTTATCAAAATTACTGTAGCGAAGTGCTACCTAGAAAGGAAAGCCTGAAGATAACATTCAGGCAGAGCAAGGAATTCAATGAAGAGTGAAATGTGAAAAAATAGCACTATACATGAGACAGCTGATCTCCGCAGTCTAGGGAATAGGCTTAATCTAACATTAAGCAATTTCTCCATCAGCTTACACATGCAGTAAGTTAATAAATTGGTTGAATTCTAGCCAGGGTCAAATGATCTCAACCTGGTTTGAGAAAAGCAAGAACAGTAGTCATTTATCAGGAATTTGGGAAGACACCCTCCATCAAGATCCTGCTGAACAAAGCCAACAAATTTTTTTATTTTTTTTAATTTTAAGAGCTCATCTGGCAACTGCCTACTTGGGCATTAGTTACCATATTAAAAACTGCCTAGTACTAGGAAACTTTAAAATAAAATTAAAAAACAAATCCAAAAAACCCAACACTAAAAAAAAGAAAAGGAAAAAGCAATGAGCAGGAAGCAAGCTCCTGCATCGGGGGGAGGGAGAAGGCCGGCCTCGTACAAAAAGTCTACAAGTCCACCAGTCAATGTGCACGCACTAGTCCCGAGTACAAGGGACAGGCGGTAGCGAGCCCGCCCATCCCGGTACTGGGACAGATAACATGCACAAAGATCACCCAGATTGGGACATTCGACAAGAAAGTGACGAACAGTCTGGGGGACGACGCAGTCATCACAATAGGGCGCAGAGGAGCGCTCCATCAAATAGCGATGCGTCACACGAGTGTGTCTGATTCGGATACGACAGAAAGCGACCTGAAGCCATCGCGGCATTGGGGGATAGGTCCATAAGAACAGTCGCAGCGCAATGGCACGCAACTTTAAGTTCCCTTCGACCGTCTCCCATCTTCTTTGCCAAGCAGTCCGAAGAGCTGCCCGTATTCCTGCCATGTAGTCAGTGTGAGAAAGGCGGATGCAGTGAGAGCTGTTGGCGACTGAGGGAGGCGCCGGGCTCGCGCGTACAGGCGAATAGCGCACTGTAAACGAAGTGGAGCGAGTGGCATCTCCCCAGCATCAACTAGTAGGCTCTCAATGGGGGAAGTGACGAAGGCACCGTCGTCAGGCAAAGGCCGGTGTGGTGGATCGAGTCCACCTTCCTCAATAAACGCTCGGCTGCGGATGCATAAAACTCGCATCCATAGTCGAGCTTCAAACGAACAAAGGATCGATAAAAAAGTAAGGCAGTAGCCCTATCAGTGCCCCAAGCGCTGAACGTCACGGAACGGAGAATATCTATGGCGTGGGTACAAGAGACCCTAAGGCTGTGAGTATGAGCCTCCCAGGTGAGGCGTCGGTCAAATACAAGACCAAGGAAACGGTGCGATTCAACCACTTCCAGGCGTACCCCATTCAGAAACAAGTATGGGTCAGGGTGGAGTCGTGGATGGCGGCAGAAGTGCACCACCTTAGTCTTGGCCAAGGAAAACCGAAACCTGTGCGCTTCAGCATAGCGAGAGACGCGGTTCAATGCCTGTTGGAGTCGACGCTCCACAGTTGGCATCTAGACTGCGCAAAAAGAGATCGAAAGGTCGTCCATGTAGAGCGTAGCGAGAACATCTTCCAGGAGCACCGAGGTGATGCCATTGATACTCATTGCAAAGAGTGTGACACTGAGGACACTTACCTGCGGGACACCCTCTTCCTGCTGCATTGGGCCAGAGAGGGCTCCCCCCACCCATATGCGGAATCGACGATCTCGCAAAAATTCAGATATAAACATTGGGAGGCGTCCCCTCGCCCCCATCGTGTGGAGAGTCTCCATGATACCGCATCGCATTAAGGTATCATAGGCCTTCTCCAGATCAAAAAACACTGGCATAGTGCTGTCTACGAAGGAAGGCCTCGCAGATGGCATTTTCTAGTTGGAGCAGAGCAACCGACGTGTAGTGGAACTTGCGGAAGCCGCACTGTGCAGAAGACAGATGGCCTCCGCTGTCCAGGAAAAAAGGCTAATCTAACATCTACCAATTTCTCCATCAACTTGCATATGCAAGAAGTTAGAGATATTGGGTGGAAGCCGGCTGGAGTAGTGATCTCTAACCAGTTTGCGAAAGGCGAGTACAGTAGCGATTCCCCAGGAATCCGGGAGGAGACCTTCCACCCAGATCCTGTTGAACAAATCTAAGAGAAAGGCCATACCTCGCTCATCCAGGTGTCGAAGCATGGTGTACGGGACATTGTCTGGACAATGGGCTGTGTCCGCGCACGAAGCAAGAGCGGAACGCAACTTACTCAGGGTAAACCTGTTGTTGAAGGGTTCTCCGTCTCTGGAGGTAAAGTCCAGTCGGCAGCCTTCCGCGACATCACAACGTTCATTGAATGCTGGCGGAGCAGCATCCCAGTTAGAGAATGCGGAGAAAGCGCTCACGAAGGATTCCGCCACGAATGCGGGGTCCAAGATTGCGGTCCCATTCTCCTGGAGAACGGAAGGGGGGTCCTGATAGAACTTGCCCCGAATCCTTTTGACTCGCTTCCACACCTCTGCTAGAGTGGTCTTCCCATTAAGTGAAGACACGTATGCCCGCCAAGAAGAGCGGCAGGCGTGCTTCGAAATATACCGGAACCTAGCCCTAGCCCAACGAAATTCAGCGACAGTGAAATCCTTCGGGCGTAACGCTTCTGTTTGAGGGCTGTCTCACACTCGGCTGACACCGGGGAGTGGTCGGTGTGCAAAACGGCCAGACATTCTGAGAATAGTAGTCTGGCCCGCGGCGATGAGGTTGCCGGAGAAGAAATCAAGGGCCTCATCTATCGACCTAAACTCCTCGACTGAGATTGAGAATTCAGTCATTTCCTGAAATGCAGGCCACTGCATCCGTGCCAAGCACCACCACAGTGAGCTCTCAGGCGGCAGTTGCCCTGAAAATGATATTTGAATGTGAAAGTGATCACTACCATAGAGGTCATCGACCACCCCCCAATCAAAATCAGGCTGTGCATCCGAAGAGCACAGAGATAGATCAAGGCAAGAAAATGAAGCAGTTCTCGGGCAGTGATGCGTAAACTCATCCACATTTAGGACACCTATCTGAAGCTCGTCGATCAGGTCGGCAAGGACTTGACCCCGGGGATTTATTGAGTAGTATCCAAAGAGAGGATATCTGCCGTTGAGATCTCCAAGCAAGAGAAAGGGCCTCGGCAACCGTGCCACGGCGCGGCGGAAGTCCCCCGCGTCGAAGTCAGCTGACGGTGGAATGTACAGAGAAATAACAGTATACCTCCTATCCAGGTGAAGCTGCACAGCCATTGCCTGAAAGGAGGTATCTAAAGTGAAAAGAAGAACGGAGACATCATGCTGGGTGTAAACTGCTCATCCCCCAGCCCCCATCTCATGGTGATGGGGGGGTCGCAAAACCCTTATACCCCGCGAGGGCAGGCAGGGGGCACGCACCCTAGCATGGTTTTCTGCAGAAAAATAGCTAACGGGGAGCAGGACGAGACGATCCTCCACAGCTCCTCCCATTTGGCGGGTGCATGGCAATTCCATTGAAGGAATATGCCCTCCAGGCTAGGCTCGGAGGAGACACGGGGGCCCTCTTTGAAGAGAAGACCCTCACGGGAATGGCTGTACGCTTTTACTCCCTCTACCTTGAAACCTTAGGCGGCGTTGCTGCTTCGGAGGCAGGGGCCCTCTTTTCGAGGATCCACCATTTCTGACCCACCCAGCCCCCCACTAGGCAAGGGCGAAGGAGTCAAAGCTCCTTTGTTGCTGTCCCCCTTTCGGGGGGCAGCTTTAGGAACTCCCGAAGATGGCCTGGCGACCAACTTCAGGGGTGTTGCCTCCTGCGAGTCTAACGACTCGATGGAGGCGCGTGGCTGTTTCGCCTTACGGGAAACGGTCACGCTGGGGAAAAGGGGGGGGGGAACGCCCTGGTTTTAGCCGGGGCTAGGTGTGAACCCTTTGTGCTGCCAGCTTTTCCAGGGGAGTTCCCGGGTTGAGTAGAACCCGCAGAAGGGTGTCTTTTTAAGCATTGAGGCGTAAGATGTCCCCGGCAGAGCCGGGCGCGACAGGACCAAGTCCTTAGCCTCGCGGAATGCGAGTCGATCCTGGGCCTGAACGGCCAGGATTTCTTTCTCAAGGAGATACGCACCACATTGCTTCGAAGGAGCGGGGTGCGGCTCTCCGCAATTGACACACTTGGCCACACACGATTTGGACTTATCGTGTGTGACCTTGAAGCAATTTACACAGACTTCAGGTGACCCCACCTTTGCATGTCTACATGAGCAATTCATATGGCCGAAGCGGTGACAGTAATAGCACCTCCACGGAAAAGGCACGAATGCCTTCACATGGTAGTGGTACCAACCAGCATGCACCGACTCAGGGAGCTTGATAGAGCATGTGGCATTGGGACATGATCCCATTGAGTAAATGTTTGAAGCCGGCGAGGTCGAAGGTGCCGGGCAGTCTCTCAAAGAGGGGCCGCTATGTCACCGAAGCTCAACTAACCTTATCTGCAACTTTTGCATTCATCCTGATCTGGGCCTCCCTGGCTGAGGGCATCTTGGGGCAGGTGTGGCCTGGCCACCTGCTGAAACAACATGGGACCCATCCATCCCTGGGACGTCCCAGGAGAGAAATCCTTAGTTCTCTTGTTTTTTTTTCTTTTTATGAGAAGAGGGAAAAGAGTGCACACTCTTTTCTCAATCCCTGGAAGTGGCCCCAAGGCTAAGTGGGCCAACCTCAGGCGTGTCCGGCAAAATGAAGAAGGTCCTGGCCAGCAAAGGGGCGCCAACACATAGAGATGGTCCCTCCACTTCTTGTGAATCCTCAAGGGCCTGTGCCCCCTCAGGAGACTCATTTACAGAGTTGGACTTTGACTTGGGGGTCTACAAATGAATCTTTGTTTGCATCCTTAGAAGGCCCTACCTTATGGGACAGGGGCACCTCCAGAATCATTTCCATCTAAGAAGGGGCCAACCTCAACCCCTTCATGGTGTCAGGGATCCCGACTGGGAACACTCTAGGCCTATGGCTGGTAATCATCATCATTGGGGCTGGCAAGTCAACCTCCATTGATTACAGTGGTAGGCACAGCAAAGCAGGCCCCACTACCCCTAGGTTCGCCTGTTGAGCTACTTTTAAGTCAATTTTGGCTGCCTGCTCACTGGTTTTTTTTGGCAGGCTTCTGCATCAAGGAAAAAGGGGCTGCAATGGGTCTAGAGGTGGAGTCATCTAAGGGTGACTCCAAAGAAGGGGATGAGGGAAAAGCTGCCTCACCCATAGATAGAGGAGAAGGGAAAACTCTTTGAGGTTGGAGGTGGCCCTGAGAAAGCATAGGGGGGAGGGGCATCTCTTCTTCAAAAGTGGAGCTGGCCAGGGCGGCTCTGAAGATTGCAAAGGGCGTTGTTTATAGAGGTTCTAAAGCCTCTTTTATGACAATGAATGAGGTAGCTGGTTAGGTACTTTAGCCTAGAAAAAATAAAGGGATAGTGGTTGAAAAAAGGAGGGTGCATAGGACAAGAATGCAGCAGCTCCCCTGGTCCCTGTCAACGAGTTCTATTCATTCCAATGAGTGGTGCCTTCCTTAACCACACTCAGGCCTGGGAGGATGTGCTGCACCAATAGGCTCCAAAGGGTTTACCCTGAGGGTAGGTGGTTATCAATTGGTTGGGTAAAAAAAATGTAGAGACAGGGAGGCATGGGAAAAGGGATGCATAAAGGAACCGAGGTAATTTACCAGCTTCTCCAGGCCTAACCCAAGAGTGAAAGTCCACTCAGGGACCCAGGCCTTCATTTTTGTTTTTTTTTAAATTTAGGAGCCTATTTGGCGAATGCCCACTTGGGCATAAGTCACCGGAATCAAGACAACCTAGCACTAGGCTACTTTAAAATAAGAATATTAAAACAATGATAAAAAAGGAAGATCACAACAATCAGAAAGCAATCTCTGGCATTCGGGGAGGTCCCCCTCCCCCTGGCGCAGGAGCATGCGACCTACAACTCCCCCCCCCCAAAAAAACAACAAAAAAAACTGCTCGTTAAATAAAAGGGAGAAGGCCGGCATCCCCCAAAAGTCAACAAGTCCATCAGTCAATGTGCACGCACTCGTCCCGAGTACAAAGGACAGGCGGTAGAGACCCCGCCCATCCCGGTACCGGGACAGGTAACGTGCGCGAAGATCACCCAGACTGGGACATTCGGCAAGAATGTGCCGAACAGTCTGGGGGACGACGCAGTCGTCACAATAGGGCGCAGGCGAGCGCTCCATCAAATAGCGATGCATCACACGAGTGTGTCCGATTTGGAGACGATAGAAAGCGACCTGAAGCCGTCGCGGCATTGGGAGATAGAACAATGGGAACAGTCGCGGCGCAATAGCACGTAACTTTAACTTCCTTTTGACCGTCTTCCATCTTCTTTGCCAAGCAGTCCGATGAGCTGCCCGTATTCGTGCCATGTAGTCGATGTGAGGAAGAGCAAAACGCTGGTCCGGTCGCAGAGTCCTCGAGGACTCTTTATCGCCCTCATCGCCTCATTCCCTGCAATTCCTACATGTCCAGGAACTCAGCAGAAGATAATCTCGACATCCGCCCGGCTCGCCAAAACCGTGGCCTCACGGATATCACGAACGAGGGGATACATGAATTGCAATGCCTCGAGAGCACTCAGGGCACTCAGTGAGTCGCTATAGATCACAATCTGGTCTCCGAACCGGGCACGTTGCGTAATCTCCCGTACCGAGTGGTGTATTGCCACCAGCTCGGCAGTGAAGACAGACGCAGCGCCTGGCAGAGCCCCGCTGACTTAAAACAGAGGGAATACGGCGTGGAAGCCGACCCCCTCTTGGGACTTGGAGCCATCCGTATACACTGGCACGGTTCCAGCCTGACACGAGCTGTGCTCCAAAAAGGTCGAACGCAATACTCCCGGCGCTGTACAAGCTTTGGGAGCAGAGGCGTAACGACAAATAGTCAAATGTGGTACCCTCCAGGGTGGCGTCCTGGGCAGAACCAGGGGCGCCACCGGACCGAGAGCTATACCTAGCTCTCGGAGGAGTTTCCTGGCCCTAAACCCAAATAGCTTAGGGTATGTCTGACGTCTCTCGGCGGCATAGGCACCGTCGAGATCAGCTGCGGATGCAGTGAGAGCTGTTGGTGACTGAGGGATGCGCCGGGCTCGCGCGTACAGGCGAGTGATGCACTGTACGCGGCGTAGAGCAAGTGGCATCTCCCCAACATCGACCAACAGACTCTCAATGGGAAAAGTGCGGAAGGCACCGGTCGCAAGGCGAAGGCAAGTGTGGTGGATAGAGTCCACCTTCCTCAATAAACGCTCGGCAGTGGATGCATAAAACTCGCATCTGTAGTCGATCTTCAAACGAACAAAGGATCGATAAAAGAGTAGGGCAATAGCCCTATCAGCGCCCCAAGCGCTGAACGTCACGGAAAGGAGAATATCCATGGCGCGGGTACAAGAGACAAAAGGCTGCGAATGAGCCTCCCAGGTGAGGCGTCGGTCAAATACAAGACCAAGGAAACAGTGCGACTCAACCACATCCAGGCGCACCCCATTAAGAAAAAAATCTGGGTCGGGGTGGAGCCGTGGTTGGCGGTAGAAGTGCACCACCTTAGTCTTGGCCAAAGAAAACCGAAACCTGTGCGCTTCGGCTTAGCGAGAGACGCGGTTAAATGCTTGTTGGAGTCGACGCTCCAGAGTTGGCATCTGGGCCGCACCAAAAGAGATCGAAAGGTCGTCTACGTAGAGTGTAGCGAGAACATCTTCCGGCAGCACAGAGATGATGCCGTTGATGCTCAGGGCAAAGAGTGTGACACTGAGGACACTTTCCTGCTCCATTGGGCCAGAAAGGGCTCCCCACACCCGTACGCGGAATCGACGATCTCACAAAAATTCAGATATAAACATTGTGAGGCGTCCCCTCGCCGCCATCGTGTGGAGAGTCTCCATGATACCGCATCGCATTGAGGTATCATAGGCCTTCTCCAGATCGAAAAATACCGTTGCGTAGTACTGTCTACGAAGGAATGCCTCGCAGACGGCATTTTCCAGTCGGAGCAGAGCATCCGACGTGGAGTGGAACTTGCCTCCGCTGTCCAGGAAACGGGCTAATCTAACATTTACCAATTTTTCCATCAACTTGCACACGCAAGAGGTTAGAGAGATTGGGTGGAAACCGGCAGGAGTAGAGTGATCTCTCCCCGGTTTGCGAAAGGCGAGCACAGTAGCGATTGGCCAGGAATCTGGGAGAAGACCCTCCACCCAGATCCTGTTGAACAAATTTAACAGAAAGGCCATGCCTCGCTCACCCAGGTGTCGAAGCATGGCGTACGGGACATCGTCCGGACCATGGGCGTTGTCCGCGCACGAAGCAGGAGCGGAGCGCAACTCACTCAAAGTAAACCTGTCGTTGAAGGGTTCTCCGTCTCTGGAGGTAAAGTCTAGCCGACGGCTTTCCGCAACATCACGACGTGCATTGAATCCTGGCAGAGCAGCATCCTGTCTAGAGAATGCGGAGAAAGCGGTCGCGAAAGAATCCGCCACGGACGCGGGGTCCGAAAGTGCAGTCCCATTTTCCTGGAGAACGGGAGGGGAGGTCCTGCGAAAACTTGCCCCGAATTCTTAACGTTAAGTGAAGACACGTATGCCCGCCAAGAAGAGCGGCGGGCGTGCTTCGAAATATACCGGAACCTAGCCCTAGCCTGACGAAATACACCGACAATGAAATCGTTCGGGCGGTGCTTATAGCGCATGTAGGCATAACGCTTCTGTTTGAGGGCCGTCTCACACTCGCCCGACCACCATGGGAGTGGTCGGCGTGCAAAACGGCCAGACGTTCTGGGTATAGTAGTCAGGCCCGAGGCGATGAGGTTGCTGGAGAACTCAACGGCCTCATCTACAGAACTAAACTCCTCGACTGAGATTGAGAATTCAGTCATTTCCTGAAATGCAGGCCAATGTGCCCGCGCCAAGCACCACCGAGGTGGGATCTCAGGCGGCAGTTGCCCTGAAAATGATATGTGAATGGGAAAGTGATCACTACCATGGAGGACATCGACCACCCCCCAATCAAAATCAGGCTGTGCATCCAAAGAGCACAAAGATAGATTAAGGTAAACAAATGAAGCGGTTCTCGGTCAGTGATGCGTAGACTCATCCACATTTAGGACACCTATCTCAAGCTCTTCGATCAGGTTGACAATAACTTGTCCCCTGGGATTTATTGAGTAATCTCCCCAGGGAGGATGCCTGCTGTTCAAATCTCCAAGCAAGAGATAGGGCATCGGCAACCGTGCCACGACGCGGCGGAAGTCTCCCGCGTCAAAGTCAGCTGACAGTGGAATGTATGCAAAAATGATAGTATACCTCCTATCCAGGTGAAGCTGCACAGCCACTGCCTGAAAGGAGGTATCTAATGTGAAAGGAAGAACGGAGACATCATGCCGGGTGTAAACCCCGCATCCCCCAGCCCGGCCATCTCGTGGTAGTGGGGTTGCAAGACCCTTATACTCTGGGAGGGTGGGTAGGGGGCACGCGCCTAGCATGGTCTCTTGCAGAAAAATAGCTAACGGGGAACGGCACGAGACGAGCCTCCGCAGCTCCTCCCAGTTGGCCCAGAGTCCACGGCAATTCCATTGAAGGAATATGCCATCCAGGCCTAGCTCGGTGGAGATGCAGGGGGGCCCTCTTTGAACAGAAGACCTTCACGGGAATGGCCGTACGCTTCCCGGAGGCAGAACCCCGGGCGCTGTTGGCCGGACAAAGCGCTGTCGCCTTCGAGGACTTATTGGGGGAGGTTGGGCTCGCCATGCGAGTCTTTTCCTCCCACCGCCTTGAAACCTTAGGCAGGCCTTGTGACTTTCGAGGCGGGGGGCCCTCTTTTCGAGGAACCACCGTCTCCGAGCCACTCAGCCCACCACTAGGCGTGGGCAAAGAAGCCAAAGCTCCTTTCTTGCTGTCCTCCTTTTGGGGGACAGCTTTAGGAACACCGGAAGATGGCCTGGCGACTAACTTCAGGGCTGTTGCCTCCTGTGAGTCCAACGACTCGGTGGAGGCGCGTGGCCGTTTCGCCTTACGGGGAACGGTCACGCTGGGGGAAGGGGGGCGGAGCCCTGGTTTTAGCCGCGGCTGGGTGTGAACCCTTTTTGCCGCCAGCTTTACCAGGGAAGCGCCTGGGTTGAGTAGAACCCGCAGAATGGCTCCGAATTGGTGCAGAAACAACTGTGCTCGTTTGCCTGGATGGGCCAGGAGCAGAGGGTGTCTATCTAACTATTGAGGCATATGATGTCCCAGGCAGAGCCGGGTGCGCCAGGACCAAGTCCTTAGCCTCACGGAATGAGAGTCGATCCTGGGCATGAATGGCCAGAATTTCTTTCTCATGGAGATATGCACCACATTTCTTCGAAGATGTGGGGTGTTGCTCTCCACAATTGACACACTTGGCCACACACAATTTAGACTTATCGTGTGCGGCCTTGGAGCAATTTACACAGCCTTTGGGTGACCCTGACTTTGCCGGTCTACAAGAACAATTTCCACATGGCCGAAGCGGTGACAGTAATAGCACCGGCGCGGCAGTGGCACAAATGCCTTTACTTGGTAGTGGTACCAGCTGGCCTGCACCGACTCAGGGAGCTTGTCACAGTCAAATGTGACGAAGAGTGTAGGGGCAGGTCTCGAGGCCCCTCCCTGTTTTCTCATCACACGTTCGACCTTGACCGCCCCATGGTCGGCCAGCTCTAAGGTGATGTCCTCTATGGAGTAGTCAATGAGTTCCCTTGCATAAACAACTCCTTTCACAAAGTTCATGGTAGAGTGCGGCGTCACACTCACCGGGGTGCCATCAAGTGTCTGAAGAGCACTTATCTTGGCCGCCTCGGAGGGATTCGCCGCATTTGCCAGAGGGCTTCCAGTCCGAGAAACAGGTGACCTTTGGCTCTCTACCAATTACACTAGCTAATGCTCTCCTCTGATGGAGCATGTTGCCCTTGGACAACATGCTGCCATCAGTGGAGCAAATAATGAAGCGTTTGAAGCCAGTGTGCTCGAATATGCAAGATAACCTCTGAATGAGGGCTCCCCGATGTTATCAAGGCTCCGCCCTGTGCACTTTTGGTCTTAGTCATAGTCAAGGGCTCCGCAGCCAGGGAGGCAGATGCGCCGGATGTGCCGATCTTGGCTTGGTCGCTTACCAAAGTGGCAGTAGACCCATCCATCCCCACAGCCCCCGCAGATGGAGAGCCCTGAGTATTTTTAGTCTTTTCTTCTTTTTAGGAGAGGAGGGTGGGGAATGAACCCGCTTCTCCCCTCCGCCGGCAGAAGCCCCTAGACCAGATGGACCGGCCTCAGTCAGGTCCTTCTCTGAGGTGGCGGAGGTCGTGGTAGTCACAGGGGCACCGGTTGGAGGAGATCCCTCCTCTCCTTGTACTGCCTTGGAAACCCGGGTCGTTTGATGAGGACCTTACATAAGGGCGGATTCGGGTTCAGTGCTTGGCGCCAAGCCCGGATTCCCCCCCCATGGAAGGCCCTACTGTCTGAGGCTGGGTTGCCTCAAGGACCATGTCTATCTCAAGAGGGGCCTCCAGTTGGCCATCCTCCCCCAGGACATCGCAGGTCCCGTTGGCAGCGTCACCAGTCATGTGTGGGGAGGCACAGGCCTTGACCCCGGCAAGGTTCAATATTCTGGCCAGCAGGTCTTTTGAGGGAAGCGACCGAAGGGGCCTGGCTTCCCTCTCCCCCCTAAGGGGGTTTGCCCTACTGAGCCGCTTCAATGGGGAGCGGTCGGCTATGAGCTGCCTGCTGGCTTTCTTGGCAGTCCCCTTGCAAAGAAAAGGGGGGACTGCCGCTGGAAAAAAGGGAGGTGCCCAAAAGCACCTCCAGAGAAGGGGGTGATGGGAGTCCCCTACACCCGTAGGCGAAGGAGAGGAGTAAGCCTCCTCTCCAGTTAGAGAAATATGGAGGGTCCTCTGCGCAAGCACAGGGATGGGGGGGGCGGCTCCACTCCATTTTTTCGGTGGAGCTGCCCGAGGGCGGCTCTGTCGTTGGTACAGGGAGAATTAAGGGGATTTTTTTATTGACTCATCATTGGGCATGGTGACCCTCTTTTTATTACGGGATGGAATAGCTCATCACCCCTCGCAGTAGCCCACTCTGCAAGGGGTGCGTACGGGCCGGCTGAGCTAGGTGCTGCCATTTAAGGCCACCCCTCCCGCCTGGTGACTTGGCAGCCCTTGAGTATGGCGGCTTCACCTTGGGCATGGCGTAAAATCAAGGATAGATGGTGAAGTGAAAATAAAAAGGGATGTGAGGAAGGTATGGGTGTGGATGAAGCAGGTTGTTAAAAAAACCCCATCCCGAACCAGAGAAAGTTGTGGGAGAGGTTGTATGAAAAGCGATGAAGTAAGGGAGAAATACAGGCTGTCTGAAAGAAGGAGAAGAGGCTAAGCTTGGGTGGGCGGGGTGCTGAATCCCGTCAGCACGGTAGCCAGGATGGCAAATCACCGCGCCCCTTACGGGGCCCCAGGCCTTCATTATAGGCACTTGGGCCAGGAGGATGTGCAGCCCCTCTAGGTACTATAGTAGCAAACTACATAGCTTACCTCCCTGCAGGGCACCCAGAAGGAAGAGGGGCCCTCATCCTTGGCCGGTGCTTCTTCTCTTTAGAAGGGGCCCATCCAATAATGGGATCAGGCTCACAGGTTTCACCTACCAAGCCCCTATTCATTCTGGGAGGACCCTGTCACTCTGGGAAGAGGCCACTGTAACCTCCATACTAGGAGCCCTGCAGCTCTTGGGAGATGGGGGGAGGAATAATAGGGTGTTCATAACATTCTTATCTCTTTTGGTAAAAATAAGTCTTTTAATGGGGATTGATGTGCAGTGATCCCGCTTTGGGTGGATTAAATGATAATTTTGATTTCCATCTTTACAATGAATACAGAGGAGCATGTGGCTATTTGAGCCAATTGAAGGAGAAAAAAGGTGATGAAATCAAAGAAGTTTGAAAGGAGGTCCATTTAACTTCAATCAGCAGATAACATGAGATACTGATGAACAAATTCAAATGAATGGGATCTGTACATGGTAACAGTTTGCTTAACATCTTATCAGTTGATTCCATTTATAGAGATCTCTTTTCCAACTTCTATCTGAATTACTTCCAGTCAATTTATCAAATTAGTGGTGCCACACACTCCAATGCAATCATTGCTGAGATAGGAAAAGAATTTGGTGTTTTCATCAAAAGAGAGGAATTTTATGGACACCTTGTCTAAACAGTATCTTAATATAAGTTGACAAATATTGGCAAAGGTAGAGGAAATCAAATGGCAAAATTTACATTTCTGTCAGTTTTTGAAAAGCTCCCATAAACAAAGTTTTAAGTCAAGAGGTAGTCAAAAAGTGTAGAAAATACAGCAAAAGAAAAAGGGGACTTGGGGGTTTCAAAATTCTTTTGAACCTACCCACATTCAGCATCTAAGGCATGATCTTTTGTTGGATGACTTTTGATAAACACCAACTTCTTTTAGCTGTATATAATTTCTTTATTATATAAAAAGTTATTTATTCACCATATCAACCAGGGTTAACCAAAGGTATATTATAAAATGCTTCCAAATACTGAATGAAGTTCACTTACTATGAAATATAGATGCCACAACTGATACATCGGAGCATTTGGAGGTACTATCTTCCGAAATTCTCTGATATTAATTACATGAGCCAACAAATTGGCTAATGAAAATAATACAGACGCTGGTTCTTGCAATCCACATATTCGAATGAATGGCCACTGAAAAAATGAAAAAAGAAGAAAAGTATTATAGAGATGAGCAAAAAAAAAAAAGAAGTTTTTTTGACTTGAGGATTAGGTATTTCTTGATAAATGTTTGTAGGCAAAATGAGGTTGAAAAAAAGTTAGTAAGAGATTTGTAAAGAAAGTTGTGAAGGTAGACAGAGTGAAAGATATACAACTGCAGGTCCTCATGCAAGCAATGAGGCTGGGAGGGCATACCATTGCTTTAGGTTTCAGTTGTAGCGAAGGTATTACCCCTGTTACACAACCCATCCTGTTCCAGTGTGTCCTAGTAGATAAGCCATTAGATTTCCATCAGGTCCAGATTCAATCCAATTGAGAGCAGACAAAATGTTTTGGCGCTTGCATGAAGCTGCTACCACTTAGCCAGTGTGTCGTCAGAGGTATATGTAAAGACAGCTCGGACCACCGACATCACATACACAGCCAATTACAATATGGGCATGTTTCTTCATGCCTCCTCTTCACACATACAATACACAACTATTCTGTGTTGGAACTTTCCAAAGGCGTTTTATATCTACACTCCTGTGAGTGATGCAAAATGACCCCTGACCCCCCCCCCCCTAATTTCTCAGTCACAAAAGGTTTTGTTCACTGGTTGGTGTCAAAGCACAGTACTTTCTGCATCCTCCTCTCTGAGGACTGGCCCATGATGCTCACAGACTTGACAGCAATTATCATTCTGACCTTCATACAAATTTTAATATTTGGTTATGTATAATCCCTAACTAAATATTAAAACTTGTCCAAGATTGCAAGGGACAGGCAAATTTACTTGACATGAAATTGCTATAGTTTATGCCACCTCATACTTTAGCAAACATATTTTTTAATAACCTTAAGTACTCTACTTAAGTTAAAACAAACTTGAAAAAATTTACTTTTCCATAAAATTGGTTGACTTTCCAGCCTCTATTTGAGAAGATATTTGTAGCATGCCACATGCATTCATATTTGCACTCATCTTCACAGGACCACAAAAATAAATATTCAAACAAAGTTTGATGCTTGTGGAAGGTAGTTAAAGAATTCTCTGAAAAGAATGGAAATTTATAAATGTGATAGTATATAAAATAATAAAATCTTTGTTATAGAAATTACAAGAGCATTTTTGAAAAATATTTATTGCCAAATATTTAATAAATAACCTTTCACCTTGTCCTAAAATGATACAAAAGATAATATTTTTTTATTATCGCAAAGCTAATATATATTAACTAGTTAATCCAGAGACTATAGTCAATCAGAATAGATAGTTCACCTCTCCAATGGCCTTTTTAATAGAACTATACACAATAACAACAATCTAACATAGAATGGATTCACATAGACTGAACTTTTTCAGCATTAAATATTAGGATGTTCAGAAAGTATTTAAATATTTGACCGCATGGATTATAAGACAACCAACTAGGCAATGACCATGCTTAAATAAGTAGAAAATGATATCTAAATCTAGTTCATCATCTCTTATGCCTGTCAATGTGCTGTTCTTATTTAAAATCATTATCTTCTGATGGAAGATATTTATCATTGCTTATTGTACGAGTTGAGTTTTATTGCTTCTAAGCAGATAATGAAAAAGATTTATGAAGTGTATCCTCATGAAATAAAGCTTGTAAATACTATTTGTGATTAAAACAGTACCTTAACAGTGATTGTGACATTTCAAATAGGGCCTCATTCTGAAAGACAAACCATATTTGATGAAAATCTTGTGAAAAGATTTCAATCTGATCAACATCAGAGGATCCGATATTAAGCACAAAAACTGAATTTGTCCTGCTCAACTGTCAACAAATATTACTGCAAACATTTATTTCTAGCCATTTGATCTTGTAAACAAAGTATTACAGTGAAAGTAGCCTGCTTTGATAAAGAAAAAAGGTATTGTTCCCCAACATGACAATGAAATGACTCACTCTGCAAGACAATTCCAGGAAAAGATAAGCTCATTCAGAGAGGATATTCTTCCACATCCCAGATTTAACACTTAGGGAATATCACTTATTTTGATTATTAGATCATTTCATAAGTGGCCTAAGATTTATAAACAATAACATCATTGAAAACAGTTTCTAGAAATTTTTAAACCAGGAATTGAAAATTTGCCTTCATATTGAGATACACTTATTAATAATGATAGTAATTACATGATTAATAAATAGATTTATTAAACTCCACTATCATTTTTTGTATCTCTCTTTTTTTAAATGTAATTACTTTCTGATCACCCTAATATATATATAAAAAAATTCCATAGAGGCTAATTACTTTTTAGCATATTTTTATATTGATTAGCCCATTTAGATAGATTTTTATTCTAGAGTAAAAATCATTAATAGTCATACATTTAGTGTAAGAGTAATATAACTGTCCTGAAAATAAAAATTATAAAAAATTTGAAGAAATAATTTAGGGTCACAACCAAAAGGCAAAATATGTTTGAAGTAGACATATTGGTCAGTAAATGATTAAAATGGATCCCCTCATATTTCTCTAGTAATACTTATTTCTTTCTTAGTGTATTTTTATCTAGAGCTAAACTTGTATGGCAAAAAACTGAATTTATATTTTATCATTATGTATAAAATATTATTGCTTACCCAAAGTGCAGTTATTAAAATTACAAGTATAATAACATCCTCTAAATTCATTTGAGTTATCACCAGGTGAAGCATAAGAAAGATATATTAACATAAATAAAAAAAGGAATACCTGTTGATTGCTTAAAAAATGATTCATAATCTGAAAAAAAATCCATGCTGAGTGTTTTTATATTGTAAAGCAAACTAGAAGAGCTTTTGGCATATTGTATATGCTAAATAATAGTAATTACATGATAGTATATGATAATTGGTGCAATGAAGGGTTATCTCATCCTAAAATTCTCAAATTCATTTCTTTATCATATGCAGAGAGTTTAATAATGGAGGAAAGCAGATAGGGTTGGAATACTTAGTGTCACTGAAAGAGTATATGCAAAAGAAAAACCTTAATAGTACAATATAAAGTTGACTTTATCCCAGTTGATGATAGGATTGGTGGGGTGAATAATAACTGATGTAAAAAGCAGCCATTGTGAGGTTAAGGAAACTCCATGAAAACATTTTGCTTTAATTAACTGGAAAGAAAAGGTTATACATGACAATAATGGCATTGGAATCAAAGACGAGCATTCTACTTTCAAGGAGAGCAGGTGCTGTATTTTGAAAGTCAAGATGCAGAATGCACCCTGCAATGACATTGGTATCAAAGACAGGCATTTCACCTTCAAGGAGAAGCAAGCGCTGTATTTTACACATTTAAAGAAATACTAGTGGCTTAAGGCTTAAATTAAAGCTAAGCAACATTTAGATTTAAATCTATACAATTTCTGGAATAAGAAAGAGAGAGAGTACTAGTAAAAAAATCCCTACACCACCTAACCAGTCTTTTGAGATTGATTGGGCTCTGATAAATGGCATATACTAGGGATGGAATTATAAAAGGTATGCTTGAGAATTTCATTCTTTCATCAACTGATTGGGAAAACATAGGTAAAGATATAGCTAATCAAGATTTATTAAAAGTTTCAAGATAATTTTCATAAATAGTGGGTAAACCAGCCAACTTGGTATATCAATGGACTTTGGTGCAGCCAGCGATGGCTGGCAACCTCATACCATTCATGGCATATTAATTCTTGCACTCATGGGAGTCACATTATTATTATTCACACAACTCTCTCACTTGGCTGCCATCATCTCTCCAGTGCATGTGCCAGCCTACACATCAACCTCCAAGAAAGCACTCCATCCAAGCAAGCTGCAAACCCCCTGATTTGAGGCAACCAAGAAGAATTCCAACCTTAAAACTTGTTAATAAAGAAAAAATTTGAGTGTATTTACTTAACCAACCACTCCGACTAAATCAAGCATGATTAGTCTGGGAACTAACAGTTTGGAAAGCTTTAGGCAATATTGATCCTCAGAAAGGATATTTTATTCTGAGTAATAAGGTACTCAAATAGTTAAGAATAATACAAAAATTCCAAATTTTCAAAGTGGAAATTTTGAGTATGAAACTTAGTTAAATAAAAAGACTGTGGGAAGAGTTTTGAGATAAAAAGTGTATTCCAGGAAAAGATATTCAAGAGTGGTTGAGAGAAGAGCAAAATAGGACTGACTACACCTAATGAGACTTAAGTTGGCTCAAATTGGAAGCTCTATTTCCACTCAGCTAAGATACATATTTTTTTAATGCTTATGTTTTAAGATATGCATATTGTATTGTGTGTATATTTCTAAAAAAAATAATTTGCACAAAAATTCCTAGGTATTCTTTGTTTTAATATAGTAAGTTACTCTCCTATGACCTTTGCAGTTTATGTACCTTGACCAAAATAAATGAAAATAAACTTTCTAACTTAAGATCTTGTATCAAAATATTCTGATAATGCTAAAAAAAAATTGTGGTAACAAGACAAGTTTGGGACATTCAAGGATTATTTATCAGTAAATAATCAGGAAAATATTTAGACTAGTATATATAATTCTAAACCTGAGCTAAAAATCATGATTTAAACATGTTTAACTTATTCATCAGGTAGTTGCTCCTGTTTGCATGAAATTCCCTAAAGATTTTAGCAAATAAATTATGAACTATATTTCTTTGAATACTTGAACTCCCTTACATAAAAGGTGTGTTTTGATTACTTTTTTGCAATAACAATTTTATCAGGTCTAATTAAACATAACAAAACAGATGAGAGCAATCAAATGATTACTCTCAGTAAATGAAACTTCAATGACCATAGTGCTTTTTGAAAAGTGGTTCTTACAAATAAAGTTAATTGCTTTTGCTAATGAAAAAATATTTATCTGAGTTGCAATCAATGTAATTTTTTTAAGGAATCAATCCTGGTAACTGCCTGAATGGGCATGAGTCAGCACAATCAAATTAGCCTAAATTAAAAGGGGGAAAAATATCAAAATCAACAACAGCAAAACAATAAAAAAAACCCCAACTAAATACACAAAAACTACGGAACACAGAAGAAACAGTCTAGTATCACAGGGAGGTACACATCTCACCAGTGCCTGAACACACAGCCAATATAAAAAAAAAAATGGAGGCCAGCCTCATCCAAAATGTTACACAGCCTGCAAGTATATAAACCTGTCCTGAGTAGAAAGAGACAAGCGCTAGTGACCTCGCTTAACCTAGTACTGGAAGGTAAAACATACAGAAGATCACCTAGATTGGCTCATTCAACAAGAATGTGTTGAAGTCTAGGAGACAATGCAGTCAGTGCAGTAAAGCACTCGATCAAATGGCAGTTTCCAGCAAGTGGGCCTCATTTCAACTTTAAGTTCCAATCAGTCATCTCCCCTCTTCTTTGCTAGGTAGTAACAACAACAAGGAAAGAACGTACCCTAGGAGACCTTACGGTCCATTCAAGGAGGGTACCTTTGGACTAGCAATCGAGAAGGCACATGGCTGCTCAATTGTTTTGCCTGATCCCTGCTATGTAGAGTGTGGGCAAGAGTGAATGCTGGTATGGTTGCCCAGTCCTACGAAACTTTTTGGTGTCCTCATTTCCCACATGTCCAGGAACTTAGCAGATGATAATATCACATCCACTCAGTTCACAACAATCTGGTGTCATAGATACAGTGAACCAGGAGATGCATAGAGTCCAATGACCCAAGAGCACTCAGGGTACTTTGTGAGTCACTAAAGATCACAATCCAGTCTCTGAATAGGATACAATGCAGTATCTTCCGTACCAATTAGAGGGGATACAGTATGCAAGCTGATCATGTCCTGGGATGTAGAGCTATCTGTTTACACTGTCAGAGATAAAGTGTGCTTACAAAATGCTGAATGCAATACTCCCAGTGCTGTGGAAGCTTTGGGAGTAGAGGCATGGAGACAAAAAGTCAATAGTCAGGGGTGCACAGGATACAAGCTACATTGAGCTCCTGAGGGAGCCTCCTATCCCTAAACACAAAGTGCTTCGGGTATGACTGGTGACTCTTGGCAGCATAAACACCATTGAGAATGGCTGCAGATGGAATGAGAACCATTGGTGAATGAAGGAAAGCTTGGGCTGGGTGTAGAAACACATGATTCATTGTGGACAGTGCAGAGCAAGTGGTGTCTCTCAAGCATCGACACTCAAGGTCTTAATAAGGAATGTGTGGAAGGCACTGGTTGGCAGGAGGCCAGTATGGTGGACAAAGTCCACTTTTTGCATTTCATGCTCGGCTTCTGATGCATAAACTCATATCCACTTTCAAGTTTCGAACAAACAAAGGATGGATAGAAAAGCTAGGCAATACCATCCTACATACTGAGCCTTACAGAATGGTGTCCATGACATGGACCAAAGATGCCACACACTCAAGCATTACATTGAGCTCTTGAGGGAGCTTCCTAGTCCTAAATACATAGGGTGTAAGGTATATGACTGGTGTCTCTCAACAGCATAGGCACCATCGAGAATGGCCACAAATGGAATGAGAGCCATTGGTGAGTGAGGGACACCCTTGGATTGTGTGTACAAGCACATAAAGCACTGTGGACAATGCAGAGCAAGTGTCATCTCCCAGGCATCTACATTCTGGCTCTCAATAGATGTGTGTAAGGCGCCAGTTGGCAGACAGAGACTGGTGTGATGGCCCAAGTTCACTATCTGCAATTCATGCTCAACTGCAGAAGTGTAAAACTTGCATCCATTGTCAAGCTTCAAACAAAGAATGGGTAGAAAAGCAAGGCAGTACAGCTCAAATGCTGAACCATGGCATGAGTAAAAGAGATCCTATGGATGTGGATATGAGCCTCCCAGGAGAGGCACCAGTAGAAAACAAGAACAAGGAAATGGTGCAAATTCACCACTTCCAGGTGAATCCCATTTAGGATCACCACCAGTTCAGGGTGGAGCCATGGATGATGGCAGAAGTGCACACCTTAGTGTTAGCACCTCTCTGTTATATCAAGAAGTGCAGTTCAATACTTGTTGGAGTAGACAACTAGGTACACCAGAGGAGAGTGAAAGGTTGTTTAAGTAGAGGTCTTGGCTATTAGAAACAATCATAAAAAGGTTGTTTATGTTATTACTTTTCATGTAACTAACTTATGTTGACACCATATTTAGAAATTACAGGTTAATTTACAAATTTATTTTAGCTATCAGTTTGACTTGACCTAAATCTCCAAGAATAAAAAAAAATGATATTTCACTGATAATCCTCACTGATAAAATAATTACAATAATGATGGGGAAGACCTGTTAACCTAATACAATTTTGGCATATTCAATACTTTCATCAATTTTTTCTGCATCCTTATTTGATGGATACTGATGTGCAGTTGCTCTTGATGACCCAGATGGATGTAAAAAGCTCACTGTGTAATCATCAAACTCCTCACAATATTCCTCCATAATTCCATACCAAACTTGCCTGTCATAAATGCAGCTAACATACTCTCCTGGTTTGATACATTTTAGGATATCAACCATTGCAGGTTCATTAGTAATATGACTTTTCCTTATTTTTTTCTTTTCTCCAATGCCACTTGAAATGAGATACACCATCAGTTCTTCCTTGTTTATGAGAACAAATCTATGATATTTCTGAGTTTCCAGAATAGCCCTACTGTCCTTGAATCAATGTTCTAACTGTTGTTCTGCATCTTTCAAATCAGATGTAGTTACAAAGAAAAATTTTATTGTCTTGCTCAAGTTTTCTTTACAAAACTGAAACATGTCTTTTGGTGTAAGAATTTGCCTCTGTAGTTCTCTGCAAACTGGTACGAGGAGTAGCTCTCTTCACTGTTCCTGCGATCCCATAACATGCATTTTTGCCATGGGATGTAACAAAGAAGTGCCATTCACAAGACAAGTCAAAATCCTCTTCATGGTAACAGAGATTTGTGAAGTTGTATCATTCTTATATTGGTCAGCACATCCATCCAAAAAATAGTACACCTTGTTCAGTTGTGGGCATCTGAATTTAAGATAGTTCATAAGCTTTATTATAAATGAGTAAACCATTATAGTGTGTTTTAGTGATGGAGATAAGAAACAGACACTAAAATGGTTAAGTTCCTGGCCTGCAGATGATCTATAATAAATGACAAAAGGGTGAACTGTACATTGTGAATTGTTCCAGTGTAATCCTTGGGCAGCATCTTGGACAATGAAAGAATAATTTTCAAAGAAATCACCTAATATAACTGCCTCACTCCGAGGTGGTAATGTTTCTTTCAACTGTTTTTAGTACTGTGATTGCTGCTGTGCAACAAAATGATGATGAACCATGCAGGATATTTTCATGCTTAATGATAAGTATTCATGAAGTGGCTCC
This sequence comes from Ceratothoa steindachneri, assembly GCA_963969495.1. Classification (NCBI taxonomy): domain Eukaryota; kingdom Metazoa; phylum Arthropoda; class Malacostraca; order Isopoda; family Cymothoidae; genus Ceratothoa; species Ceratothoa steindachneri. The sequence continues at coordinate 158,062,599 of OZ018319.1, forward strand.
ACTTTGTCTACCATTGTACAACGGTCAACAGTCACCCATTGCTTGTAAGATATTTCATTTGGAGCTGATTTTACAGTCAAGCAACTCAAGAAAGTTCAGAACACCCTCTTCTCTTGGGCTATCTTTGCAAAGTTGCATCATGCAAGCCTCTCTGTACTGCAGACACTGTAATCCATAATATCTTTCTATGAGAGACCTTTTTCTCCCAATATAGTCAGCTGTAATTTTGGGTTTTGATGATATGTGCAGACACAGACAGAATGAGTCCCACCACTACTGGCAAGCACACAATATGATGGCCGTAATTTAGCAAATATGGAAAAACCTATTTTGGGATTCTTTTTAGCATTTTTATATAGTTCAAATAACTCTCTTAAATTCACAAGGACGAGTTGTTTTTGCAATTTCAGCACTGATGAGTTTCACACAATCCTTTTTGCAAGGACACATATGACTAACCTCATCTGACTTATAGAATCTTCTTACTATATCTTTATGTTCTTCAGATATCACCTTTCCTTTGCTCATTATTGGAATCTTTGGAAGTATTCCAAATTCTGATTTTAGTGAATGGCTTTTTTTCACCATATATGTTGTAGTTTGAAAGAAACTAGCAGTGTTTTTTTCAATTGTGTATAGGAAGAGTCAATATTTGTAGTTTGTGATTATGACCTTTGCTCTCCAGGAATGATTGTTTCAATTCATTCATTAATGTTTCTAGAGGTTTTTCAGATTCTGTTTCAGGTTTTGAAGCATCACTTTCCCCCTCACTAATATGAACACCATAACCAACTTCTAGCCTCTTCTTTAAGTGTTTCTGGGCATCTGATAGTTTCCCACGAGCTTTGCGCTTTTTCTGGCTCAATGACAACCCTTCTGAAAAGAACTCCAAAAGAACATGTTTAAATTATTATACAGAGCAAAATTTGCATTGCAGACTAAAGAGCATCATTAAAGGTCCAAAAGTGCTAGAACTGGTTCAAATGAAGTGGAAGGATTTTCTTCAACCAAGCAATCACTGTTCAGATCTCAAACTGAAGATATGTTACTCAAATCACTGATTGAAGATGATTCAATTGAATCTTGCTCAGTCTCATTGTTCTTACTGGCTCTAAGTATTGTGGGGGTTTTCATTATTAGTGTCCAACAGTTCACACACAATAATGAGTCTTTTTTTTAATCTTCCAGCACATTTTTCAAAAAGCACATCAGTCACTTTTCTAAGATTGATTGTTATGCACTTCTTGTGTTTTTTAGTAGGGTCTTGGCAGTATTTCAAGTGGTGAACCATTGTATTTTGGTGAATTGTCCTAATAGACAAGATGTAGATTTCACTAGGTAATTTCTATAAATCTGTAATTTTAAGATATACAATTAGATGACACTTTTTAGAATATAGTTATACACAATATTTTAATTCTTGATATTCTTTGAGGCTCATTGAAAAACAATAACAACCCAGCACACATACTGCTGGCTGAAACTGTACTAACTTGTAGACTAGGAATTACAACTGTGTTGATTCTGTACAAGTAGCAACATGTTGCAACAGGATTGTTTAAGCTACATGTGAGCTTTGTCTTACCCTTTAACTACTTTAACTATATATTATTGGCAGTGAATTATAATTTTTATTGAACTCTTAGAGTTCAAGATCAAATTGATATCAAAGCTATAAAATTTCAATGAATTGACAAACAATTTGTAAATATGGTGTTCACTTATAAGTTAATTACATGAAAAATAGCAAGATAAACAACCTTTTTATGGCTTTTTCTAATAGCCAAGAGCTGTACCTTTGTTTTTTTTATATTAAGAAAAAAGGTAATTTTAATTTTTATAAGTCAAATTAGGAGGTTAAGTGTGAAAAATATGTAGAATTGATGGCCAACTTATAAATATAGCGCCCACTTATGTGTTAGTTAAATGAAAACTGCTAGCATAAACAAACTTATTTTACTGATTCAAATAGCCAAAGCATAGGCCTTCATTTTTCACATCTATAAAATCTTCTCAATTTTGATACCACTGTCAAATCTTGACCTCAAATTTTTGCAAATGCAGGATTTATATTTATTTTTTGACCTAGAGTTCTAAAACTCTTATATTTGGATTCCTTGTCTTTTTCTGATTCTAAATATATATATATACTTTTATATAATTATGACCATTATTACCCTAGTTATCAAATGTTAGTGACCTCGCATATGACCTCAAAATGCCTGAGGTCATATCTCCTGAACTGTTGGTCGGATTGAACTTAAATTTTCAGATATGGGTTTAGGGTCCCAAAACTTCATATAAACCAAATTTTAGCAAAATCTGAGAGATGAGGGTGTTAGGCACTGGTTGATCTGACAAAGCTCACATAAGCACCAAAATGCACAGGTGCAATTGAGCCCCAGGAGACACAAAACACCTCTTCAATTGGCCTAACCTCATACTTGCACACTATTACATTACTAAGGGAACTGTGAACCCACCCAGGGGATGTTGTGGCATTCCTGGGGGCCGTCCACCTCACTGAAAGGAGGTAAGAAGGCAAATAGGCAAGTACAAAATGCTAGAATTAAAAAGCAATTTATAAATGGGTAGTGCTCACATTGTAAGATTGAATGAGACACTAAATGAAACCTCAAAAATAAGTACTTTTGATGTTTTATGAAATCTTATAATGGGTTCACACATTGAACTGGAATACAACACATGATGGAAGGGAAGCCAAATGATTGTTTTTTTTTGTTGTTTTTTTAATGTTCCGTAAGCTAGTGGGATTTGTGCAAGTGAGCAAACTACAGTGAGTTCTACATAGCTATGAAATTAAAACAAGCTCCTAAAAAATATAGCCTAAATCCCTTAAAGAAATGAGGAGAGCTCTTGCCTGATTTTAGGAGCTTTAAGAGCAGAGGCTAAAATCTTCACTCTACTAAATTTCAAGGACCAGCCCGACCTGTAATTAAATAAATTAAAAATAGCAAATACTGTCAATGTATAATCTAGATATCTCCTAACATTAAAAAAAATAAATGACTCATTTAGACTATTTCATATGTCTGTCATTTTCCGTAATCAATTTATTTGTATGACTAACTAAATCAGTACAGTACTGGGCCCCCTCCTATTCTCGCTCTATGTAAATGAAATCCCAGAGCAACTGGAGATCTTTATCTCAATTTTACCTTGATAGCCACACCCTTCATAGCCTGAGGATTGGTAGGGTAATTAATGAGGGAATAAGGGGCAGTTGAAACTGTAGGTATGCTGACTGTATGGGACTTTATTCCACTATACAATCGAGTTATGTACTCGGTAGTATGGTTATAATTTGATAGTTTCTTTTGTCAATTAATCATAAAAAGAGTATAGTGCTCGACCCAGAGCATCGTCAAGACCAGACTTGAAGGATGGAAGAAAAGTACTGGAAACAACGGAGTTGGGGAGACTGTTCCATGTTGAGATACAATAATTACTGAAAAAGTGCTTTTTGGGTTCAGTGACAGAAAATCAATGAACAACCTTGAACCTGTGACCCATGTTTGCAAGGTGGAGCAGTTTACAAAAAAAGGTCAGTGGGAGATATACAGGAGAGTCTGTGGAAGATTTTCCAACAAATCATATCCACCTGCAACAGCCTGCTCTGAACAGAGTAGAGATTAAGTGTTGAAAGGCAGTCAGCATATGGAAGGGTCTCGAGCCCCTCAACATGTCTGGTCCATCATCGCTGAACTGATTCTAAGAGCTTGAGATCTTCAATATATCCAGTATTCCAGAAGCAGCTATAAAATTCAAGGAAAGGCCCTATGTTGCCTAATGAAGAAGGTAGTCATAAAAGTAGGCAACCTGCATAGGGGGATTTGAGAATGTTGGAGGCGACACCAGAAGCTTTATTAACTGTAGCTCTTATGTACTGGTGGAATTTTAGGCTGGTAGCTACTAGGATGCTCAAGTCTTTATGGGAAGAAACAAGTGATATTTCACACCCCTCAAGGTCCATAGCACTCAAGCGTACCAAGTTCATCCCACTCAATATGGCCACAATAATAACGCATGGCCATGCATTTGCTGATGTTGAAGCTGAGCCCCCAACAATGGTATTAATGTCCCATTGACAAGAGGAGATGCTGTGGTGGAGCGAATGTGAGTGTGTGTGTGTGTGTGTGTGTGAAGGGCCATTCTCCCACCCCTTTCCCAATACCCTCTCCCTCCCTCTGTAAGAATGTATGTATGAATGGGAATTTTTTTCCTTTTTTTAAATATATATTATTTATTAAGGGTTTCATGTTTTGTTTAAAATGAGTTTTTTCTCTCCCCCAGCTATTTACAATTTGATATTGTTCTTTTCAAAAGGCCACTCTGATAAATTATAGATAAATATTACCTTCCTTTTGTAAAGAGTGGCTGGCATTGTATGATTTTGGATAGTAAAAATTGAAGTTATTGTATGTCCCATTTGGAAGGAGGAGGGCTTTTATCTAATACCAAGCTCAGAGGCCTTTTCTTTTTTTTTGTTTGTTCATTTATCGTTTGTTGTTATTGCCCCGGCAGATATCTTTTTGTTGTTTGACTTTGCCTATCTTACTTTTGTATAGTCTAATTGAGCATTTTTTGGTATAAATCCTTTTGCTAGCATTCATAAGTAGGATGTATTTATTTATTTTTATTGTGTATAGGCCCTATGTTGCTAATCTCTACTCTGTTCAGAGTAGGCTGTTGCAGGTAGATATGATTAGCTATCTATATTTTTGTGTGCATAAGTAACAAGATCTCTTATAAATATTTACCCCATATTTTTTGTAAGTAAAGGACTGTACATACAATCCGTTTAACTTCTCCCTCAATTTCTCACATCCGAATTAGTGTAGGAAGCCGATTGGATCGAGTGGGGTTAGAGTCTATATTTTTGGCTGGCTACAATGCCAGTGGCTAGAGATGCAACAGTAAAGCTCAAATTTTGATGTAAAGCTTTAGATCATCTGCAAAAAATTTTCAAATGTTCCCTGGAAAACACCACTTCAAACAGTCATGCAGGAATTATTGACCCTGCCACGGAGTCATACATAGATCTACCATGTAGGAATGAATCAAACCAACTCAGGAGGTTTCCAACAATGCTGAGACTACAAAGCTTACAAAGAAGAACAGTGTGATTGATGACATCAAAAGCTTTGGAAAAATCAAATAGAACAATGTCAACCACTGAACCTTCATCAAGTAAGTAGCAATTGGTCCTCTGTGGATCGACCCTTCTGGAAGCTGTGTTGATCCTCAGATAGCAAATTATTCTCTTCAAGATAGAGCATGAGGTGATCTAAAGATGATCTGTTTGAGTGTTTTACAGCAAACAGATGTTAGGCTGATGGGAAAATAACTCAGAGGATCATGACAAGGCTCTTTTTAAAATAAAGGCACAACCTCTGATAATTTCCCTGAAGCACCTTGAATATAGAGATAGACTGAGGATATTAAATATGTTCTCATTTGAAAGAAGATGTGTGAAGGGAGATATGATTGAGCTTTTTAAAATCTGTTCTGGGATGAATAAGTTGGATTTTAGCAAGTTATTTGAGTTGGAAGGTAGTAATAGGACTAGAGTCTTCAATTCCTCACTAGTTGCTGCTGCATCTTCCAACCAGTAGGGCAGGAATAAGACTTAAGGCAAGCAAAAAGGTTGGCTAATTACTGATGCAGAGCAGAACCCACAAAGGAAAAATGAACTAAACAAACTCATAAAGTAGGGGCCAAGAAACAGTTCAACATTCCACTTAAAAACAAGGTAAACATGTAGAGTGGCGGCGCAAACGATGGGACATAAACTATTTCATCCATGTTCCAATATGTTTCACATTTTTGGAGTAAATTTAAGGGGACTGCTCGTGCAGGGGGACCCCTCTACAATGATCCTGAGTTTCAATCAATTGGGGGGATCTGGGGGAACAGCCCCCAGTATATAATCCTAAATGTTTATAGAATAATGTTCTAACGTCTACAGAAGTGAATGATTTAACCAAATCATTTCTGCGACTTTAATCGTTTTGTGAATTATAATGGGGGTGGGGGTGGGGTCTGATATCAGAAATGAAAATGGAAGATTGATAATTGAAATGCTGGAGATATAACTTAATGTTAAATGGTACACCAGATTGTGAAGGAGTATACACATAGAGTAGGGATGAACAAAAGAGTACAATAGACTATGTCCTGACAAATGGAAATGCATATACTCTGTTTAGAAAAATGAGAATAGATGAGGAACAAAGCATTATTGATGTTGTAGCAGGCCGAAAATATATGCTCTAATCCCAATTGATCCAACCCGCTTCCTACACTGATCCGGACGTGAGAAATTGAGGAGAATGAAACGGATTGTATGTACAGCCCTTTACTAACAAAAATATACAATAATATTTACAAAAATATGGGGTAAGTATGCACACAACAATATATATATATATATATATATATATATATATATATATATATATATATATATATATATATAGCTATTTTCCTATACACACAATATTATCTGATGAATACCAGAATAACAATCAAAATTAGACTATATGTATATGTAAAAGGGATAGCCTAAGTCTAACAACAAAATAGACAAGTAGACAAGTCACTAACAGGAGGCCTAAAGCAAACAAGAGGACCAAGAAAAAAGAAGGAAGGGCTCACGTGTTACCCAGGTGGGTATTGGTATCTCAAGCATTTTACAAACAAAAACTGGTGCCTCTGAACATGCATTCCTTACAAATGGTGGTGATTAAGTCTACTGGAGTGGTCTTTCGACAAACTATTCAACATTTAGTTCGCTAAATTTACTTAGGGCAAAGTAATATTTTGTTAAATTTACTTAATACAAAGTAATATTTTGATAAAAGATTATTTTAAGCAAAGTACAATTTTGTTTGCAATATAAAGATATATGAAACTAAGTCCTTTCCAGAATATGGCGCCTGGAAAAACAAAAAACATGGTAATTTATTTATACATAAAATAACCAAAAAACAAAACAAACCATTCCCATTAACACACACACATTCTTACAGGAGGGAGAGTGTATTGGAAAAAAGGGTGGGAGAATGGCCCCTTATACACACACTCACATTCGCTCCACCACACCCCTCCTTCCTTAAGCCATTCGACCTCAGTCCCTCTCAATCCTTACTCACAGTACCTTTTATACTCAATCGCACCCTTCTGCACCCATTCATACTCGTCTACTGGTCCCTGGCAAAGAGTAGCAATCAATCAGGGTTGTTCATCAGTTGTCCTATCAGTCTCATCGTCACTATTGATCATATCGTCCACCATACTCTTAGCCCTCATTACCAGATCTCCCAGCTCATGACAGAATTCTTACATACTCTTCCGTTCAGAACCTTCACTCTTCATACCCCCATTCATCAGCTCCTCACTCATAGCTCTCATCCAACTCAAGGTACACTCTTGCGAAACAGACAGGTCACTCACATCCCCTGTATTCTCAACAGGCATACCAGAAACACCTTCGACTGGTTCCCACCAGAAACCTGAAAAATCAGCCACTTCATCAAACTCACCCCTACTATTACCATTCATAAAACCCGAAAAATCAGCCACACTAGGTTCATTCTGCCCAAACACACTATCATTCATACTGTTCCCAAAACCAGAAAAATCAGGCACAGGCAGCTCAATCACTCGTCTACTTATACCAGCCAACTCACTCACCTGTTTACGCAAAAACTCAATCTCCCTTTCAAGATCCCCCATACCAGAAAGACTCTGCTCGGACATACTTTCATTCATACTTGCATTCTTCCTTTCACTCTTCTTGATATGCTTTCTACTCCTCGAGACTAAGACTAGCTCTTTCCCAGACAGATCCATACTATCACATTCAATCTCATCATCATGCAATTTACCTCTCTCTCTACGCAGTTCATACACTGGATGACTCACCAAGTAGTCAGGAGGTTCTCTCCATCTCCTTAACTGACTCTGATGAGCCCGCACTCTCTCAGTCATACCGTCATTCAAACTCTCTAAAACATACGTCACCCCATTTTCCCAAACTCTCACAACTCTATAAGGTCCATCAAACTTCTCACTCATCTTTGACACATTCAACCTACCCTTCACTTCTTTCACCTTCAATACTTTCGCACCCAATTCAAATGAACAAAACCTTTCATGTGCCTCATGCCATACACTCTGCTCACTTTCACTCAAACGAAACCTATCTTTCACTCGCCTTTCAAAATTCATCACAAACTGACATGGGGACATTCCAGTTGCACTATGCACAGGCAAATTATACGCCCACAACACTCTCCCCAGACATACATCCGAGTCATTCACTGTCATACTCATCATTCTCAACATCTCACACAAGGTTCTTATAGTACGTTCAGCCAATCCATTTGAAGACGGTACATACAGAGTCGTTCTCACATGCTCCACACCATTCTCTCTCAACATTTGCTCAAACACTTCTCCTACAAATTCAGGCCCATTATCCCTCAGACATCTTCTAGGCTTCCATACACATATAGGAAAAAAACAACTGCTCAACCACACGCGCAACAGTCACACTTCTTTTATCTCTCACAGGCGCTGCATACACAAACTTACTTTTATGATCAACTATCCCAACCATACCAACATTCTCAGCACTCATACGCGGCAAAGACACACAATCAATCACTACCAATTCAAACGGTTATTTCGCATCAACTTTCAACATCGGTGGTTTCACTTGCACACCTTGCACCTTTCACACGTAGTCGCTACATCATTCACAACAGTTCTCAGAAATGGATGGAACACACGCTCCTTCATACACTCCCACAGCTTAAACTTACCCATATGCCCATAATTATCATGCACAACCTTCACCAGACCAATCATACCAACCAAGGACATCACAAGTACATACATATCATCACCACCCTTCACATGCCTCACAAAATATACAACATCCATATAAACAACAAAATCATAGCATACCTTTTAAAATCACTTAAACACTCAGGCCATTCATTCAAATCAACACGCGTCATTACACACCTCTTCAATTTACTAACAAAAGGACACATCTCTTGCATCTCTAGAATATCATCATCACTTAAAATCTCATTCTCATCATCCATGACCAACTCTATCATACCGCAAAACTTGACAACATTCTTTGCACACTCATTCAACCTCACATTCGCCTTTCATAATACAATCCTTATCAGCATCCAAAGACAAATCATTCAATCTCATAAAGTCTACACCAAGCAAGAAACAACATGGCATTTGCTCATCTTTCAGGATCACAAAGTCATGCTTTACATTCACACCATTACCCAAACTCACTTTCAGACCAACCTGTTCCCATGCCACTATCATGCCATTCCCTAAACCACTTATCCGTAACTTCACAGGTTTATGCTCGCAGCATTTAAACTCATCATACTTACTCAGAATCCTCTCATTCACTAAAGACAATTGCGCTCCAGTATCAATCAAACCACAGAACAACCTTTCACCAACTTTCACTCTTGCTTCCATCATATCATTTTTTTTTTTTTTTTTTTTTTTTTTAGAGCCCATCTGGCGCCTGCCCACTTGGGCATAAGTGGCCGGAAATACAACAGCCTAGAACTAGGCTACTTTAAAATAAAATTATGAAAAAATAACAATGATAAATATTGGAAAAACTTAACAATGAGGAAGCAATTTCCGGGATCGTGGAGAGGTCCCCCTCACCCTGGTGCAGGAGCGTGCAACCTACAAAGAAAAACAAAAAATAGAACCTACTTAAATAAAGGGGAGAAGCCCAGCCTCCCCCCAAAAGTTAACAAGTCAATGTGCACGAACTCGTCCCAAGTACAAGGGACAGGTGGTAGCCCATCCCGGTACCAGACGAGGTAACGTGCGCGAAGATCACCCACACTGGGACATTCGACAAGAATGTGCTGAACAGTCTGGGGGACGACGCAGTTGTCACAATAGGGCACAGGCGAGCGCTCCATCAGATAGCGATGCGTCACACGAGTGTGTCCGATTCGGAGAAGACAGAAAGCGACCTGAAGCCGTCGCGGCATTGGGGATAGGTCCATGGGAACAGATGCAGCGCAATGTCACGCAACTTTAAGTTCCCTTCGACCGTCTCCCATCTTCTTTGCCAAACAGTCCGAAAAGCTGCCCGAATTCTTGCCATGTAATCCGTGTGAGGAAGAGCGAAACGCTGGTCCGGTCGCAGAGTCCTCGCGGACTCTTTGGCGCCCTCGTTCCCCGCAATTCCTACATGTCCAGGAACCCATCAGAAGATAATCTCGACATCTGCCCGGCTCGCCAAAACCGTGGCGTCAAAGATTTCGCGAACCAGGGGATGCACAGATTCCAATGCCACGAGAGCACTCAGAGCGCTTTGTGAGTCGCTATAAATCACAATCCGGTCTCCGAACCGGGCATGTCGTGTAATCTCCCGTACCGAGTGGTGTATTGCCACCAGCTAGGCCGTGAAGACAGACGCAGCGCCTGGTAGAGCCCCGCCAACTTCAAACAGAGGGAATACGGCGTGGAAGCCGACCCCCTCTTGGGACTTGGAGCTATCCGTATACACTGGCACGGTTCCAGCGTGACACGAAGTGTGCTCCAAAAAGGTCGAACGCAATACTCTCGGCGCAGTACAAGCTTTAGGAGCAGAGGCGTGGCGACAAAAAGCCAAATGTGGTACCCTCCAAGGTGGCGTCCTGGGCAGAACCAGGGGCGCCACCGGCCCGAGAGCTATATCTCGTTCTCGAAGGAGTTTCCTGGCCCTAAACCCAAAGAGCTTAGGGTATGACTGGCATCTCTCGGCGGCATAGGCACCGTCGAGATCAGCTGCGGATGGAGTGAAAGCTGTTGGCAACTGAGGGAGGCGCCGTGCTCGCGCGTACAGGCGAGTGATGCACTGCACGCGGCGCAGAGCGAGTGGCATCTCCCCAGCATTGACCAACAGGCTCTCAATGGGGAAAGTGCGGAAGGCACCGGTCGCAAGGCGAAGGCCGGTGTGGTGGATCGAATCCACCTTCCGCAATAAACGCTCGGCTGCGGATGCATAAAACTCGCATCCGTAGTCGAGCTTCGAACGAACAAAGGATCGATAAAAGAGTAGGGCAGTAGCCCTATCAGCGCCCCAAGCGCTGAACGTCACCGGAACGGAAAATATCCATGGCGTGGGTACAAGAAACCCTAAGGCTGCGAATATGAGCCTCCCAGGGGAGGTGTCGGTCAAATACTAGACCAAGGAAACAGTGCGACTCAACCACATCCAGGCGCACCCCATTAAGAAACAAATCTGGGTCAAGGTGCAGCCATGGATGGCGGCAGAAGTGCACCACCTTAGTCTTGGCCGAAGAAAACCGAAACCTGTGCGCTTCGGCATAGCGAGAGATGCGGTTCAATGCCTGTTGGAGTCGACGCTCCAGAGTTGGCATCTGGGCCGCGCCAAAAGAGATCGAAAACTCGTCCACGTAGAGCGTAGCGAGAACATCTTTCGGCAGCACCGAGGTGATGCCGTTGATGCTCAGGGCAAAGAGTGTGACACTGAGGACACTTACCTGCGGGACACCCTCTTCCTGCTCCTTTGGGCCGGAGAGCGCTCCCCCCACCTGTATGCGGAATCGACGATCTCGCAAAAATTCAGATATAAAGACTGGGAGGCGTCCCCTCGCCCCCATCGTGTGGAGAGTCTCCATGATACCGTATCACCATGCGGTATCATAGGCCTTCTCCAGATCGAAAAAGACCATGGCGTAGTGCTGCCTACGAAGGAAAGCCTCGCAGACAGCATTTTCCAGTCGGAGCAGAGCATCCAACGTGGAGTGAAACTTGTGGAAGCCGCACTGTGCAGAAGACAGATGACCTCCGCTGTCCAATTTCTCCATCAACTTGCAAGAGGTTAGAGAGATTGGGCGGAAACCGGTCGGGGAAGTGAGATCTCTCCCCGGCTTGCGAAAGGCGAGCACAATAGCGATTCGCAAGGAATCTGGGAGAAGACCCTCCACTCAGATCCTGCTGAACAAATCTAACAGAAAGGCCATGCTTCGCTCACCCAGGTGTCGAAGCATGGCGTACGGGACATCGTCCGGACCATGGGCGGTGTCCGCGCACGAAGCGCAACTCACTCACAGTAAACTTGTCGTTGAAGTGTTCTCCGCCTCTGGAGGTAAAGTCCCTCCGGCGGCCTTCCGCGACATCAGGACGTGCATTGAATGCTGGCGAAGCAGCATCCCGGCTAGAGAATGCAGAAAACGCGGGCACTAAGGATTCCGCCACGAACGCGGGGTCCGAGATTGCGGTCCCATTCTCCTGGAGAACCGGAGGGGGGTCCTGCGAGAACTTGCCCCGAATCCTTTTGACTCGCTTCCACCTCTGCTAAAGGTCTTCTCGTTAAGTGAAGATACGTATGACCGCCAAGATGAGCGGCGGGCGTGCTTCGAAATATACCGGAACCAAGCCCTAGCCCGACGAAATTCAGCGACAGTGAAATCGTTCAGGCGGCGCTTATAGTGCATGTAGGCATAACGCTTCTGTTTGAGGGCCGTTTCACACTCGACCGACACCATGGGAGTGGTCGGCGTGCAAAACGGCCAGACGTTCTACGAATAGTAGTCAGGCCCGAAGCGATTAGGGTGCCAGAGAAGAACTTAACAGCCCCATCTACCGACCTAAACTCCTTGACTGAGATAGAGAATTCAGTAATTTCCTGAAAATGATATTTGAATGGGAAAGTGATCACTACCATGGAGGTCATCGACCACCCCCCAATCAAAATCAGGCTGTGCATCCGAAGAGCACAAAGATAGGTCAAGGCAAGAAAATGAAGCAGTTCTCGGACAGCGATGCATAAACTCATCCACGTTTAGGACACCCATCTCAATCTCTTCGATCAAATCGGCAAGGACTTGTCCCCTGGGATTTATTGATTAATCTCCCCAGAGAGGATGCCTGCCGTTCAGATCTCCAAGCAAGAGAAAGGGCCTCGGCAACTGTGCCACGATGTGGCGGAAGTCCCCTGCGTCAAAGTCAGCTGATGGTGGAATGTACGCAGAAATGATAGTATACCTCCTATCCAGGTGCAGCTGCACAGCCACTGCCTGAAAGGAGGTATCTAAAGAGAAAGGAAGAACGGAGACATCATGCCGGGTGTAAACCCCCCAGCCCGGCCATCTCGTGGTAGTGGGGTTACAAGACCCTTATACTCTGGGAGGGTGGGCAGGGGGCACGCGCCTACAATGGTCTCCTGCAGAAAAATAGCCTAACGGGGAACGGCACGAGACGAGCCTCCACAGCTCCTCCCAGTTGGCCCGGAGTCCACGGCAATTCCATTGAAGGAATATGCCCTCCAGACCTAGCTTGGAGGAGACGCGGGGGCCCTCCTCGAACAGAAGGCCCTCACGGGAATGGCCGTACGCTTCCCGGAGGCAGAACCCCGGGCGCTGTTGGCCAGACAAAGCGCTGAAGGAGCTGTCGCCTTCGAGGACTTATTGCAAGTCTTTTCCTCCCCCTGCCTTGAAACCTTAGGCGGGCATTGGGCTTCGGAGGCGGGGGGGGCCCTCTTTTCGAGGAACCACCGTCTCTGAGCCACTTGCTCCACCACTAGGCATGGGCGAAGGAGCCGAAGCTCCTTTCTTGCTGTCCTCCTTTCGGGAGAGTCTAACGACTCGCTGGAGGCACGTGGCCGTTTCGCCTTACGGGAAACGGTCACGCTGGGGTTAGATTGGGGAGCCCTGGTTTTAGCCGGGGCTGGGTGTAAACCCTTTTTGCCGCCAGCCTTACCAGGGAAGTGCCCGGGTTGAGTAGAGCCCGCAGAAAGGCTCCAAATGGGAGCGGAAACAACCGTGCTCGTTGGCCTGGATGGGCCAGGAGCAGAGGGTGCCTTTCTAACTATCGAGGCATATGATGTTCCAGGCAGAGCCTGGTGCACCAGGAACAAGTCCTTAGCCTCGCAGAATGATTCGATCCTAAGCCTGAATGGCCAGGATTTTTTTCTCAAGGAGATATGTACCACATTGCTTCGAAGAAGCGGGGTGCGGCTCTCCGCAATTGACACACTTGGCCACACAAGATTTAGACTTATCATGTGCGGCCTTGGAGCAATTTACACAAACTTCGGGTGACCCCCACTTTGCATGTCTACAAGATCGATTTGTATGGCCGAAGTAGTGACAGTAATAGCACTGTTGCAGCAGTGGAAGGCTCCCGTCCGAGAAACGGGTCACCTTCGGCTCTCTACCAATTGCACTAGCTAATCCTCTCCTCTGATGGATCATGTTGCCCTAGGCCAACATGGTGCCATCAGTGGAGCGAATAACGAGGAAGCGTTTGAAGCCAGCGGGCTCGAAAACGTCAGGTAACCTCTGAATCAGGGGCCCCGATGTCATTAAGGCTCCGCCCTGTGCACTTTTAGTCTTAGTCATGGGCTCCGCAACCGGGGGGGCAGAGGGGCCGGATGTGCCAATCTTGGCTTGGTCGCTTGCCAAAGTGGCAGCAGACCCATCCGTCCCCGTAGCTCCCGCGGATTGAGAGGAGCCCCGAGTCTTCTTTGTCTTTTTCTTTTTCTTTTTTGGAGAGGAGGGTGGGGAATGAACTCGCCTCTCACCTCCGCCGACAGAAGCCCCCATGCCAGATGGACCATCCTCAGCCAGGTCCTTCTCCGAAATGGAGAAGGTCCTGGTAGTCAAAGGGGGACCTGTTGGAAAAGATCCCTCCCCTCCTTGTACTGCCTCAGAAACCCTAGCCATTTGAGGAGGTCCTTGCATACGGGCGGATTCGGGTTTCGTGTTTGATGCCGAGCCCAGATTTCCCCCCATGGAAGGCCCTACCGTCTGAGTCTGGGTTTCCTCAAGGACCATGTCTATCACAGGAGAGGCCTCCAGTTGACCATCCCCTCCTAGGACATCACAGGTCCCCTTGGCAGCATCACCAGTCATGTTTGGGGAGGCACAGGCCTTGACCCCGGCAAGGTTTAATATTCTTGCCAGCAGGTTTTTTGAGGGAAGCGACCGAAGGGGCCTGGCTTCCCTCTCCCCCCTAAGGGGGTTTGCCCTACCGAACCGCTTCGATGGGAAGCGGCTGGCTATGGGCTGCCTGCTGGCTTTCTTGGCAGTCCCCTTGGAAAGAAAAGAGGGGACTGCCGCTGGAAAGAGGGAGGTGCCCGAAAGCACCTCCAGAGAAGGGGGTGAGGTTGAGTCCCCTGCACCCGTATGCGAAGGAGAGGAGTAAGCCTCCTGTCCGGTTAGAGAAATATAGAGGATCCTTTGCGCAAGCACAGGGAAGGGACCTCCATTCTTTCGCTGGAGCTGACCGAGGGTGGCTCCGTCATTGTTTCAGGGGGAGTTAAAGGAGTTTGGTTTTTTAAAGACTCATCCATGGGCATGGTGACCCTATTTGTGCCACGGGACGCAATAGCTCATCACCTCTCGCAGTTGCCAGCACTGCAAGAGGTGCTTACAGGCCTGGCAGAGCCATGCGCCGCCATTTTGGACCACCCCTCCCGCCTGGTGGCCTGGCGGCTCAACCTTAAACACGGCGTAAAATTGATAAAATGTGAAAAGGAGAGGAAAAGGGATGTGAGGAAGGTATGGGTTGGGATGAAGCAGGTTGCTAAAAACCAGCCACCCCAGACCGGAGCTCAGGGGTTAGGGAACATTGTTGCCTCCCCCCTTAGCCCCGATCCGGGACGGTTGGCCTGAGAAGAAGGTCAGCATCTATCCTGTGAAATTAGAGGGTGACCAGAGAAAGTTGTGGCAGAGGTTGTATGAAAAGCGAGGAAACATATGTTTTGAAGGAAGGAGAAGATGCTAAGCTGGGGCTGGACGGAGCGCTGGATCCTGTCAGCATGGCAGCCAAGATGGCAAATCGCCACACCCCTTACGGGGTTCCATCATATCTGCAATATACAGAAGGAACAAGCACACAAACATCAGCACTGATATCCACATTGTCATCAACTCCCATATCATCACTCACCACACACTCATCTTCATCCAGACAATCATTCTTCTCTCTCATATATGAACACTTTTCAATCACCCAATTGTAGTGCACACTGCTCAAACATTGCAGATGTACGACATTAGCATTCAAACCCTTCATCTTCTCATCTTTGTACACAATCAGCCTCTCACCACCAAAGTGCACATAAACAGTCACTCCATACAAATGACTCACTACAATCAACACTTCCTGAAATGGCGGGACCCCTTGCATACACATCGCTCTCAATTCTTTCATGAAGTTCCGCACCTTTGCCATACCAATGCTTTCAGGCTTCCTACATACCTCATTCATTACCCCCTTCCTTAAATCATCCACACTACCGGGCACTCTCACGTCTACTCCATCACTCTTCAAATCTTGCAAACCATTCCATACACTCTCAAACAAGGAATCACCACCACCCTTACTCTCTTTTCCATTCATAATCCCTTTCGGCAAATACTCAGGATCACTCACTCCGCACACATTTTCATCATTCGTACCAGGATACCTTGACATCATCAAATCAGCCACTCCATTCCGTTCACCAGGTGCATACTCAATCACATAGTCAAAGTCACTCAAATCTTCCAAAATCCTTGTAATCCTACTATCAGCCCACTTCATACGCTGCAGATACACAAGAGGTTGATGATCTGTTTTGATCACAAACCTCACAGCATACAAAAACGGATGCAACACTTTCAAACAATATCTTATCGCAGCCAACTCTCATTCCACAGTCGAATACTTTCGTTCTACAACATTCCTAGCCTTGGATACATACCCAATTATTCGCCTGACATTCTCTCCATTCAAATGCTGCTCTTGCATCAGAAAACCTCCCATACAATACCCACTCGCATCTGTATACAATTCAAGCATTTTAGCATTCACACTATAATCTGGATATGCCAATTCAACATCTTCAGCTGCTGCCTCTTTCAGTTTCTCATACGCCTCATTCATCTTATCACTCCACCTGACAACCGTACTACCTTTCTTGCCCATCCACTCAGTCAGAGGCTTACTCATACCAGAACAATCATGTATAAGCTTTTGATGGAACTCAATCAAACCCCAAAACGACTTCAGTTGCTTCACAGTCACCGGTTTCGGAAACATTTGCACCTTCTCAACATACTTTGGTGATTTTCACAACCCATTCTCACTCACCATATGCCCAAGGAATTCCACTTCTTTCGCAAACCATTCACACTTCGCCACTTTCACTTTCACACCAACACTCTCCAATGTTCTCAACACATCATTCACCAATCTCATATGCTCCTCAAAAGTCTCAGTCATAATCAAAATATCATCTATAAACGCAATCACATTCTTACTTGCAAACTTACTCAACACAACATTCATTGCCCGCTGGAAGGCTCTGGGAGCATTAGCCAACCCAAAGCTAAGGTTCCGGACTGGTAATGCCTCTTCGTGGAAGAAAAGGCTGTTACAGGCCAGCTCTCCTCAGTAATGGGCATCTGGTAATTTCCTCGTACCAGATCCAGCTTGGTAAACCACTCCATCCCATGCATACTATACACACACTCAGATACCACACACATCGGAAACCTTTCTTTCACAGTCCTTTCATTCACCTTTCGGTAATCCACACACAGACGTAATCTTCCATCCGGCTTATGTACAGGCACAATTGGACTATTTCATGCACTCTCGCTCTCTTCAATCACCCCCAATTGCTCCAATTCCAAACACTGCTCCTCATTCTCATCAGCAACCGGATGTGGGAAATGCCTCAGCTGCTGATAGATTGGGGAGTCCTCCTTCAGGACAATCTTGGATTCCGGGAGCTTTGCAACCCCGAAATCCAGATCACCCTTACTGAGGGCTCCCTTTCATTCAAATATCATTCGATAGACATCCTCCCTTTCATAGTCAGTCAAACATCCATCCAATTTCACCATGCCCTTCACTTCATTATACATCCATTCACATGTCTTTTCATTTGCAACATTCACCCTGACATCTGTGCTATCATCCATACCTACCTCATTGACAGTGGAGAGGTGTCCTAGTACATCTCCGACTTGGATACCCCTCACCTGTCCTTTCACCCTGGGATTCGCCTGCACACATACAAAAGGATCATTCATTCTCATCAAGCCAGCAAACACACAAGCAACCCGCCTTACCTTACAACACACATCCTTTCCATCCAATATCACAGTGTTCTCACCTACATTCAAACTAACATCCTTACTCCAACTCACTCTAACAGACACCCTTTCACCCTTCACAAGCCTTACATTCTCCATAGCAGTCACCTCAATACCAGTAAACACACTCCTCAAAACGCTACCATCTTTCCCTACATACAACTTATACACCCCATTTTTACCAATCTTTCTCTCAATCTGATCACTCGCAGGATGCATAACCATACGATTCATTTTCATAAAATCATACCCACAAATCACACCATACTCACTACTCACCTTATCAATCACACAGAATTCACATTCATTCATCAACATGCCATGCATTCGAACAGCTGACCTTATCATTCCAATCACAGGCACTCTCCTACTACCAATACCTACCAAACTACCCTTACACTCAGACAGGAGGGCTTTCTCACTCAACTTGTCATACACATCTTTATACACCAAGCTCGCCTTGCATCCAGAATCTATTAAAGCCAAACACTGAATTCCATTCAATTCCACCTTCACACTCAGATACTCATACTTCCTACCAGACAGCACTTTCACACTAGACAGACTTACCAACACATTACTCACACACCTGCACCCAGAGGATACTTCACCAGGTACCCTCTTACAATTCAGTTTCGCGCTTCAGACTTTCCATTCACACCTTGCGCTCTCAGTCTAATCCAACACTTTTCACTTGAATGTCCTTCCATTGCACAATAGCTACATACATTCCTCTGGTCACGGCACATCCTCGCATAATGACCAGCCTTTCCACAATTACCACAAGCATACTTCACACTCCCCCCAGCAGTTGTGCCACCATTCAACCTCAGACAATCTTTCTTCAAATAGCCTATTTCTTTATGCGCTATAATTTTGGGCTACAATATATGTCTTATGACCAATTACGGCGTTATATTTTATTGTATGAATATATACTGGGGGGCTATGCCCCCTATACCCCTCCAATTGATTGAAACTTAGTATCATCAGTGATATCTCCCCCATGAGCAGTCCCCTTGAATTTACTGGGTTTTTTTCCTATTTTAATTTTTGTACTTTTTGTTTTGCTGCAAACAACAGTTTTTTATTGGCAGAAAAACCTGGTAACCTAATAACAAACAATACTTACTTACATAAAACGATTAATTATGAAAATTATGAAATTTGAACAATGTCTTTTAAATATAAATGTACCTTTACCCGCTAATTGTTTGAAACGGCACTGGTGTTGCTTAATGTTTTCATTTATATATATTTTATCGCAATGAAACATTAAATTTTTCTGAAAAATTTAAATTTGCACTGCATTTCGGGCATTTTATAGTTTTCTCAATTAGTTTGTGCACCTCTAAAAAATCTAAAAGTTTTTTGCGGCCATGAAAAATAAACCCAAATTTGAATAACGAAGAAGCACAACTAGAGCATGATGAAGCCAAAACATTAAATTAATAACAAGTCTGGCACAGTTAAAATAGGACCTATCAAATATGAAGGGGTTGTGAGAGAAACTGATGAGGAAATAGTTGAGGTACTAAATGGTTATTTTGCATCAGTATTTACAAAGGAGAAACTAAATAGTCTTATGTATAGTACTCATGGGTCAGGGAAAGGTGTTTACTACCATTAGTGTGGATTGGAGGATGATAAAAGGACTAATAGGTGAGTTAGATACTACCAAGGCCTCCGGCCCTGATAATATTCACTCTAGGATACTTAAAGAAGGGGTAGAAAGTATCTCAATAGCTCTGGGAAGTTGTATACTAGGTCACTGGAATATGGAGAAATACCCGATGATTGAAAGAGAGCAAATGTAGTCCCCATTTTCAAGAAGGGCAGTAAAGAGGATCCAAATAACTTTAGACCGGTTAGCCTAACTCCTGTAGTCTGTAAAATTCTTGAGAAAATAGTTAAAAAAGGGATTTGCCGACATCTAGAGAGGGAGGGGTTAATCAGCGATGCTCAACATGGGTTTAGATCAGGTAGATCATGTTTGACTAATTTACTAGACTTTCTAGAGATCATATCAAATCAAGTAGATAAGGGAGAGAATGTAGATGTAATTTACTGGGATTTTAGTAAAGCATTTGATAAGGTACCACATAGGAGACTAGTTCATAAATTAAAAATAATTGGGATATGTGGCTAAAAGACAGGAAGCAAAGGGTAGTGCTAAATGGTATAAAGTCAGAGTGGAGGGATGTTTTCAGTGGGGTTCCTCAGGGATCAGTTCTCGGTCCATTATTATTTGTCATCTATATAAATGATCTTGGGGAGGCAGTTAATAATAGTGTCAATTTTTGCGGATGATACCAAATTAGCAGCTGTAGTTAAAGATATTGATGATAATTTTAAAGTGCAGGGGGATTTAAATAAATTGTTATCCTGGGCACATAAGTGGCAAATGACTTTCAACCTTGATAAGTGCAAAGTTATTAACATGGGAAAAGATAAAAAAGAATTTAACTATGAAATGGATGGGAATTAACTGAGCTCAGTAGAGGATGAGAAAGATCTAGGAGTAGTAATAGATAAGTCATTGAGGTTTTCTAAGCAGTGTATTGAAGCAAGAAATAGGGCAAATAGAGTGCTGGGTTTCATTAAGAGAAATGTCAGTTACAAAAGTAAGGAGGTTATTCTTAAACTCTATAACTCTTATGTTAGGCCACATCTAGAGTACTGTATACATGCATGGTCCCCAAATTTTAGACACGATATTAACCTTCTTGAGTCAGTGCAATGGAGGGCAACAAAGATTATTCCTTCCCTGAGGCACCTTGAATATATAGAGACTGAGGGTATTAAATATGTTCTCGTTCGAAAGGAGGTGTGTGAGAGGGGATATGATTGAGCTCTTTAATTTTTTTTCTAGGATAGATAAATTGGATGTTAGCAAGTTTTTTGAGTTAGATGATGGAAATCGGACTAGAGGTCACCACTTGAAAATTAAAAAGCAAGGGTGTAGGTTAGATTTAAGAAAATATTTTTTCACCAATAGAGTGGTAGACTTCTGGAACAAATTGCCGTGGAGGGTAGTAGATAGTCCAAATTTAAATGTATTTAAGAGTAGGTTGGATGAGTTTATGGGGAGGGAAAGTTGTGATGGTTCCTAAGTTTTGTATATATTAATATTGTTTTTATATATCTATAGCTGCATGATTTAGTTCTTGACAAGCCTTAATTGGTGATACCCTTGTTTCTGGACGCAATCCCCTGGATATAGTTTTCTTGGGAGTTTGGGTGCCTTAAAAAAAAGAGGCTGTTTGACTCGGATGACCTATGATGGGCCCTTGTGGCTTTTGTCATCTGTTGTATTATATTGTGGGGGACTTTGATTTTGTCTTCCTCTGGCAATGGTGCTTTTTGTGGGTGGGTTTTGACAGATGCGGATGACCTTTGATAGGCCCTTGTGGCTTTTGTCATCCGTGAAATTATGTTATGTTATAATTTAACATAATAATTTCATGGATGACCCAAGCCACAAGGGCCTATCAAAGTAAGGTTACTAATGTTATGTTATGTTACTAACAGCGCCACCTACTATGCGCCCCTAATCTGAAGTATTACTAAATAGTTATCATCATCATCATGCTACGGGCTCATGAGGTAATCCTGTAGTCGCCCGATCATTGTTATGAAAATTTCTATGATGCTGGCTACGTGTAGCTATACCAGTTGGCTTCCCAGTGTTTATCTAACTTGTTCTTAAAGGACTAGAGACTCGTGGCTATGATAACTTGATCTGGCAGAGAATTCCAGTCATTGACAATCCTCTGGCCAAATACATTTTTCCTGACCATCTTCTGGCAATGGCATTTAAATAGTTTATTGGAATGACCTTGTGTTGCTGAATATTCCTGAGGTGTGAAGAATAGGCCAGGGTCATTCTCTCCAATCCATTTAGAAGCTTGTAAACTTGAATCATATCACCTCTACGGTGTCTATATTTCATAGAAAAGAGTCCAAGCTGACGCAGTCTTTCGCTATATTCTTGATCACTCAATTCCAGAACCAATTTTGTAGCTCTTCTTTGTACGGATTCCACCTTCATATCATCGGCGATGAATCGTGGGTACTAAATGATGTTGCCATATTCCAGATGGGGACGAACTAATGTATTTATTAACAGTGGCAAGGTATCTCTGGTAAATGTTACAAGTGTGCTTTTCACAATTCCCAACATCTGGGTGGATCCATAAGAAATAAGCAACATTTTCTATAAAATGGCATTGGTTTAGAAGAGGTAACTAAAATGTAACCAATTCATTTCTTCAGTTAACAAGAAATAACTTTGAACACAAGCAAATATTTCCAATCATAATTCTAAATATATAGAAGCCTATTAATAATTTATAGGTTAAATCAATAGAATAATTCTTTACAATTAAAATATTGATATATAATAAAGAATTTAAATATTTTATTTTATTATTTTCCATAAGGAGGTAGCAAGGATAAATTGTCTGAGGGCGATTCCCCCTCCCAAAATGATGAATTATCATAATAATCAGGGTGAATGTCTAAAAGTGAAAGGCCACAAAAAGCCCTCGGGCGATTACGTAACACTAAATTAGTCGTATAAAGGCCGTCGGGCATCTAATGGGTTAACTAATCAGCAATCCAACTAGAAAGACTAAGAGAAACCCAACTCTTATCTTTTTTATCACTTTTTTGTCAGGCTTTACACAAATCCATCACTTTCAGCAGAATTATCTCGGTTTTTTTTTGCGTTATTATTATTTCGATGCAGTCCTTGCTCTCCAGCTGGCTGGATCATAATATAAACAAATCGTAAACACTGAAGGACTACGAGTCGCAAATAAAAAATGCAATATTTTTTAAAGGCACATTGCTATAAAGTTTTAAATTATATTTACTCAACTTTATGTTTGTGATAAGTACTTATTCCCTGATAAGTACAACATGGAATAAGTATAATATATATGCACCAAGCCAACATCCAATGTCCAAAACTTACCCTACCCAGATCGACTGACTAACTTAAATCTTTTTTCAATTAAAGGTCGGCTCTTGAGGACCGACCTAATCCAATGCTTTAAAGTATTTAATAACTTGTCACCAATTAAACCCCATGACTTATTGTATGGAATACCGGTTATATTGGTGATCTGCAATTTCTTGAATCAGTTCAAAGAAAGTGGACTAAAAAGTTAGTGGCCTGGAGGATCTCCCATATGCTGAAAGATTATCAAGATTGGGTTTATTCTCAATCAAAGGCCGTCTTATTTGTGCTGACTTAATAATGGTTTGGAAGATTCTAAGTGGAAGATACAACAGAGATTTATGAGGGGAAAGACCCTCATCAAGGTAAAGGGGATGAGGGGCCATTCTTATAAAATATATGTTCCTCACATGGCTACTGAGGCAAGGAAGAGATTTTTCTCACACAGATTCATAAAATCATGGAATGTTATCACCTCAACCCCTCACAATATGTTCAAAGCCAAGCTCTCATAACATCTTCAACCCCCAAAACACTTTCTCTCACCCCCAGTCCTACCACCATTACCTCCCGTAGCCATTGGTCTAATTTTTGTACCTAATGAATGATCAACATTAATAGTGATCACATGGAAATTATAACAACTCATGGTAATACTTCAGTTTCGGGATGCATAGTAGGTGGTGCTGTTTATAGGCTACAATATTTCTTATGATGTCAGATGTGAACAATTACGGCTGGGGCCCCCAGACCCCCCAATTGATTGAAACTCAGGATCATCGCAGGGTGGTCCCCTTGCAGTGATATCTCACTCATGAGCAGTCCCCTTGAATTTACTGTTTTTTTCCCCAACAGCTTTTTACTGGCAGAAAAACCTAACCTAATGACAAACAATGCTTACTTTTATAGGTTTCTTGATTAGTTTATGCGCCTCTAAATAATCTAAAAGTTTTTCGCGGTCATGCAAACTAAACCCAAATTCGAATAATGAAGAAGCACAACTAGAGCACGAAAAAAACATAATGAAAGAGAAACAAATGCTAAGCGGGTTCTATTTATAGCTACGACGTTCCAGTAAGAAGCTGTTATCATTCACTGCAAAACAAAAAATATGAAAACAATAAAAGACATCAAAACTATAAATGAGCAGAGGCACAGATATTTAGTAAATAATACAGACTAAAAGTTACAAATCTCCAAAACAACAAAAAAATATGCCGTAATTGGTCACATCTAAAGCTACGATCTGACATCATAAGAGATATATTGTAGCCTACTAAAAGTGCCACCTACCGTGCACCCCAAATCTGAAGTATTGCCCAACTCATTGCTGGACACAATATACCAGTCAATAAGGTACTTTTTAGGTAAATATGTAGATTGGTGGCACGAACGATGGGATGTAAACTATTTTGTCCATGTTCCAATATGTTTCATGTCAGGTTCAGGTTAGATTTCCAAGGATGGGCTTTGGCTACAGCTCCTTGTAATCGATTTTTCTTTTATTTGTATATAGTTGGGTTTCTTTAAAGATTGGGCAGTTGTAATTCATCTACAAATTTTCTTCATTTTCTTTAATTAATTTGAATCTAGTTTTCCATAGTTCATGCAAGTATCTCTTAGTATCTGATATTCTTTTTGCAGTCAATCTTCAAATAGTAATATTTTTGCAATGAGGTCTTCTTCAGTAGTATCATTACATACTGTAATATTATATTTATTCTAATCATATCTAGTTTTTCATATTTTACCAAGAAGTGGCTTAGTGTTTCATCTTGCATTTTGCATAGTTTACATAAGGCACTTTCATTCCGAAATGCATTTCTCCAATTAAGCGGTAGGGTGTCTGACCAGGTTCCAAACAGCAATTTTGATGCAAAGTCATTGCTATAGATATTTTCCTGAATTATTGTGCTTTTATACAGTTTGTATATGGGATTAAATTCTTTGCTTATAAGTTCGGGGAGCACGGTAGGTGGCGCTGTTAGTAGGCTACAATATATCTCATAACATAACAGAATTTCACAGATGACAAAAGCCACAAGGGCCTATGACATCAGACGGTAACTTCAGATGTGACCAATCACGGCGTTATATTTTTTGTTTTTGTTTTGGGGATTTGTAACTTTTAGTCTGTATGATTTACTAAATATCTGCGCCTCTGCACATTTATAGTTTTTTCTAACTTGGTAAGGTTTCTTGATGTCTTTCATTGTTTGTTTTTTTGTTTTCATATTTTTTTGTTTCGCAGCGAACGATAACAGCTTCTTACTGGCAACGTTGTAGCTATAAATAGAACCCGCTTAGCATTTGTTTCTCTTTCATTATGGCTTTTTCATGCTCTAGTTGTGCTTCTTCATTATTCAAATTCAGGTTTATTTTACATGACCACAAAAAACTTTTAGATTATTATGAGGTGCATTAACTAATCAAGAAACGCCTTCTTAAAGTCAATTGCTATGACAATCAAGCTCTTTTTATTTTTGAAGCTAGTATCAATACAGTGCTTCAAAATAAACAGGTTGTCCATGGTTCTTCTACCCTTTGTAAATCCATTCTGTAGGGGATTATTTGTTTTAATGTTAATCATATGTTCTTCTATTTTTTTCCTTAACATATTCATAAATATCTTATAGGATTGATTCAAAATTGCTATGATAGGTCGGAAGTCTTGAGCTGTAGGTTTGCTTATTTTAGGGATTAGTTTTGCTTTTGAAATTTTCCATCTTTCACGTACTTCATGGTTTCTTATTATTTGATTAAAACAGTGTGTTAGAATATCTGTTCCTTTATTTGTTTTTAAGAAGGTTTTATAAAATTCAGGCTTAATGCTATCCAGACCTGCTTCTTTTTTATTCTTCAGATTTTTTAATGAATCCACAATTATTAATTTTCCAAATTCTAATGGTATCATATTTTTAGAGGTTTTGTATGATATTCGGCCAAGCATGTCAGCATGGTCTTCTAAATCAAAAGTAAGTTTAACTTCTTCAGGTTCTTCAATTACTATTTTTACCATATTTCTCTAGTTATCTTCTATAATTTTGTTATATTTTATTGCATCAAAATGTTCCATAATATTATCATGAATGTGAATAGATTTTTCCTCTTTAGTTGTTACTGTGATCTTTGTTTCCATAATTTTATTTTCTTCTATAATTGGTAATGTATTCTTATTCAAATTTTGATGTTTCTGGTATATATTTTCCCAGCATTCCTTCATTATGTGTCCGATCTGTGTAGCTTCTATCTTAGTACCATCTTCATTATATATATCAACTTCTTTATCTTGAATTTTGCAAGGATCTCTTAGCTTATTAATTTATTTCCATAAGTTCTTATTTTTATTGTCTTTATTCATTATACTGTTTGTTAGGTTAATTTCATAACACACTTCGGCTTCATTCACAAGTTTTTAGACATAGTATTTTTGTTTAGAATATTCTTAAAAAATTTTTCTGTCATGAGCTGCTTTAGCATTTCTTTTAAGTTTATTAAAACGTCTTCTTCTGCTAATATTTTTTAGAATTTGCCCTGTTAGCCATTGAGGCTTAATTTTTTCTTGTTTTTGTTTAATGCAATGTGCTTTGTAACCTCCATTGTTTTTTTAGCAGTATTTAAAATGAGAATCCAGATTCTCAATGTTTATATCATAGAGATTCATCAGGTTACTTGTTATTTTATCAAATTCTTGAATTAAATCTTCCTCTGTTTTATCATTTATATTGAAAATTTCTATTTTTTTTCTAGTATTATATTCCTCTTTTATGTTTCTTATCTTGAACCTTGTTGTAATCATGTTATGATCTGATAGGTCATATATATCCTTATTTTCATTAATTTTCATATCCACAAAGTTATTATAGAAACTTGGATTTATCAGTACAAAATCTTTTGGTTTCTTGCCTGCAAAGTAATTTCATCAGTGCATCTATCATCTGCATTTATTAGAACCAGGTTGTGGGATTCCATAATTTCCAGAACCAATTTCCCATTGAAATTCAAATTTTGAGGCCCCAAGAAGCCAATGTGACCATTAAAATAACCCAAGAGTATTATTGGTTTATCAGGATCTATATTATTTATGATATTGTTTATCTTTTGTTTGATCTGATCTTATTATTTTTTTCTTTATCATTTACAGAAAGATATCAGTGATATTTATTGCAAAATTCTTATGTTTACTTGTTATATAGAGAATATCACTATTCTTTGTACTTTGTTTATCTAAAATAATGTTATTCCTAGACATTACTGTCAATCCCCCTCCCTTTAGTTCTTCTTTACTTCTAATATTATAAATATAATTTAATACACAGAAGGAACAACCACACCAATATCAGCACTGACATCCACACCATCATCAACTCCCACATCATCACTCACCACACACTCATCTTCATCCAGACAATCATTCTTCTCTCTCATATATGAACACTTTTCAATCACCCAATTGTAGTGCACACCGCTCAAACATTGCAGATGTACGACATTAGCATTCAAACCCTTCATCTTCTCATCTTTGTACACAATCAGCCTCTCACCACCAAAGTGCACATAAACAGTCACTCCATACAAATGACTCACTACAATCAACACTTCCTGAAATGGCAGGACCCCTTGCATACACATCGCTCTCAATTCCTAAATAAAGTTCCGCACCCTCTCACATCTACCCTATCACTCTTCAAATCTTGCGATCCATTCCATACACTCTAAAACAGGGAATCACTACCACCCTTACTCTCCTTTCCATTCATAATCCCTTTCGGCAAATACTCAGGATCACTCACTCCACCCACATTTTCATCATTCGTACCAGGATACCTTGACATCAAACAGCCACTCCATTTCGTTCACCAGGCACTTACGCAATCACATAGTCAAAGTCACTCAAATCTTCCAAAGTCCTTGCAATCCTACTATCAGCCTATTTCATACGCTGCAGATAGACAAGAGGTTGGTGGTCAGTCTTAATCACAAACCTCACACCATACAAAAATGGACGCAACACTTTCAAATAATATCTTATCACAGCCAACTCATTCCACAGTTGAATACTTTCGCTCTGCTGCATTCATAGCCTTGGATACATACCCAATTATTCGCCTGATATTTTCTCCATTCAAACGCTGCTCTTGCATCAGAAAACCTCCCATACAATACCCACTCGCATCTGTATACAATTCAAGCATTTTAGCATTCACACTATAATCCAGGTATGCCAATTCAACATCTTCAGCTGCTGCCTCTTTCAGTTTCTCATATGCCTCATTCATCTTATCATTCCACCTGACAACCATACTAGCTTTCTTGCCCATCCACTCAGTCAGAGGCTTACTCACACCAGAACAATCACATATAAACTTTCGCTGAAACTCATTCAAACCCAGAAACGACTTCAGCTGCTTCACAGTCACAGGTTTCGGAAATATTCGCACCTTCTCAACATACTTTGGTGACTTTCATAACCCATTCTCACTCAGCATATGCCCAAGGAATTCCACTTCTTTTGCAAACCATTAACTCTTCGCCACTTTCACCTTCACACCAACACTCTCCAACGTTCTTAACATATCATTCACCAATCTCATATGCTCCTCAAAACTTTCAGTCATAATCAAAATATCATCTATAAACACAATCACTTTCTTACTCGCAAACTTACTCAACACAACATTCATTGCCTGCTGGAAGGCTCCGGGAGCATTAGCCAGCCCAAAGCTGAGGTTCCAGAACTGATAATGCCTTTTTGTAGAGGAAAAAAGCAGTCTCCGGCCAGCTCTCCTCAGCAATGGGCATCTGGTAATACCCCCGTACCAAATCCAGCTTTGTAAACCACTTCATTCCATGCATACTATACACACACTCAGATACCACACACATCGGAAACCTTTCTTTCGCAGTCCTTTCTTTCATTTACCTTTTGATAATCCACACACAGATGCAATCTTCCATCCGGCATACGTACAGGCATATCGGACTATTCCATGCACTCTCACTTTCTTCAATCACCCCCAATCATTCTAATTCCACACACTGCTCCTCAATCTTATCAGCAACCGGATGAGGGAAATTTCTCGGCTGCTGATAGATTGGGGTGGCCTCCTACAGGAGAATCTTGAATTCCTGTAGCTTCGCAACCATGAAATCCAGATCACCCTTACTGAGGACCCCCTTTCGTTCAAACAACATTTGATACACATCCTCCTTTTTGTATTCAGTCAAGCATCCAGTCTATCCACCATCCTTCCTACTTCATTATATGTCCATTCACACGTCTTTTCATTCGCAACATTTACCCTGACATCCGTGTTATCATCCATACCTACCTTATTGACAGTGGAGAGGTGACCCAGTACATCTCCGACTTGGATCCTCCTCACCTGCCCCTTCACTCGGAGGGTCCGCCTGCACACATACAAAAGGATCATTCATTCTCATCAAGCCATCAAACACACAAGCAACATGCATCCTTTCCATCCAATATCACAGTGTTCTCACCCACATTCAAACTAACATCCTTACTCCAACTGACTCGAACACACACCCTTTCACCCTTCACAAACCTTACACTCTCCATAGCAGTCACCTCAATACCGCTAAACACACCCCTCAAAACATTACCATTTTTCCCTACATACAACTTATACAGCCCATTTTTACCAATCTTTCTCTCAATCTGATCACTTGCAGGATGCACAACCATACAGTTCACTTTCATAAAATCATACCCCAAAATCACACCATACTCACTACTCACCTTACCAATCACACAGAATTCACATTCATTCATCAACATACCATGCATTCAAACAGTTGACTTTATCATTCCAATCACAGGCACTTTCATACTACCAATCCCTACCAAACTACCCCTACACTCAGACAGGAGGGCTTTATCACTCAGCTTGCCATACACATCCTTATATACCAAGTTCGTCTTGCATCCAGAATCTATCAAAGCCAAACACTCAATCCCATTCAATTCATCCTTCACACTCAGACATTCATACTTCCTACCAGACAGCATTTTCACACTAGACAGACTTACCAACACATTACTCACACTCATGCATCCAGAGGATACTTCACCAGGTACCCTCTTACAATTCAGTTTCCCGCTTCAGACTTTCCATTCACACCTTGCGCTCTCAGCCTAATCCAACACTTTTCACTCAAATGTCCTTCCATCGCGCAATAACTACATACATTCCTCTGGTCATGACACATCCTCACCTAATGACTGGCTTTTCCGTTAAAACTGAACTAGTAACTACCCGCTTTAAACATGACACATCCTAACTTAATTACTGGCCTTTCCATAATTACTACAAGCATACTTCAAGTTGCCAGATGGGCTCTATAAAAAAAAACAAAAAAAAAACAAGCATACTTCATACTCCCCACAGCAGTCACCCCGCCATTCAACTCTGGACAGTCTCTCTTCAAATGGCCTCTTTCTTTACATTTGAAGCACTCTTTCCTTTATCATATGCCCCTTCTTACCACACCCAAAACATGCACCAGACGTCCACCTACATTCTGCCAACATATGACCCTTCCTTCCACACCTGGACATTCCACAATCTTTCTCCCCCCATTCGGTCTCTTATTTGCTAGGACATACCTTGCTTGTTCCCTCATATACCCATTCATGTGCTTACCACTCATCTGGCCCCTTCTATTTGTCTATCCTCCATTTGCCCATCCAGCCTGCCAGCCCAGGAAGCTTGACATCACCCCAGCTGGTGCAGCCCTCAAGGCATCCTGATAGCTGACAAACTGCTGCAGTGGAGGAAAGCTCCTGGGCTTCTTACCCCCAACATTTACACTATACCTTACATCCTCATCTAAATCACTTTCCTCATCAAATCATCCATCTTCCAACAGTTCCAACACATCTTCCCACACCAATTGTTCACCTGTCAGCCTCATTCTCTCCTTTCTTTTCCCATTCAGCCATTCACTTACCTTTTGTGGGACCGTATCCAGGAATTTTCTCATCAATTGTTTATATTCATTCACATCATCACCACCATACCTCTTTCTCGCCATACTCTCAAGCCTATGTGCATTAGGGTGATGATTTTTTTCCAACCTCATATCCCTGTGTCATAATTTGATGAGCTTTAATTAAAGATTGTATAAAATCTTTCAAGGTAATTTGCTAAAAAAAACTCACGCACAAAATGATTTTAAAAATTTTATTTGTCAGCTTTTTTGTCCAGTTTTTGAAGTCACTGGCAGCATATACAAGATTGAATACAAGCTTATGAGTCACATATATATAACATTATATAGGGTCATCAAACACACAAGGAAGTAAATTAGTTACAATAATGTCATTGGACAGGATGAATCTCAGTGATAGGTTGTCCTTGTTGCAGCAGGACCCGTGCAAGTCTTGCATAACTTTCACTGCATGCTCACAGCACTGGTTGCTTCAGGCAATATTGATTGGAGATTCATCTGTTTTCCAGTGGGTTTTCAAGCATTTGAGACCTGTTGGGTATTCATTTAGAGCTGCAGATAGTTCATAAAAATCTTCAGTGTGGAACAAGTGGGTGCTGAACCAATGGTCAGCCCATGAGTAAGAAATGAATGAACAGATTTTACGCAGCTTGCTCCGGGTGTTAAGCATCAGAATGAATGCAAGAAGGGCTAGAATGGCATGAGAGTTCCAACATGCATTGCTAATGTTTGGGATCTTTTGAAACTTTACAAAGGGGACCTCATTCATCTCAATAAAGTGATGGAAGACACACGTGAGGTGATAGAAAAACTTCATGTCATTTCTCCAGCCGCCTGTTTCCTTAATCTCAGTTTTACCATTGCTGAAGGCTGCTTTCAATTTATCATAATTGCTCATCAAATCCTGCACAAAGAAGTACTCTGTTTGGTGATTTTTCGACCCATGGAGCTCATTGTCCATGACAACGTGAAGAATACGATCCAGGACATGGTGCTGGCAACTGATGAACTTGGGTTTGGGGTGACCTTTATCTTTGAACATTTGCTGCAGTCGAACAACAACGCCTGTCTTTTTGCCTGTATTCACGCTTGTTGTGTCGGTGACAAGCATAACAATTGATCCCCACAGGTTGAACTCCTCTAACACACCCTGGAGCCCTTTTGCAATTGTTACAGCTTTCCCATCCTTCAATTTGAGCGCATCCAACTTTATTTCTTTTGCTTCATTCTTGAGGACTACGACCTGATATTCAAAGTCCTCAATGCGTTTGCCGTCAAAGTATAAGCTCCACTTTTCCAGATGAAGTGTGCTCACCAAGTGCTTCTTCACCTGAGCAGCTCTCATGTAGATAGCCTTATGGATTGCTGACTGATATGGGGTTGGGATTTCAATGCCCTCCCTAGAAAGCTGGCGACATACCTTTGCTGCTCTGTGGGATGGCAGCTTTGAGCTTGTAGCAAGGAGTTGCTAAGCCTGTTGGGTTATGCTTCCTTTTCCTCATTGATGCTGCATTCGTATCCTCCCAAGAACTGTCTTCACTGTTATTGGATGAGTCTGTGCTAGTTTCAGAACAATCAGGTGGTGCTGAGCTGGAATGTGTGGACACAGTCACTTCCATTGCCTTCTTTTGCTTGGATGGGTGGATGGTCTTGACACTATCAGGTTTACCAGTGGAATAACCAACCTGGCCTTTGGTCAAAATTTGCTGTTTATAGAGGTTCTCATCTTCTTTGCACAACCAGTTGCCTTTCACCTTGGTCACATCAAACAGTTCATTCAAGAATTAAAGTTTTGTTTCTTTCTGCAGTACTCATAGTCTTTCAGAAGGTTTTCTATTTTTTCACAAATGGCTTGATCAGATACATGCAGGAAGTTCAATGTTTTGCTCCATAGGGCTTTTAGCTCCACAACAATTAGGCCAATCCTCTCCCTCCGTTCTTTGGCGGTGTATTCAAGAAATTTGAAGCATCCAACAACGTGAATTTTCAGGGGCATGCGACTCCATTCACTTAAAGGTGCTTCATAAACTGCCACGTTGCCTCTTCTTGATGGTGCTTGAAACTGGACTAAGTTATTTGTCCAGGTTTCTTGTTCTTCATGTTAAAAAAGCTCTTCTTGAATGACATGTTTTATGTAGTCCCCATTTTCAAGAAGGGTAGTAAAGAGGATCCAAATAACTTTAGACCGGTTAGCCTAACTCCTGTAGTCTGTAAAATTCTTGAGAAAATAGTTAAAAAAGGGATTTGCCAACATCTAGAGAGGGAGGGGTTAATCAGCGATGCTCAGCATGGGTTTAGATCGGGTAGATCATGTTTGACTAACTTACTAGACTTTCTGGAGTTTGTAACAGATCAAGTAGATAAGGGAGAGAATGTAGATATAATTTACTTAGATTTTAGTAAAGCATTTGATAAGGTACCACACAGGAGACTAGTTCATAAATTAAAAATGATTGGGATATGTGGGGGTGTTTCAAATTGGATAGCTGAGTGGCTGAAAGACAGGAAGCAAAGGGTAGTGCTAAATGGTGTAAAGTCAGAGTGGAGGGATGTTATCAGTGGGGTTCCTCAGGGATCAGTTCTCGGTCCATTATTATTTGTCATCTATATAAACGATCTTGGGGAGGCAGTTAATAATAAAGTGTCAATTTTTGCGGATGATACCAAATTAGCAGCTGTAGTTAAAGATATTGATGATAATTTTAAAGTGCAGGGGGACTTAAATAAATTGTTATCCTGGGCACATAAGTGGCAAATGACTTTCAACCTTGATAAGTGCAAAGTTATTAACATGGGAAAAGATAATAGAGAATTTAACTATGAAATGGATGGGCATTGGCTGAGCTCAGTAGAGGATGAGAAAGATCTAGGAGTAGTAATAGATAAGTCATTAAGGTTTTCTAAGCAGTGTATTGAAGCAAGAAATAGGGCAAATAGAGTGCTGGGTTTTATTAAGAGAAATGTCAGTTACAAAAGTAAGGAGGTTATTCTTAAACTCTATAACTCTTATGTTAGGCCACATCTAGAGTACTGTATACAGGCATGGTCCCCACATTTTAGACACGATATTAACCTTCTTGAGTCAGTGCAACGGAGGGCAACAAAGATTATTCCTTCCCTGAGGCACCTTGAATATGAAGATAGACTGAGGGTATTAAATATGTTCTCGTTCGAAAGGAGGTGTGTGAGAGGGGATATGATTGAGCTGTTTAAAATTTTTTCCGGGATAGATAAATTGGATGTTAGCAAGTTTTTTGAGTTAGATGATGGAAATCGGACCAGAGGTCACCACTTGAAAATTAAAAAGCAAGGGTGTAGGTTGGATTTAAGAAAATATTTTTTCACCAATAGAGTGGTAGACTTCTGGAACAAATTGCCGCAGAGGGTAGTAGGTAGTCCAAATCTAAATGTATTTAAGAGTAGGTTGGATGAGTTTATGGGAAGGGAAGGTTGTGATGGTTCCTAAGTTTTGTATATATTAATATTGTTTGTATATATCTATAGCTGCATGATTTAGTTCTTGACAAGCCTTGATTGGTGATACCCTTGTTTCTGGATGCAGTTTTCCTGGGAGTTTGGGTGCCTTGAAAAAGAGGCCGCTTGACTCGGATGACCTATGATGAGCCCTTGTGGCTTTTGTCATCCGTTATATTATATTGTGGGGGACTTTGATTTTGTCTTCCCCTGGTGATGGTGCTTTTTGTGGGTGGGTTTTGACGGAGGCGGATGACCTTTGATAGGCCCTTGTGGCTTTTGTCATCCGTGTAATTATGTTATGTTATGTTATACTCAGCAACTGAAATAGAAAATAAACCTAAATATTAAATAGCTAACAAATTAAAGAAACTGTTATTGAGCTTATATATATATTATTAAAAAAGCAAGCAAATTACAATTATAAAAAATAAGAGAGAAGGCAGACACTAATAAAATATTATATGCTATTATATTATATAATTAGTGAGAGAATTAAATGTAGTTTACCAAGTAATACCAGGATCTCTTTACAATAAACGCTGGAGAATACACAACAATTATAATAAGGCAATAATAATATCAACGCCGTTAAAACTGAACTAGTAACTACCCGCTTTAAACATCTTGTTTATATACCACACGCGAAATGGCTGAAGAAAATTCTGGAACTCTACAGAAATCGTCCAAGCGATGATGTGATGATTTTTTGGAAAATTCTATACAATTCTATGGTACATAAATTATTGCAAAAGTCTGTATGATGACTTATATATTTAATATAAATATTTTTAACACATATAAAATGCTAAAATGGCCTATATTACATTTCAAAAGTGGTTTGTGCGTGACCTTTTTCAATATTTCAATGGAATAAAAGTAATTTTTGTCATTAATAGGCAAAAGTTCATTCATTCGTGCTACAGGAAATAATTTTTGATAAAAAAGTCAAAAAGTCATCACCCTAATGTGCATGCATGTTCACATTTTCACTCTTCCCCATTCAAGCCTTCTCATATTCATTCACCCTTTTATACTTCACACTCTCTTTCATTCGTTTCACCTGCCCAATCAATCTCTCCTTCACCACATCATACCTCGGTTCCCCACACTTGTAATCACGCAGAAAAACTCTAATACTTTTCCATCCAAACATTCCCCTAAAACATTCATCCAGTATCCCATATTCTCTGGGTACTTGAGCTTGCAATATCGCTCAAGTTCCCCAAAGAATTCTTCCACATTTTTCCCACCATGCAATCTAAACTTATCTACCTTTGGCACTTCCCTTATCAAAATACCCTTCCCCACATTCACTTCACTCTCACTTGAGCTGCCCTCACTCTCACTCATACCAATCATACCATCACACTCTCCTTCATCCGAGTACAATGAGTCCACACTCTTCCGTCTCACCTTTCTATCCTTCCCCTTTGACCCAGTCTTCCTTCTTCTCTTACGTTCCACTCTCTTCCATTCTCCGTCCTTCCTATCATTCACAATCATCCTATCCTCTCTAGACTCGCACACACTTCCACTCATCCCATTCATCTTATCCCTTTCGGTCGGAGCAGGGGTCAGGGTCGAGGGTCCTGGGGCCGGTCCCGACCCCTTCATGATGTCATATAGGTCCTGCATCCTTTTGTTGATCTGCCTTTGTCTTTTGTCCATTTCCACCTTCATCCGATCAGTCTTTTCATTCATACCCACCATATGATCATTTCACTCTTCAATCCCTCCAGCCTCAGTCTCACGATCTCATCATGGAGGCCTTGTTCCACATAAGCCATCCTCCCAGTTTAGTAAAAAGATAGAAAAAGGGGAAAAACAACCAACTACCTGTCACTCTAATTGGGTGTGGACTGTAATCCAATCCCGTCACGCTCCTGGTTTTGAGATCTCATGTCCCTATTCGGGCACCAAATGTAGCAGGCCAAAAATCTAGACTCTAACCCCAATCGATCCAACCCACTTCCTACACTAATTCAGACGTGAGAAATCAAGAGAAAAATGAAATGGATTGTATGTACAGTCCTGTATTCACAAATAAATTACAATAATATTTACAAGAGAAAATTGAATTTTCTTATAAGAATTCAATGACAAAAATGTGTACACACCACAAACAAGGGCAAAATTCCCCAATAAAAAAAAAAAAAGATAAAAAAAATGACAGACAAAGAGAAATTTTTTTTATACAATAATACCAATCAGTACTGAGTAAAAATGAAAAGAAAAACCGGTACAAGATACTTCAATCAACACCATATGATGCTTTTAAAACAAAAGGGGGGTACAGGGGTATCACTCGCTAGTTAGGGCAAAGCTAGCCAAGGTCATATAGTTCTTGGTTCACGATGAGGGGTGGCAAAACCAGGTTCAGTCGTGGTTTCCAATGAGAGGTCGTGTAAGCCTTCCTATCAGGGCAGGGGTAGAAGCACTCTCAGCCTCTTTCCAACTTCCGCTAGAAGTTTGTTGTCCCACGTTTGCATCCACAAGGTCTCCACTCTATGCTCGAACTCGGTAAATCTTCATTAATCTGACAATACTCTTCCTTGCTAGCGTTCTTTTGAAATATACATAAATATTAGGCTTTCAACCTATTTTTAACTCACTCTTTTCTCTGAAAAGAGGAAACAAACCAATAAAAATTGAAAAAAAACCCCCAAAATTTAAATGCCAGTTATTCACACACAATGCTCGAATAGAGGGAGGGAGAGGGTATTGGGAAAGGGGTGGGAGAATGGCCCTTCACACACACACTCACATTCGCTCCACCACAAAGTGATATATAAAGCTACATATGGTACCCAGGGATCTATGTTGAGTACATTCCTCCTCCACAGCAGTTTCTATCTTTTCTTAAGATGGAATATTCTTAGAAAAATGCTTTGCTCTATTTCTAACCTTGTTTTGCAGAATGTTATCAGTGATCAGACACTCATTTAAAATTTTCTGCAGAATGGTGATTTTGTTGTATAGCTACATATATTCCACTGACAAATTCTAAAGTACATTATGTATAATTAATTTCAAGTATTAATCACCAAATAATATTCTATAACCATCCCTTGAATTTACTGTTTATTCATATGCTTTACTTCAACAACCTTATTTAATTTCCATCTACAATTCTCATGCACAGAGACAATGATAGAATATAATTTGGATCCAACTATCATAAACTTTTAGATCTATATAAAAATGCTAAAACATTTGTACAGTTGAATAAAGTAATATTGAATTTAAAAGAACAAATGGAATAGAATGGTCACCAGGGACAATTACTCAAAACTAATAACATATTATCAAAGAAATGGAAAGAGTGAAAATGCATTTAAAATAATAAATTTAAAATCAATAGGTATTCATTTCTATGAGGATGATAGGTTAATAATGACACATTCAAGACAAGTTGCCTCACCTAAATATGAACATTAATAATATTACTAAAAAATATAGACAATATAAATTGAAAAGGTAAAAGTTTGAGGTAAATTGTCTATATTAGCTCCAGCTGAGAAATTATTTTAATTTTTTTATAAGGGTACAAAAAATATTAGACTATGACTTGGCGCCAATAGATATTACCATCTTGAAATGTGGGCAATAATTTGGCTGACAAAATGGCAATTCTACAGATTAATGGCTCAACTATTTATGTAGAAAATTGAATTTCAATCTATTCTATCAGCCTATCTATCTGAAATGTCTGTTGTTATTTATTTTGTTCAGGAACCAATATTTTCTAAGTTATTAGCACTTGAAAGTAGTATAGGCTATTGATTAGCTTTTTGAAGACTACTTTTCTTATATACTGCTAACCCTGTCTGTATGATGTCATAAGCCTCAGGGGTGGGAGGGGGGGGACTTTGATCCCACTGATTCAAGAAATACCCATTCCTCACGAAAATGTAATATCAATTTATGTATATATTATATTATATTATTGATATGTGTATTGTAGCTGCACGATTTAGTTTTTGATGAGCCATGATGGTGATGCCTTTAATTATGCAGTTTGGAAGCAATCTTGTGGGTGCAGTTTATGGGGGGGTGTTAACTTAGATGACCTCCGATAGGCTCTTGTGGATTTGGTCATCTGTTGAATTATGTTATAATTAGCATCACATTTAGGTAAGACAGTAATTTCACTGATGTATGCCCTGTAAGGGGCGCGGCAATTTGCCGTGCTGGTTGCCGAGGCCCTTTCTCTTGCTTGGAGATCTGAACGGCAGGCATCCTCTCTGTGAAGATTAATCAATAAATCCCAGGGGACAAGTCCTTGCCGATCTGATCGAAGAGTTTGAGTTAGGTGTCTTAAATGTATATGAGTTTATGCATCACTGCCTGAGAACCGCTTCATTTTCTTGCCTTCATCTATCTTTGGGCCTTTTGGATGCACAACCTGATTTTGATTGGGGGGTGGTCGATGACCTCCATGGTAGTGATCACTTTCCCATTCAAATATCATTTTCAGGGCAACTGCCGCCTGAGAGCCCACCTCGGTGGTTCTTGGCGGTAGCGTGGTGGCCTGTATTTCAGGAAATGACTGAATTCTCTATCTCAGTCGAGGAGTTTAGGTCGGTAGATGAGGCTGTTGAGTTCTTCTCCGGCAACCTCATCGCCGCGGGCCTGACTACTATTCCCAGAAAGTCTGGCCGTTTTGCACGCCGAACACTCCCATGGTGGTCGGCCGAGTGTGAGACGGCCCTCAAACAGAAGCGTTATGCCTACATGCGCTATAAGCGCAGCCCAAACAATTTCACTGTCGCTGAATTTCGTTGGGCTAGGGCTAGGTTCCGGTATATTTCAAAGCACGCCCGCCGCTCTCCTTGGCGGGCATACGTGTCTTCACTTAACGGGAAAGACCCCTCTAGCAGAGGTGTGGAAGCGAGTCAAAAGGATTCGGGGCAAGTTCTTGCAGGACTTCCCTCTCGTTCTCCAGGAGAATGGGACCGCAATCTCGGACCAAGCGTCCGTGGCGGAATCCTTCGCAACCGTTTTTTCCGCATTCTCTAGCCGTGATGCTGCTCCGCCAGCATTCAATGCACGTTGTGATGTCGCGGAAGGCCGCCGGCTGGACTTTACCCCCAGAGGCGGAGAACCCTTCAACGACAGGTTTACTGTGAGTAAGTTGCGCTCCGCTATTGCTTCGTGCGTGGACACCGCCCATGGTCCGGTCGATGTCCCGTACGCCATGCTTCGACACCTGGGGGAGCGAGGCATGGCCTTTCCGTTAGATTTGTTCAACAGGATCTGGGTGGAGGGTCTTCTCCCAGATTCCTGGCGAATCGCTACTGTGCTCGCCTTTTGCAAACCGAGGAAAGATCACTCTAATCCGACCGGTTTCCGCCCAATCTAATAACCTCTTGCGTGTGCAAGTTGATGGAGAAATTGGTAAATGTTTGATTTGCCTTTTTCCTGGACAGCAGAGGCCATCTGTCTTCTGCACAGTGCGGCTTCCTCAAGTTCCACTTCACATCAGATGCTCGGCTCCGACTGGAAAATGCCATCTGCGAGGTTTTACTTCGTAGACAG
Source organism: Ceratothoa steindachneri (assembly GCA_963969495.1). Classification (NCBI taxonomy): domain Eukaryota; kingdom Metazoa; phylum Arthropoda; class Malacostraca; order Isopoda; family Cymothoidae; genus Ceratothoa; species Ceratothoa steindachneri. Next base: position 158,102,739 of record OZ018319.1, read on the forward strand.
CACTACGCCACGGTGTTTTTCGATCTGGAGAAGGCCTATGATACCGCATGGCGATACAGTATCATGGAGACTCTCCACACGATGGGGGCGAGGGGACGCCTCCCAATGTTTATATCTGAATTTTTGCGAGATCGTCGATTCCGCGTACGGGTGGGGGGAGCCCTCTCCAGCCCAAAGGAGCAGGAAGAGGGTGTCCTGCAGGGAAGTGTCCTCAGTGTCTGAGCATCAACGGCATCACCTCGGTGCTGCCGGAAGATGTTCTCGCTACACTCTACGTGGACGACCTTTCGATCTCTTTTGGCGCGGCCCAGATGCCAACTCTGGAGCGTCGAATCCAACAGGCATTGAACCGTGTCTCTCGCTATGCCAAGCGCACAGGTTTCGGTTTTCTTTGGCCAAGACTAAGGTGGTGCACTTCTGCCGCCATCCACGGTTCCACCCCGACCCAGATTTGTTTTTTAATGGGGTTCGCCTGGATGTGGTTGAATCGCACCGTTTCCTTGGTCTTGTATTCGACCGACGCCTCTGGGAGGCTCATATTCGCAGCCTTAGAGTCTCTTGTACCCGCGCCATGGATATTCTCCGTTCCGTGACGTTCAGCGCTTGGAGCGCTGATAGGGCTACTGCCTTGCGACCGGTGCCTTCCGCACTTTCCCTATTGAGAGCCTGTTGGTCGATGCTGGGGAGATGCCACTCGCTCTGCGCCGCGTGTAGTGCATCACTCGCCTGTACGCGCGAGCCCGGCGCCTTCCTCAGTCGCCAACAGCTCTCACTGCATCCGCAGCTGATCTTGATGGTGCCTATGCCGCCGAGAGACGCCAGTCATACCCTAATCCCTTTGGGTTTAGGGCCAGGAAACTTCTTCAAGAGGTAGATATAGCTCTCGGGCCGGATGCGCCCCTTGTTCTGCCCAGTACACCACCCTGGAGGGTACCACATTTGGCTATTTGTCGCCTTGCCTCTGCTCCCAAAGCTTGTACAACGCCGGGAGTATTGCATTCAACCTTTTTGGAGCATACCTCGTGTCATGCTGGAACCGTGCCAGTGTATACGGACTGTTCGCCACATTCTTGTCAAATGTCCCAGTGCGGGTGATCTTCACGCACGTTACCTGTCACGGTAGCGAGATGGGCAGGGTCGCTACCGCCTGTCCCTTGTACTTGGGACGAGTTCTTGCACATTGACTTTGGACTTGTTGACTTTTAGCGGGAGGCCGTGCTTCTCCCCTTTATTTAAGTAGGTTCTATTTTGGGGGGTTATTGTTTTCTTTGTAGGTTGCACGCTCCTGCACCGGGGTGAGGGGACCTTCCCCCGACCCCGGAGATTGCTTCCTAATTGTTAAGTTTTTCACATTTTTATCATTATGTTTTCATATTCTTATTTTAAAGTAGCCTAGTTTTAGGCTGTCATGTTTCCGGCGACTTATGCCCAAGTGGGCAGTCACCAGACGGGCTAAAAAAAAAAAAAAATCACTCATGTATGTTAGGCATATTAGGTTTAATTTTGGTACTTTTACAGATTAACAACTCTACCGTTGTTGTGCCCTCAATTGTGTTTCAGCCATTATTCTGTATACTGTAATCACCAAAAAGTAGAGAAGGTAATATTTTACTTACCAGTAACAGAATTTAATGGGTGACAAAAACCACAAGGGCCTATCAGAGGTCATCTGAGTAAACACACACTTTATAAAGTGCATCCACAAGATTTTGTCCAAATGGCTTAAAATGTCATGACCATCATGGCATCTTGGAAAATAAATCATGCAGCTACTGCTTAAAAAGGCATCACCAACATATGATGGCTTAACAAAAACTAAATCATGTAATGCACATAAATCATGTATACACAAATTGATATTACAATATTTAATTTTTCCCAATACAAATTTAAGACCGTGATAACCTCCCCTCACCATATATTCATAAAACCTGTTCTTGAAAACATTTAAATTTGGACTGCTTATTGTCTCCTGCAGTAAGCCATTTCAGTAATCTATCACTCTGTTGGTGGAAAAGTACTTTCTCACATTCAACCTACACCTCTGTTTTTTTTTAAAAATTTCTAAAATCTAACTTATCTCCTCCCAGAGTAAATTTTACAAAGCTCAATCATATCCCCTCTACACACTCTTTCAAATGAGGACATATTTAGCACCTTGAACCTATCTACATATTCAAAGTGCTTCAGGGAAAGTATCATGTTTGTTGCCCTCCTTTGCACTGACCCTAGCAGGTTGATATTGTGTCTATTTGAAATTTTCCTCAATATGCTGCTTAGAAAACCTCAGTGGCCTATCTACTACTACTACTCCTAAGTCCTTCTAATTCTCTACTGAATTCAACTAATGCCCCTCCATTTCATAGCTAAATTCCATATTATTCTTTCCCATGTTAATAACTTTGCATTTTTAAAGTTAAAATTCATCTGCCACTTTTGCGGCCAACTTAATAACTTATTGAAGTCACTCTGCACTTTAAAGCTACCCTCAACTTCTTTGACTACAGCTGCCAATTTAATGTTATCAGCATAAATTGACACTTTGTTATTTATACCCTTCCAAAGATCATTTATATAAACTATGAATAATAATGGGCCTAGAACTGATCTTTAAGGTATGCCACTGATTCCATCCCTCCACTCTGACCTTACCCCATTCAGTACCACCCTCTGTTTCCTGTCTTTCAGTCATTCACCTATCTAATTCAAAACTTTTCCTTCATATTTAATGGTTCTTACTCCCCCTCTGCTAGTGCTAAATTTATTATTTTATATTTAAAGAATTTTCTTTGATCTCTAATGCTATTTTGAACTAAATTACTGACATCCTTTGGATTTTCTTTATAATTTTATTCAGCTAATTCCTAATCAATCTATTGATTTAGATTTTTGAGAGTACTTTCCATCTGTAATCTCTAGTATCCCCTTTTCTTCTTAGAAAATGTTCTTGTGATCTGATTCCACTATAATGGTTTCCTCCATTTTCTTCATAATGACTTTTATTCAAGTATACTGCTCCTGAACTGCATTTAATAGAGCTTTAAAAGTACTCCACATCTCTTTAGTATTCTTAACTAAATTCTACATCCCATTTTACCAAATTCAGCAAGTTTTGAAGCTTTTCATATTTCCTTGTATGAAAATTTGGAGCTTTTCTTGTATTCATAGATATTCTACCTTTTCCCAACTTAAAATTAATTATCTGATGATCACTATTTCCTAATGCTTCCCAAACAGTCAATTCCTGAAGCAAATGATAATTTTTGAAAATACTAGATCTAATATATTGGTACACTGGCTCATTTTCAAATTGACTCCAATGCAAAAGTTACTGCTGGTATTTGTTGTACCACAGATGAAACAGATGCTTGGAGTAAAGAGCTTGGAATGCACTCAAGAATGTTGTTAATGAGTTTCTAGGCAACAACAAAGTGGAGCACTACAAGGCTCTGATTGAAAAGTGGCTTGAAAGTTACAGGAGTAATGTAAAATGTCACTTAAGCTGCACTATTTGCACATATATGGAATTCTTCCAATAGGATCTTGGTGCTGTATTGGAAGACCCTGGTGTACAGTCCTATCAGGATACACAGTTGATGGAAAAGTGATATCAAGGAAGGTGGAATGAAGCGATGATGGGTTACTATGTATCAAACTTGGTTCAGGAAGACAGTACAGACCACAAGACACAACAATGGTCCAATGTTCATTTCTGAGCTTACTGATGCTTTTGTATCATTGATCCACAATAGTTATTTCAATTTTGTTATAGTATTCTTACTTGCTCATTATATATTATTACTATATTATTATATAATGCAGTTGGTATCACAATAAATATTCATTATATATAATTACTACTTTGTTATATAATGCAGTTGATATCACAATAAATATTGTGTTTTAAAGATTTTATAAACATTTTTATTGGCATACAAAACTGATTTTCTGCATATCCTTGTTGGTATACAATAACTAATGTGATTTTTACATGTGGTATCCCAAAAGGTTATGTGGTAAAAAATGGAAATAAATTGGGCTAAAAATACAAGTGGGTACATGAGAAATGAATGCTGGGATAAATCTTGAATTTATCCATGTATAAATAACATGATGTTGGTGAGAGGTGGAAGAAAACATGCAAGTCCTAATATTCGGGTCCAAGGTGATAGCAATATACATCGTAGCTAATATGGCACTGAATTGGGCTGCACTCCCCTACTTCTATCTAAATATTACTGCATTGCTTAATTTTGTATGAATATTTTGTCCATTGTCAGTTTACTGTTAATAACTATCTATTTTTTCTGTTGCTGTTATTGTGTTAACTTCACAGGATGATGATAAAAGTTTCTCCAATATTCTTTTTTACTCAACTTAGACCCCCTTTTTTTTTAATTATTAGAGGATGATTGATAGAGAGGTTATTATTCTTAGGAATTTACTACTTGAAAATTACTTTTCTTATTATCAATATTTTTAAATATTTTTATTTTTCTTTCTTATTATTAAAAAGATTCTAGATTCTACTGAAGTACTGCTTCATAAAATCCCAGTTAGTTTTACTAGTATATTTAAAATACCACAAATTTTTCTAAGCTATAGATGTTTCTGTTCATGAATCCCCTAAGAAATATAGACAATATAAAAGATTAATGCAGCGCCAAACTCCAGAATAGAATTTGTATTAAACTTCAAGATTTGTGGAAGGAACAATGAGTCTGGAAAGTCAGAGCTCACTACTTGATTTTGATAAGAAGGAAAATCTTCCTGTTAAGGTTCCAGGTAGGATTCACTTTATACCTAGATATCTTAATCCTCCATTGTTGTCTGGTAGTTTTTAATACAAAATTTAGCATTTTAGGGATTTTAATTGTAGTTCGATATATTTTTCAAATAAAATTAACTTAATGTTTCCTTATTTAAAGTTTTGTTCTATTTTACCTTTTCCCCTATTCTTTACTGAGTTGTAAGCCTAGAAATATATATAGTAACAGAAAGTCAACTGAATAAATTAATATATGTACCTTTTAATGTATATAAGAACAAAAACAGCCTGGCAACCCAACACCACTATCCTCCAACCATCTCCCAGTCATTATACAAATTACCCATGAGAAGCCCATGCCCTCATCAACCCTATGCACTTAAACTAACTACAACTCAGCTGTGTGGGACCTTTTCACCAACTATATTGAACATAACCCTTCAGGTTTCTCAGTTGCAGCATCTTAAAGCCTACACTAACCTACCAACATTTCTCTACAGGGACAAGTATACCGGGTGTCCCCCCAAAATGTATACACACTTTAAATAATTGTAAATTTTGAAAATGAATATATTTTAATAAATACCTACTTTACAATTATTTAAAGTATGTATACATTTTGGGGGGATACCCTATATATCCATAGGAAAAACCTAAAACACTGCAACCCAAACCTCCCTTGAAATCAGAAAAAACAGCAACAATCTATAAAAATCACAGGAGCTCACACTAGCTTAGTAGATCCTGTGTTGGCTTTGTGATATAAGGAATGGATTGAATCACAGTGTTCATTAGATAAATATGCTTATATTCATCCCTAAGGGGATAAATTGCTCCACATGCATCATTACACACACAGCTATCTTCTCCCTTCCCACTTTCACTGCACAACATGCCCATTTCCTCCTCTGTTCCTGAATTCTACCGATAGAGGGATAATGTCCACTATGGGGGCACTCATATACACAGCCCTGATGCGGAATGGATCTCCCCCTCCATGGGTCATGAAGGGTTCCAACATTACTAGTTGGTATAAAAACACTATGACCTAGATAATTCTCCTTACCCAATGAAGACCTGCCCCTTTGTGCCTTCTGGCTCATTGGTAATTGTTATTCAGATTTGTATGTACATTTCATTATCTAGTTGGGAAATCTCATCCATGATGCATGGGATCAATGGTGTTACCTTCCTCCAACAACAGACAACTTAAAAAATATAATGTGCAGCATTCAAGCACTGATTCAACCACCGATTCAACCACCCTGACAATATTTTAAACATGTAGTTAAAGCCCCCTAGGTCCAAAGAGCATTGATACCATCACACAAAATCTTCAACCACTCTATTTCACATAACTCTATTTCAAGTGTCTGGAAATCTACTCACATTGTGGTGAGTGATAAACATAGGTGGACATGATAACGAAAAGATGAATCATGATAACTGATAAATCATTAATGATAACCTTATCGGCAATAACCGATAATCAATAACTGGCAATAAATTTATCGCCTGACAAGGTGATAACCGATAAATCCAAAATTATAATGCAATAGTAAGAATATTTGAATACTGTTTCTTAGTTTCTTACCTGGTGAGGCTTTCCTTCATCTCTTCATAGGTTTTGAGAATCCTCCTCCCAGCTTGGACCTACCTTTTTCTGCTTCCAAGGCACGGGCAGCTCGCCCCTGTGCTAAACTGTAACCAAAAACTGAAATTATCGATTATCGCTAGTTTGGAACCAAAAGTATTGCCGCTACCGTTGAATCACTAATGCGAAAAAAAATGGATAACTGATAACACGATATCGTTATTGTGATAACGCCCACCTATGGTGATAAATGATGTTATATTAGGGAGCATTCTTCCCTACTTTTCTGTAAGACTCACCATTTTGCCTTAGTTTGTCTTTTTACTCATTTATCATGGTTTAGCCGAATGCAAACTGCTTCCAATTACAGCTAAGTTAAGCTACAATGGGTGTGGTAAGTAGCTGGATGGACTCATGATTTGGATCAAGTTCACAGCTGCCTCCATATGCTGTAGATAGCAGTGGTTCAGATCTCATGTTAATCAGTAGGTCATCACTGAGAAATCAAAGGCACCTCAAATAAGTGCAGATTGGTGGTAAAATCCCTCACAATTTATTGTTCCTTTGTTGTGTGCAAATGAAGAAATGAATGAGAGGGTTTTGTTAGGCATGCTAGGATTTTTTTTAGGATATAATTTTGTTTTTTATTAATTAAAAATTTGAACATTATAATTTGGAGAGGGAGGGTAAGAGAAACAAGATGTGATGGGAGGTTTGTTTGTATTGATCAGGTGGTTTTTCCTTTCCCCTTGTCTTCTTTATCATGAACCAATGCAGTGAAACTACTTCATGGCCTTTGACTACCCCAGCATTGAAGAGTGGTGTTTCAAGTCACTATACCAGTTCAGAGATGTGTTATAAATGGACCAATTAGCGATAAGCAAAGATTTTAGGCACAAGGTTAGTCACATCACTAAAAACAAGATAATGCACATCCCCCAGTAGATAATTCAGGGAATCACCAACATTTTAAGTTTCTCTGAGCACAGGTTACTTCTTTGATGATTTTAAAGTAGTGAACATTTCTATACTTATAGGGAACAAGCTTTCCCCTGATCAACTGATGACCTACAGGTCAATCTCTTCTAGAATTCATGGGCAAAGTCTACAAAAAGATTCTGGCACACAGGCTCTGAACCCAATTATCTGAGCTGGGAATGAACAACCCGCAGCAGCACTGGTTCTGCAAGAAGTGCGAGTTGTATATAGTCCTTTCTCTCCTGATAGAAAAATTCTGCCAAGCAGAAGGGAAGTATGTAGATATGGGTACTGTGAAATGTGCAAAAGGCCTTTGACAAGGTTTGGCTGAGAGGACTTCATTGTAAGATCCTGAACCTTAAGCTAAACTCAGTCTGTGACTACATCATGAAAAGGAGAGCCACAATAATGCTTGAGGGTCATAGACGACCTGAATTTTAATTCAAGGTGTGAGTTCTATAATGTAGCTGTCTGAGCCCACTTCTATACCTCATATATATGTTAGACCTGCCAATTCCCATTCAGGAAGATGTGATGTATCAGCACTTTGCAGATGATATCCCACAAATCATTCCCTGCTCCTATAGTAATGAGAGAGTGCAGGCAAGGGAAACGGCTACCAAAATATAGAACATAAATAGATATGAATGGTGAAAGTTTAAGACAAACTGCCAAAAATCCAGATCCTTCCAATAAACTGCCTGAAACTAGTGGATGTAGTTGTGAACCAGGAACATTACCGATACACTACCAAGGGTAACATGCTAGGGCTGCAGATCATCACTCCAGGGTATAAGAGACATTATGAAACAAATATCCCTTTCAAAGCAAGAGATGGAAAAAGTGTACAGATTTTGCAATCTTAGTGCACACAATATTAAGAAACTGTATTCTGCCCTAGTGCGATACAGAATGTAGGCTGCAAGCATCAACTCCCACCGTCAAAGGCAGAGAGTACAGAACAAGGGCACTCTGCTTATAATAGGCATGAAAAGAATTGATCAGATCAGACAAACCTAACTATGTGAAAGGACAGGAATGAAACCAATGAACAAAGTCATCCAATCACTGAGAAGGAAAAATGGAAATTTTGCAAAGATGTGTATGAAAGTGAGATTGATGTGTGGGAATTGTGGTAGAGTGGGATATATAACCCAGATATGTTGGTCTTTGAGACAAGGCTCTAATATGACCAATCAGTCTGGAGTGAATATGAGTGAGTGGAATGAATAGCTAGGTATTGGGAAACCAGTAGTGAGTGGGTTCATGATAATATTTGATTACAAGTAATCTGTTATTAGAATTTAGAATTTTGTGGAGTAGGTTATGAATGCATGAGTATAATGATTGAGGTCAAAGGATTTGAGTGCTTGTCTTTGACTCAGGATATAAGAAGAGTTTGATAAGGATGTATATGATGGCTTTCTTTAAATCTGTTTCTTTCTCTCATTCTTTGTCTTAAGTAAAAATTCTTCCATTGCTTGTGCCACTCTTCCCCTCCCCCCTCAACTATTTACTGTTTAAACAAAATAAAAATCATACCACTAAAACACCATCTTGTCCTCCGAAGAACTCAGTTTAGCCATACTACAAGAAACCCAAGCCACCTGTGCCATTACATACACATCCATGACCCATACCTTCCTCCATTTACAGGCACATAACTCCCAGTACATACTAAACAAGACACTCCAAGAAATCCCTCCATCCCCAAACCAGGTGGTCATTACCCACAAAACTATCCATACTTACACAACACAGCAAAACAAAGCATACAATTTTGGGTCCCAACTACCTTCTCAACGCCATTCCATTAGATATTAAACCTGAGAAAAAAATCCCTCTCATGCTGAAAATGGGTCACCCAAGCAATGCCCCAGTACATTCACTATACAAAAATAATCACAAGTACCACACTGGCTTGACTTTCACAGACATCTGCCATTGGGGAACCAGACACAGCTCAACACATATTTTCATACCAACACAAGCACAGCTGAGACAAAAACCTCCAGATACATGTAGTGTGGGCTCTGGAGGACCCTATCCAGTTATAGAGTTCATTGTACTGACTAGGGAAGGTAGCCTAGCCAGGGGCAACATAAATAATGGATTTGTTCTTGGTGATTTCTTGTAATTTTCCTTGTCTTCCACCTTTTTCTTTAAATCTGTCTCTCTCCTCTTGCTGTAAGGGAAAATTCTTCCATTGCCAGTACTCTTTCTTCTCTCCCCCCCTTCCCCCCAATATTTACCTATACCTGTACTTTCTTCAGATTCCTAGGTACTTTATTATCTGCTAACCATTGCAAGGTTATATTGATCATAAATGACCTACAACAGACTACACTGGTACACATTGGGTATTAAATAGTATGCAAAATATTCAGAACTAAATATTTTTTCAAATATTTGTATTTTTATTGATTTTGAAACCACTTAGTGTTTGAAGATATTCTATTCCTGAGAAACATTAATAAATAAAGCACATACTTTGCTACTGAATAACAAATCAATCATATGCGATAACTATGGTTCAGAACTCATATTAAGAACTATTGATTCTACACAAAAGTATTCACTAAGTGATCTGCAATCACAACTAAACTCATAACTCAGAAAATATTAGCACAAAATAGCTAAAGTATAAAATTTTTATTTTCTGTATATTTTTCTGATTTTTTTTTTTTAAACACTCGTAAACCTTTTCATTAAACTCTTGTATTTAACATTATTCCTTAAACTCCTTTAACCTCAATTGCACCTTAAGTCCTTTGATCGCATGCATTATTCCTTCTTAAAAAGGTTTAAAAAAAAAAATCTACAGTGATCAAATTTTCTAATAATTAAAGCTTTATCTAGAACATTAATATCATAGTTTTAGACTGTTCTAATCACTCTTAAATGTAAGTTTGTTGGATGTCACTTTTTTTTCAGTGATTAATGTAAAGGATGATTCTTTGGGTGAAGCCGCAAGCTTTTCAGGCACACTCCCTAAAGGTAAGAATTTCTATCCTGCTTGATTATATAGTTGTAAAAATTGCTCCTGCTATGCTTCGATTTCTTATGCCTAACTTCAATATAAAACAAAATAACACACAAATTCATTTATAGAGTATATTTACCAAAGTTACATGTTAAAGACTTGAAGGATTCTACTATTTTATTTTATTCAATGAAATCACTTTCAGCCTTGAGGCAGCAACAAAACCTACTGCAGGCCATCCCCTGTTTAACTGGGGAAAATCTGTAGTGATTCTGGGCCTAGGCTACACCTTGGTTTTGCACAAGGACTTTTTGGTCTCTCTATCAGCCATGCCTCACACGATAGTTGAGAGGTCAGATGTTTGGAGTAATGCGGTCAAAGAAATTTTCAGGATAGCTAAGAATGGGTCCGCTTGCTTGTGTGACACACATACAGGCTTCCGTCAGCCAGCTCTTAGATCCAAGGCAATACTAACTCCAGGCACTTGATATAACCTTCGGTATTGAGTCTGAGGCACTCCAGGAAGATAAATGGGGGTGTAATGTGACCTTCACTACTGATCAACCCAAACACCATGATATGGACCAGGAAATTGGTCTTCATGGCTCTTGGTACTTCTTTGGGGAACAAAGCAAGCCAATCAATGGCTGTTCACCACATGGTCCTGTCAGAAATTCTTCTTGTCTGAGAAGAACAAAAACATGGCATACTCAAGTGGATGCTTCAGTTTGTTCACAAGCTTTGCAGCACATTTCTTCCACTTGTCCATCTTCTGCGACATAAGCTGGCCCTTTCTCATCTTGTATAAGTACTAATATATGACCCCATGTACTAACTGCCTGATGAGAGACTGACACTCCCTTGTCCATAACTATAGACCTCATTGACTTACTGAGATCATTGTCAATGATGGCCTGAATGTCTGCTACCAATTTGGGGGTTGTTTTCATATCAGATCTGCTTTTCCTGATCTTCTGCACCATCCTTAGATTGATACCCAAGCACTTAAAGATCTTCGCATGCTGTCCTGTTGTAGTAGGGTTATTTTTTTTCACCTCAATTCACCTGTACCCACTCTAATATCCACTTTTTATTTCAGGTTTGGTGGAGGATGGAGGACAAAGCTGCCTGGAAGCAGTGTTGGGCCCCTGTCTTCCACCAAAGACTGATTTTCTCTTTCTCCCCCACAGAAGATTATTATACAGGTCAAAAGGTGTATTATATATAAAAAAGAAGTTTGGATCTGGATATATTTTCAAGTGCACGCAAACAAGTGAAGATGGATGTAAAGCCAGGTTTGTCTTGGTGGGAATATTGTGTGTGTGTGTGGTATATATGTATATAAGGGAAGGGAGATACATAACACCATTAAGGAGTGAGCAGGGGCTAACTTCTTTCCCCCTTTTTTCAGCTCATAAGGTACTGCAGATTGCTCTCATTTCAGAGTGAGGAAGGAATTGGAGAGTGTAGAGCCGAGAGACCTCTGTGTGTCGTGATTTGGGGGACTCCATCTGTCCCTCTCTCTGGTTCATCATTAGCAAGAAGAACATGAGGACCTGACAGATCTAGTCAGATGCCAGACTGTATACTGTATCGGGTGGTGGGGATGGTCTCCAGACAATTCGGTACCAGGACAATTTGCTCCCTGTTTGCTCATTAAAAGAATAAAACAGCGTGTTTTTATGCTGAAAGTATCATCTTTGTGATATTTGTGATATTTACACTCGATTCCTTCTTGTACTATGTGTCTATCACATTTTGACCTAAATGAAAAAAGCAACTTGTTAGATTGGCATTAGGGAATGTATAAAAAAACTTGAGATGCTTTTTCAAAATTCATGATAATGCTATCAGGGCTTTGACTTTGCCCTAAATCATTTACCTTTGCAAAAAATCTATCATAGGTTCTTTTGGCTTTTGTTGGAAAGTAGGGCAAATAATCTTGGCACGTTAAAATTGTCAACCTTGATGTGGGACAAGACTTGAAGGTACTATTTGCTTCCCATGATTTATTTTGCTTCATATGTTCCAAGCCTTCATCGGTTGCAAAAATGATGAATCTTTTTGGATCATCAATACCACTATCATATTGCATAAATTTAATGCTGTTATCAAAATGATAAAATTTAGGGAGAATCGAAAAACCAATATATGATCCTGAAGAAACAGGGAAGTTTGCTTGCACATGTCTCCATCATCGAATATTATGATTAAGATGCAGCATTTTCGCTACTTCAGAAAGCGCACAAGCATTTAATGCCAATTTCATTAGCAATGATTGAATGGGAAGGACTATGACTTGAAATACACGTTTCTTTAATATTATTAACACTGACCATGGCACTAACTTTGGCTGCTGTTGCACTATGATCATGATCCCCAATATGTTTTGATATTGTATAGTTAGAGTCAGAATGAAACCTTGCTCTGCAAGCTCTATTTTCACATCTCCAATATATAGGGTGACATTTTCCGATAAATGGACAAAGAAAGCATTACTGCTTTTCCCCCCTCCTAATATTGTATTTATGTTGCATCAAGCATACACTTAATGATTTACCAGTTTGCCCAAGGTATTGCTTAGGGCAAAGGGCAAACTGAACAATCAACAGAATAACCCAACCCTCCCCCTATACTATTGTTGTTATTATGAATCAACATTTTGTACATGGTAGACTGATACTTGAATATGATAGAAATATTTATTTAACTTTTTCAAGAGGTGGGAGGCAAGGAAAATGACTCAGAAAATAGTAAAACAAGGGAGCTCTTAAAATTGTATGCTGGAGGGATTCAGTTTTGTAAAAGGATTTTTTTTGCTAACTCTAGACATCCTGCCCCCCAAATTTTTAGGATAGCACAGATTGTTACCTATTTCAAAGATCTTAGAAAGCTCCAAATTTTTTGTTATTCCTTGAAAATGAACTGAACAAGTTTGCAAGTACTCAGAATTTGCCTTTCATTTTCCTGTGGCTTTTATATGTATATATATATATATATATATATATATATATATATATATATATATATATATATATTGAAGTTTTGTTTAATAAAGAAAATTGAGTATACATATTTCCTTGATCCTCCTTCTGATCTAACCACCCGCTTGTGGCAGGTGGTTTCCTGGGCCATCTGTGACACGTGTGAATCTCAAGCAGTACAGCATGCCTTTTCCAAATTTTTGGAAGATTTGAATTCAGCCATGTTATTGCTTCCTTCACAGATGATGCAAACACTGAGTCTAATATGTTGCCAATGGCAACAAATTACCCCCCACAAACTAGTGTCATGTAGGACTCCTTATACCCCAACAAAGTGCAGCAACTAAATGTGACATCAATTCCACAGGTACACAGAAGTCATATGGTAGATGCTGATCTTTGTTGTCCTGATAGCTCTCCAAAGTTCCCTGATATTTGTAGATGCTCAATATTGGGTGCGAATGGATATTGACACTATGTCCCATGAATGCTTGATTAGGTTCATGTCAGGTGAATGTAGTGGCCACACCATTTCTCAGAATGCTCCTCAAAGCAATTCTGGGTAACTTGTACATAATGAGTGCATTATCCTGCAGAATATTCCATTATTGTTGGGGTATGTGAGGGCCATAATTAGATGCAAATGGACACCAAGAAGTGCAATGTGGCAGTCATTGGTCAATGATATGTTTAGGCAGATCAGTGAACCCAATCAATGCCACATGAGCATACTCCACATGACAACTAGGCTCTATGGCCTCATTAGGTCTGCATCACACACAAACCTTACTATCAACCCCCAAACAATTGGATCCATGACCCATTGGACCACACCATATGTTGCAAGTCCCTCAGGGTCCACCCCATAAGGGGCGCAGCAATTTGCCATGCTGACAGGATCAGCGCTCCATCCGGCCCCAGCTTAGCCTCTCTTCCTTCCTTCAGATAACCTATATTTCTCCCCTACTTCATCGCTTTTCATACAACCTCTCCCACAACTTTCTCTGGTCAGCCTCTAATTTTACAGGGTAGATACTGACCTTCTCAGCCAACCATCCCAGATCGGTGCTGAGGGAGGAGGGGACAATGTTCCTTGACCCCTGAGATCCAATCTGGGGTGGTTGGTTTTTAACAACCTGCTTCATCCCCACCCATACCTTCTTCACATCCTTTTCCTTTCCTCTTCACAATCTATATTTTTACGCCGTGTCTAAGGTAGAGCCGCCATGTCGATGGACTGCCAGGCCACTAGGCAGGAGGGGTGGTCCTGAATGGTGGCACCTGGCTCTGCCAGGCCTGTACGCACCCCTTGCAGTGCGGGCTACTGTGAGGGGTGATGAGCTATGGCATCCTGTAATTAAAAGAGGGTCACCATGCCCAATGTAAGTAAAAAAAAAAAAACCCCTTTAATTCCCCCTGTACCATCAACGGAGCCGCCCTTGGGCAGCTCCACAGAAAAAAATGGAGGTTCCCCTCCCCCCCCTGTGGGCTTGCGCAGGGGACCCTCCATCTTTTTATAACCAGAGAGGAGGCTTATTCCTCTCATACGACTACGGGTGTAGGGGACTCCCCCTCACCCCCTTCTCTGGAGGTGCTTTCAGGCACCTCCCTGTTTCCAGTGTCAGTCCCTCCTTTTCTTTCCAAGGTTACTGCCAAGAAAGCCAGCAGGCAGCCCATAGCCGACCACCCCCCATTGTCGTGGCTTGGTAGGGCAAACCCCATTAGGGGGGAGAGAGAAGCCAGGTTCCTTCGGTCGCTTTCCTCAAAAGACCTGCTGACAAGAACATTGAACCTTGTCAGGGTCAAGGCCTGTGCCTTCCCACGCCACCTGGCTAGTGACAATAATGCTAACGTGACCTGCAATGTCTGGGGAGGGGGGGGTGATGGCCAACTGGAGGCCTCCCTCTGAGGTAGACATGGTCCATGAGGCAACCCAGACTTAGATGGTAGGGCCTTCCATGGGGGGAATCCGGGCTCGGCCCAAAGCACCGAACCCGAATCTGCCCCTATGCAAGGTCCTCCTCAAACGGCTAGAGTTTCCAAAGCAGTACAAGGAGGGGAGGGATCTCCTCCGACCGGTGCATCTATGACTGCCAGAACCTTCTCCATTTCGGAGGACCTAGCTGAGGCCGGTCATCTGGCCTGGGGGCTCCTGCTGGTGGAGAGGAGAAGCGGGTTCATTCCCTGCCCTCCTCTCCTAAAAATTAAAAAAAAAAAGATAAAGACTAAAATGACTCGGGGCTCCTCTCCATCCGCGGGGGCTGTGGGGACGGATTGGTCTGCTGCCACTTTGGTAAGTGACTAAACCATTTTTGGCACATCCGTCCCCTCCACCCCCCCCGAGTGCAGAGCCCCCGACTAAGACTAAAAATGCGTAGGGCGGAGTTTCGATAACATCGGGGCCCCTCATTCAGAGGTTATCTGGCATTTTTGAGCCTGCTGGCTTCAAACGCTTCCTCATTATTCGCTCCACTGATGGCAGCATGTTGGCCAAGGGTAACATGATCCATCAGAGGAGAGCATTAGCTAGTGTAATTTGTAGAGAGCCGAAGGTGACCCGCTTCTCAGACAGGAGCTTTCTGGCGAATGTGGCGAATCGTCCGAGGTGGCAAAGATAAGTGCTCTTCGGACACTTGATGGCACCCCAGTGAGTGTGACGCTGCACTCTATCATGAACTTTGTGAAAGGAGTAGTTTATGCGAGTAAACTTGTTAACTACTCCATGGAGGACATCACCTTAGAGCTGGCTGACCATGGGGCGGTCAAGGTCGAACTTGTGATGAGAAAACAGGGAGGGAGTCTCGAGACCCACCCCTACACTCTTCGTCATGTTCGACTGTGATAAGCTCCCTGAGTCGGTGCGTGCTGTTTGGTACCGCTACCGCATAAAGTCATCCGTGCCACTGCCGCAGCAGTGCTATTACTGTCACCGCTTCGGCCATATGAATCGTTCATGTAGACGTGCAAAGTTGGGATCACCTGAAGTCTGTGTAAATTGCTCCAAGGCCGCACGCAATAAGTCTAAATTGTGTGTGGCCAAGTGTGTCAATTGCGGAGAGCTGCACCCCGCATTGAAGCAATGTGGTGCATATCTCCTTGAGAAAGAAATCCTGGCCGTTCAGGCCCAGGATCGACTCATTCCGCAAGGCTAAGGACTTGGTCCTGGCATGCCTGGCCCTGTCTAGGATGTCTTATGCCTCAATAGTTAGAAAGGCACTCTCTGCTCCTGGCCCATCCAGGCCAACAAGCACGGTTGTTTCCGCGCCCATACGGAGCCCTTCTGGGGGTTCTACTCAACCCGGGCACTCTCCTGGTAAAGCTGGCAGCAAAAAGGGGCTCACACCCAGCCCCGGCTAAAACCAGGGCTCCCCCATCCCCTTCCCACAGCGTGACCGTTTCCCGTAAGGCGAAACGGCTATGCGCCTCCACAGAGCTGTTAGACTCACAGGAGGCAACACCCCTGAAGTTGGTCACCAGGCCATCTTTCGGGGTTCCTAAAGCTGTCCCCCAAAAGGAGGACAGCAACAAAGGAGCTTCGGCTCCTTCGCCCACGCCCCGAGGTGGAGCGAGTGGCTCGGAGACGGTGGTTCCTCGAAAAGAGGGCCCCCCCGCCTCCGAAGCCGCAACGCCCGCCTAAGGTTTTGAAGCATTGGGAGGAAAAGACTGGCATGGCGAGCCGAACCTCTCCCAATAAGTGTTCGAAGGAGACAGCGCCTTGTCCGGACAACAGCACCCGGGGTTCTGCCTCTGGGAAGCGTACGGCCATTCCCTTGAGGGTCTTCTGTTCGAAGAGTGCCCCCGCGTCTCCCCCGAGCTAGGCCTGGAGGGCATATTCCTTCAATGGAATTGCCAACTGGGAGAAGATTCGGAGGCTGGTCTCGTCCCGTTCCCCATTCGCCATTTTTCTGCATGAGACCATGCTAGGCACTTACCCCTTGCCTGCCCTCCCGGGGTATAAGGGTCTTGCGACCCCACCACCGCGAGATGGGTGGGCTGGGGGATGCGTGGTTTACACCCGGCATGATGTCTCCATTCTTCCTTTCACTTTAGATACCGCCTTTCAGACACTGGCTATGCAGCTTCACCTGGATAGGAGGTATACTATCATTTCTGCGTACATTCCACCATCAGCTGACTTCGACGCGGAGACTTCTGCCGCATCGTGGCACGGTTGCCAAGGCCCTTTCTCTTGCTTGGAGATCTGAACGGCAGGCATCCTCTCTGAGGGGATTACTCAATAAATCCCAGGGGACAAGTCCTTGCCGATCTGATCGAAGAGTTTGAGTTAGGTGTCTTAAATGTATATGAGTTTATGCATCACTGCCCGAGAACCGCTTCATTTTCTTGCCTTCATCTATCTTTGGGCCTTTTGGATGCACAGCCTGATTTTGATTGGGGGGTGGTCGATGACCTCCATGGTAGTGATCACTTTCCCATTCAAATATCATTTTCAGGGCAACTGCCGCCTGAGAGCCCACCTCGGTGGTTCTTGGCGGTAGCGTGGTGGCCTGTATTTCAGGAAATGACTGAATTCTCAATCTCAGTCGAGGAGTTTAGGTCGGTAGATGAGGCTGTTGAGTTCTTCTCCGGCAACCTCATCGCCGCGGGCCTGACTACTATTCCCAGAAAGTCTGGCCGTTTTGCACGCCGAACACTCCCATGGTGGTCGGCCGAGTGTGAGACGGCCCTCAAACAGAAGCGTTATGCCTACATGCGCTATAAGCGCAGCCCAAACGATTTCACTGTCGCTGAATTTCGTTGGGCTAGGGCTAGGTTCCGGTATATTTCAAAGCACGCCCGTCGCTCTCCTTGGCGGGCATACGTGTCTTCACTTAACGGGAAAGACCCCTCTAGCAGAGGTGTGGAAGCGAGTCAAAAGGATTCGGGGCAAGTTCTTGCAGGACTTCCCTCTCGTTCTCCAGGAGAATGGGACCGCAATCTCGGACCAAGCGTCCGTGTCGGAATCCTTCGCGACCGTTTTTTCCGCATTCTCTAGCCGTGATGCTGCTCCGCCAGCATTCAATGCACGTCGTGATGTCGCGGAAGGCCGCCGGCTGGACTTTACCTCCAGAGGTTTATAGTGAGTGAGTTGCGCTCCGCTCTTGCTTCGTGGACGGACACCGCCTGTGGTCCGGACGATGTCCCGTTCGCCATGCTTCGACACCTGGGTGAGCGAGGCATGGCCTTTCTGTTAGATTTGTTTAACAGGATCTGGGTAGAGGGTCTCCTCCCATATTCCTTGCAAATCGCTACTGTGCTCGCCTTTCACAAACCGGGGAGAGATCACTCTACTCCGACCGGTTTCCGCCCAATCTCTCTTACCTCTTGCGTGTGCAAGTGGATGGAGAAGTTGGTAAATGTTAGATTAGCCTTTTTCCTGGACAGCGGAGGCCATCTGTCTTCTCCACAGTGCCTCTTCCGTAAGTTCCACTCCACGTCGGATGCTCGGCTCCGACTGGAAAATGCCATCTGCGAGGTTTTCCTTCGTAGACAGCACTAGCCACGGTGTTTTTTGATCTGGAGAAGGCCTATGATACCGCATGGTGATACAGTATCATGGAGACTCTCCACACGATGGTTGCGAGGGAACGCCTCCCAATGTTTATATCTGAATTTTTGCGAGATCGTCGATTCCGTGTACGGGTGGGGGGAGCCCTCTCCGACCCACAGGGGGCAGGAAGAGTGTGTCCCGCAGGGAAGTGTCCTCAGTGTCACATTCTTTGCCCTGAGCATCAACGGCATCACCTCGGTGCTGCCGGAAGAGGTTCTCACTACGCTCTAGGTGGATGACCTTTCGATCTCTTTTGGCGCGGCATAGATGCCAACTCTGGAGCGTCGACTCCAAGAGGCATTGAACCCCGTCTCTCGCTATGCCAAAGCGTACAGGCTTTGGTTTTCCTTAGCCAAGAATAAGGTGGTGGATTTCTGCCGCCATCCACAGCTCCACCCTGGCCCAGACTTTTTTCTCTATGGGGTGCGCCTGGAAGTGGTGGACTTGCACCATTTCCTTGGTCTTGTATATATATTTGACCAACGCCTCACCTGGGAGGCTCATTTTCACAGCCTTAGGGCCTCTTGTTCCTGCGCCATGGATATTCTTCGTTCTGTGATGTTCAGCTCGTGGGGCGCTGATAGTGCTACTGCCTTACTTTTTTTATTAATCCTTTGTTCGTTCGAAGCTCAAATACGGATGCGAGTTTTATGCATCCGCAGCCGAGTGTGTGTTGCAGAAGCTGGACCCTATCCACGAGACCCACCTTCGCCTGGCGACTGGTGCCTTCCGTACTTCCCACATTGAGACCCTACTTGTCAATGCTGGGGTCATGTCACTTGCTCTGCGCCGTGCACAGTGCATTATTCACCTGTACACGCGAGCCCGGCGCCTCCCTCAGTCGCCAATAGCTCTCACTGCATCCACAGCTGATCTCGACGGTGCCTATGCCGCCGAGAGACGCCAGTCATACCCTAAGCACTTTGAGTTTAGGGCTAGGGAACTCCTTTGACTATTTGTCGCCACGCCTCTGCTCCCAAATCTTCTACAGCGCTGGGAGTATTGCGTTCGGCCTTTTTGGAGCACACTTCGTGTTACATTGGAACCTCCCAGTGTATACGGATGGCTCCAAGTCCTAAGAGAGGGTCTCTTTCCACACCATATCTCCTCTGTTTGAAATCAGCTGGGCTCTGCCAGGCACTGCGACCATCTTCACGTCCGAGCTGGTTGCAATTCACCGCTCAGTACGGCAGATAATGCAACGTGCCTGGTTCGGAGACCGGATTGTGATTTATAGCTACTCACAAAGCTCCCTGACTGCTCTCGCGGCAGTGGAATCTCTGCATCCCTTGGTTTGCGAGATCCACCCAGTGGATCTTATGCTGAGTCCCTCCCTGGACACGTAGGAATTCCGGAGAATTAGCGTGCTGATGACGATCCCAAAGAGTGCGAGGACTGGGCGACCAGACCAGCGTTTTGCTCTTTCCCAAACTGATTACATGGCAGTAATGCAGGCAGCTCGCCGGGCTGCTTGACAAACAAAATGGGAGATGGTCGAGGTGAACTTAGTTTTTTGCCATTACACTGCGACTATTCCCATGGACCTACCCCCCAATGCCGCCACGGCTTCAGGTTGCTTTCTGCCCTCTCCGAATTGGACACACTCGCAGGGTGCACCACCATTTAATTGAGCGTGTGCCTCTGCCTTATTTTGAAGACTGCGTTGTTTCCTGTACTGTTTGGCACATTCCTGTTGAATTCCCCAGTCTGGGTGATCACCACACACGTTACCTGTCCCGATACTGGGATGAGTGGTGTGGCTACCACTTGTCCCTTGTACTCGGAATGTGTTTATGCACACTGACATGTGGACTTTACGACTTTTTGGAGGAAGCTGGCCTCCTCCACTTTATTTGACTGTTTGTTGTGGGTTTCATGTTCCTGTGCCGGGTGGGAGGCGGTTCTACCCCCGACACCGGAGCATGCTTCCTTCTTGCCGTTTGCTTTGTTTTTCTTGTTGTTTTAGCCTTTGTAATTTCTTTCATTATTTATTTGCATAATGTTATTTGTTTTTTAATATAGCCTAGTAATAGGCTGGGTTCAGTATGGTGAATTATGCCCAAGTAGGCAGTCGCCAGATTAGCTCCTAAATAAAAAAAAAAACATAAAAAAAACAAAACAGTAGCAGTGCAGCTGCACATCGATAGTAGGTATACTCTTATTTCTGTAGGCATTTCACAATCGGCTGAATTTGACACAGGAGCCTTCACCTTATCATGGCACAGTTGCTGAGCTCCTTTCAACTGCTTGGGAACCCTCTGGGGAAACTACTTGATCCATCCCAGAGGATTGCATAGGTGTTCTAAATATGAATGAGTTACGCATCACTGCCTGAGAACTGCTGCATTTCCCCATCTTGATCTATCCCTGTGCTCTCCAGATATACAGCTGGTTTTGTGTAGATGGTAGCTGAAACCTCCATGGTAATGATCACTTTCCCTTCAAATACCATTTTCTGGACAGCTGCCCACTGAAATCCTGGTGGTGCTTAGTGACGGCATGGTGGTGTGTATTTCAGGAAATGACTGATTTCTCTGACCATTTTGCTCGCTGACTGCTTCCATGGTGGTCAGCTGAGTTTGATATGTTCCTCAAACAGAGGTTTGGAAGTGAGTCAAAAGGATTTGGGACAAGTTCTCGCAAGGACCCTCATCCTGTTCTCCAGAGAATGGGACCACAATCTTGAACCTTATATCTGTGGCAGTCTTTTTTGACCTCTTTCTTCATATTCTATAGCTAGGATGCTGCTCTACCAGCATTCATTGCACGTCATCATGTGGCTGAAGTCTGCCGACTGGATTTTACTTCCAGAGGCAGAGAACCCTTCATTGACAAGTTTACATTAAGTTGCATTCTACTCTTGCTTCATGTGCAGACACCGCCCCTAGTCCAGACAATGTCCCGTATGCCATGCTTGAACACCTAGGTGAGTGAGGCATGGCCTTTCCTTTAGATTTGTTCAACAGGATCTGGGTGGGTGGGTATCTTTCTAGACTCCTGACCTTTTGGCTACTGTGCTCGCTTTTCACAAACTGGAGAAAGATCATTCTACCCCAGTTGATTTCTAGCCAATCTTTAACCTCCTGTGCATTCAAGTTAAGTGTTAGGCTACCCCTTTTTCCTGGATAGGGGAGGCCACCAGTCTTCTGCAGAGTGTGGCTTCCAAAAGTTCTACCTCACGTTGGATTTTCTGCTCCAAATGGAACATGCCATCTGCATTGCCTTTCATCGTAGACAGCACTTACTCTATTGTGTTTGTAAACCTATCGGAATGAACTCAGGGTTTGCCTAAATTAACCGGCTGAGTGGCTAAGTAAACAAAAGCTATAAAAATTAAGTTCATTGAAATGCATCAGTTTTTGTATGGTAATATTACAAGGTAGATCAATTTTGTGCTGTAAACTTAGTTTCAAATTATATACAAATAAGCCTGATTGGCTCAATCAAAGAATGTATATATATAACAAAGTTTCCTTTACATTCATGGAAAATAGCTCAACCTATCGGAAAGGATGCACAAATACAAGTATAATTTTAAGCTACTAAATTGAATGCTATACATTTAACCACATTTGTAAAATGGAATTGAAGTCTTGTCACCAGTTCACTGGATTTAACAGTATTTTTTTATATTTCTCACTGCTCCAGTAGGAGTATAGTCCCATCTGGCTCACATTCACAAAATGTACTATCTAGATTCTTCAATCTTCAGCAAAAAGTCAAGTAAAGGGGGTACAGGACTTTCCTGAAAAGATACAGGAAAGTCGGGTTGTTAGCAGTAACCTGAATCTTAATACAAGAAAAAAAAGGAAAATAAACAAACCAAAAAATGGAACATATCCTAGCTAATTCCATACAAAAAACATAATTCCAAGCCCAGTCAAGGATGGAACATTTATAATTGATTTGAGTGCATTCCTTCATTTCTCCTTCACCAGTTCCATCCTAGGTTGGGAAAAAATACACAATTCCTACGTGTGCCTATCAATGTACATACTAACAAAAAAGTAGTTATCAACAAAATCCCTGAATAGTCCTTACATGTCTACATTTTCTTTTTACAAAAAAAGGCCATGTACCTATAAAAATATTCTTGGGGATCATACTAAAATATCTTCCCATCTTTTATGCATCAGCATAAAAGAACCCAACATACATTGAACAAGGGCCACAAATTTAAAAGTATATTTTAACAAATACTAATACATGGATGTTCACATATTTACATATATCATTATTCCCTGCTCCAGTCTATTTCTCTAATCGGTAAGTGGAAACATCCGCATTTATGCTACTTAAGCGCTCTGTCCCTTGTCAAACCCCACTCAGCTGGCTTGCTCATAACTAGGGGAACCTCCAATACTATCCCCCTTGACCTCAAGTAAGGAGGTGAGTTTGCATAGGATAGGACTCTTGCACAAGCAGCTTCACTGTTCTGGCAAAGTGCCCACCTCGTGTCTCTTATGCTCTGTTTTAAGGGCTTTAAATTAGGCAGTCACAGTCTATCATCTTTTTGTGGGGTAAACCCACAAAAGTCATGGACAGATTCAGCCAAATCAGCTGAATCTGCAAGTAATGAAGCTTGAACTCCTTTAGAAATATGAATCAAAAGACTCACCTCAGGAATCTCAGGACAATTCACATTGATCAGAGAGATATCCATCTTCTGGTAGGGGATCTTTACGAGTCTCAAAAAATGAGGCTATTATTTGGCAGGGCACATCTAAGAACTCCAATGTCGCAAGCAATGTCGCCTGTGACTTTCCAGTGAGATCAAGGCACTGCAGCATGTCTCCACTTGATTGTTCTTCAAGAGAACCAGATACACACAATACTGGAGGCTCATCCAGGAATTCAAGTCCTCCTTCCCACAGCTGCAGTGCTGACTGAGATGTGATAGACTCTGGGTTCAATGATGCAGTCATATCCAGGTAATTATGCGCATCCTCCAACATTTTCATGAGAGGCAACTGTTTAATGATAGTGAGAGAAAGAGTGGCAGTAAAGTCAGGATCATCAGGAGGGCCTTGCCAAGCTTTTAGCGCCCTTTTTCTCTCATAAGTTCTGGCAGACTTCAGATTGGCTTACTAGGAGTTCTATTACATCTAGTCTTCTTCCTTCTGCATAACAAGGATTCAGCTATCAAAGCAGTGGCCAAGGGCCTTGAACTTTCCTTGTCAATACTTGAATTTGAAGATTCACTAGGTACAGGATAGCCAGTAGGTTTAAGGAGGCTGTTGTCAACCAAGGTGACCAGGCCTAACTTCCAGTTGGATATAGCTAGAAGTGTCTCTTCAGGTAATTTGGAGGTTCTAACCAGGCTTTTAGTTGTGTATTAGGGTGAGTAAAAAATCTAAAGTGTTTGGACTATAATGCGGAACCCGGCAGTTCATGCGTATTGATGAGGAAACACTACAAGCAAATCTAAGTCTTGTATCATGACATCTTCATGTTGCGCAGATGCTTTGAAGTTTGTCCCTATTGCACGACCCCATGCAACCAAGGTATGGCCCCGCCTCGTACAGTTTTGCAGTGCAAGAAGTGGTTTCAGTATTGTTTTATGTTATGGAGAGATCTGCGCCTTATTCTCCTGTTTATTGACTTGTTTTTCTTTTTTACAGATGTCTTCCACAAGGTCCACTGACAAGTTATGGCTCCTAGAAGCACCAGCAACTCAACAGCTGCTATTGAGTGTTCTCCCAAACCGTGAGGAAGTCCTGTGTGTTTTGCAGTATCACGCAAAGCTAAACCTGCGTGATTTGCCATTCTCAGTTCGGCAGAAGCCACTCAAAGTTCAACATAAGTACTCCAAGGCGAATATTCTGACCATTGATGCGTGTGATATCCTCAAGAAAGTATGTCATCTGCACAAAGACTACAATGGATTGAAGAAATCGAAATCCCAGACAACTGGGCAAGCTGAGGAAAACCAAGCCAATTTCGTTGCTTCCCTGAAAAATTTGTTCAATTTAGTACATGGCAACACCATGTACTTGATCAAGATCAAGGAGGACTGTGAGTTCCTTGAAGCTCAGAGGAAGCCGGGCAGGCAGGGAAAGATGGGTGGTGTGGATCCAGCCTGTGTGGAAAAAAGAGAAATGGACACAGCAGCAGGGGCACAATGAAAGAAGTCGAGCTGCAAAAGAAAGGCAGGCCGCCCTTGAACTCGAGTCTTCGACCTCACCCACTTCGTCTGAAAAGCAAGGCGTGATAGTAACTCATCCACCAAAACGATTTCGCTGTGCACCATCGCAGAAGAAAATCATCTCCCCGCAAGTTTCTTCTGCTCTGGACCAGACCAACATAAGTGACCGTTAAGCTACACATGTGCTGCTTCCATTACCGGAGGAGCTAGGGGCGAATGCTAGAGAATTGTCGTTGAGCAGAGCACGATCAATCGACAGTGAAGACGTCATTGGCAGGAAAAGCATCAGAGCTGAAAGAAAACTTTGCTCCTGATGTACTGCTCACACTCCACTGGGATGGAAAACTTATGCCCTCCCTCACAAACGAAGGCATTGTGAACCGACTCTCGATCCTCGTTTCTGGAGAGGGTGTGGAGAAGATCCTCGCCGTTCCCATCACTGACGGCAAAGCGGAGCCTACGGCAAACGCTATCCATTCTGTTATATCCAAGTGGGCTATTTCTGATCGAATTTGCATGCTGTGCTTCGACACAACGGCGACGAATACAAGATCCAAGGGTGGAGTGTGCCTTCGACTGCAGCAAATCCTTCGTTGAGATCTGCTGCATCTGGCCTGTCACCATCATGTGCTGGGAATTCTGCTGGAAGCTGTTTTCTCAACCCTCACACCAGAAGCATCTCAAAGTCCAGATATCGCTACCTGAATCCTTTTTGTAATATATCCACACATACTCGTATATGTATAATAGAACCACACACATAATATTTTTCTATGTGACATTGACTATCCTTAAAACTTTTGGAAAGTACATAAGTAACTTAGAATGCAAATCCCAGCTGCTCCTAAGACCTTGTTTCCTTAAGTCATAAAGTTGGAGAGATTTGTAATAATTGTGTAAAATATTAATTCTCTTGTCTTATATGATGTAAGGATCTACCCTATAATTACACTATCTCTATCCAGGGTCATTTGTGATTTTGATTTTCATGTGGTTAATTTATACTTCTTTATCACTCTCCATTCCAAAGGAGGGGTTTTTTTTTATATTGAGGAATTGTTATTCTTATTGCAGATCGTCCAGGAATTCGAAAACAGTCTATGGCAGTCTTAGTCCCAAGAACTCCAGTACAGTACCATGGATCGACAGAATCCATAAATCAAAGCCCACAGTCCTCTCCAAGTAAATAGCATTCATTTATAATTCCAATTTATTTTACCTCATAGGTACAAGAATTTCTAAAAAATATATATTGGCTTTTGTTCCCCCAAATATATTTGTGAATTACTACATTTTTTATCACTAACCTTAAGCTTATTTTGCCTTATCCCAACTTCCCTCTCAAAGATTTATAATAAAATATCTAATGATAAAAAATGGCTAGCCTACTTTCTCAGACAATCAAGTACCATACTGTGGCAAAACTTCATAAACACCTATATATAGCGGAATATTCTCTCCCACCATCTTCAACCTCTTCTGCCACCACACCCCCATCCCACAACCCCCAAATTACACTCTGCAGCTACACAGATAAGATCGAGGATACATCATTAGATTTAACCTGGCTGCAACAGAACCTATTTACACATAACATTATAGTGTGCAGGCAACACCTACACATTACATTATTAACCACCTGGCTACGGCCTAGTTGAGTGAAAACATGTCTCATAACAATGAAGTTAAGCTCAAGTACTGAAGTAAGTCACAGGATGGAGTCCCAATTCAGATTGACTTCAAGGCAGCTACCATATCCTGTAGTTCCTACACAAACATGACAAGCTCCAAATGAGTGCAGATTGGGGGTAAAACCCCCAACCAAATTAATTACCATCAAACACTTGACTCACGTTAAACAAAACCATAACAGTGCTCGGTGACACTGAATACAAGATTTAGATTTACTCAACACAACACATAAAGCAAACATAACATGGACACACTCCAAGCACTTACAGGTACCTCATTTAGGTACTCCTAGGAATCATCACCGTTATTTATGAGTAATACATCTGTCCCACACTTGCATATGCCAGTATAGCTTAGCATATGCTGAGAATAAGCATCCTTTCATCAGTCTTAGCATGAGATTCTTATGTAGAATTATAATGGATGAAATCAACCCCCAGTCCATCATCCATCCATTTCTCACAGGCAACATTTTGTCACATTCACTACTGTGTAGATCATAACTGAGTAGAAATATTCTTATTATTCCCTCACTATAAGAAGTTTTTTAGTATAGAATTAGGAATTGAATGCTTTATAATTTTATTTTTGTAAGTTTTTATGATTCATTCACAAGATTCACAAGATGGGGGGAGGGTGATCTCACACTGTCCGATCATATTATCTAGTTGTGGGTATCTCACAATCTTGTTATTTAGACTGCAGCTTAGCCTCTTTTCCTTCCTTCAGACACTTGTGTTTCCCCCCTGTTTCCTCGCTTTTCATACAAACTCTCCCACAACTTTCTCTGGTCAGCCTTTAATTTCACAGGGTAGATGCTGACCTTATCAGCCAACTCTCCCAGATCAGGGCTGAGAGGGGAGGGGACAATGTTCCCTAACCCCTGAGCTCACATTTGGGATGGTGGGTTTTTAACAACCTGTTTCATCCCCACCCAATACCTTCCTCACATCCCCTTTCCTTCTCACTTCACCATCGATTTTTGTTACACCGTGCCCAATGTAGAGCCACCATTCTGAAGGGTTGCCATGTCACCAAGCGGGAGGAGTGGCCTTAAATGGCGGCACCTGGCTCTATCAGGCCCATATGCACCCCTTGCAGAGTGGGCTACTGCGAGGGGGGATGAGCATTTGTTTCCCGTAAGAAAAAGAGGGTCACTGTGCCCATGAATAAAAACTTACAGAAACAAAAATCTCTCCCCATTTTCCCTTTAAGAACAACGGAGCCGCCCTCAGGCAGCTCCACAAAAAAAAAAAATGGAGGTTCTTCCTCCCCTGTGGTTTCCCAGGGGACCCTCCATAACTCTTCAACCGGAGAGGGGGCTTACTCCTCTCAATCGCCTACGGGTGTAGGGGACTCCCCCTCACCCCCTTCTCTGGAGGTGCTTTCAGGCACCTCCCTCTTCCCAGCGGCAGTTTTCCCTTTTCTTTCCAAGGGGACCTTGTAAGGGGCGCGGCGATTTGCCATCCTGGCCACTGTGCTGACGGGACTCAGCACCCCCTCCGACCCCAGCTTAGCCTCTTCTCCTTCCTTCAAAACACTTGTTTCCTTGCTTTTCATACAACCTCTCCCACAACTTTCTCTGGTCAGCCTCTAATTTCACTGGGTAGATGCTGACCTTCTCAGCCAACCTTCCCTGATCAGGGCTGAGGGGGGAGGGGACAATGTTCTCTAACCCCTGAGCTCCGGTCTGGAGTGGCTGGTTTTTAACAACATGCTTCATCCCCACCCATACCTTCCTCACATCCTTTTTCCTCTCCTCTTCACATTCTATCAATTTTACGCTGTGTTCAAGGTGGAGCCGCCATGCCGATGGACTGCCAGGCCACCAAGCGGGAGGGGTGGTCCCAAATGGTGGCGCATGGCTCTGCCAGGCCTGTAAGCACCTCTTGCAGTTCGGGCAACTGCGAGAGGTGATGAGCTATTGCGTCCCGTGGCACAAATAGGGTCACCATGCCCATGGATGAGTCTTTAAAAAAACAAACCCCTTTAACTCCCCCTGTAACAACGACGGAGCCTCTCTCAGGCAGCTCCAGCGAAAAAATGGAGGTCCATCCCCCCTGTGCTTGTGCAGGGGATCCTCCATATTTCTCTAAACAGAGAGGAGGCTTACTCCTCTCCTTCGCCTACGGGTGTAGGGACTCCCCCTCACCCCCTTCTCTGGAGGTGCTTTCGGGCACCTCCCTCTTTCCAGCGGCAGTCCCCTCTTTTCTTTCCAAGGGGACTGCCAAGAAAGCCAGCAGGCAGCCCATAGCCAGCGGCTCGGTAGGGCAAGCCTCTTTAGGGGGGAGAGGGAAGCCAGGCCCCTTCGGTCGCTTCCCTCAAAAGACCTGCTGGCAAGAATATTAAACCTTGCCGGGGTCAAGGCCTGTGCCTCCCCACACAAGACTGGTGACACTGCCAAGGGGACCTGCAATGTCCTAGGAGGGGATGGCCAACTGGAGGCCCCTCCTGTGATAGACATGGTCCTTGAGGAAACCCAGCCTCAGACGGTGGGCCTTCCATGGGGGGGAATCTGGGCTCGGTTTCAAACACCGAACCCGAATCCGCCCCTATGCAAGGACCTCCTCAAATGGCTGGGGTTTCTGAGGCAGTACAAGGAGGGGAGGGATCTCCTCCGACAGGTGCCCCTTCGACTACCAGGACCTTCTCCATTTCGGAGAAGGACCTGGCTGGGGCCAGTCCATCTGGCCTGGGGGCTTCTGCCGGCGGAGGTGAGAAGCGGGTTCATTCCCCGCCCTCCTCTCCAAAAAAGAAAAGGATGAAAAAGACAAAGAAGACTCGGGGCTCCTCTCCTCTTCCGGGGACAGATGGGTCTGCTGCCACTTTGGCAAGCGACTAAGCCAAGATCGGCACATCCGGCCCATCTGCCCCCCCCGGTTGTGGAGCCCTTGACTAAGACCAAAAGTGCACGGGGCGGAGCCTCGGGGCCCCTGATTCAGAGGTTACCTGGCGTTTTCGATCCCGCTGGCTTCAAACGCTTCCTTGTTATTCGCTCCACTGATGGCACCATGTTGTCCAAGGGCAACATGATCCATCAGAGGAGAGGATTAGCTAGTGCAATTGGTAGAGAGCCGAAGGTGACTCGTTTTTCGGACGGGAGCCTTCTGGCGAATGCGGCCAATCCCGCTGAGGCGGCCAAGATAAGTGCTCTTCGGACACCTCATGGCACCCCGGTGAGTGTGACGCCGCACTACCATGAGTCGGTGCGTGCCGGTTGGTACCGCTACCGCGTGAAGGCATTCGTGCCACTGCCGTGGCAGTGCTATTACTGTCACCGCTTCGGCCATACGAATCGTTCATGTAGATGTGCAAAGTTGGGGTCACCCGAAGTCTGTGTAAATTGCTCCAAGGTTGCACACGATAAGTCCAAATCGTGTGTGGCCAAGTGTGTCAATTGCAGAGAGCCGCACCCTGCTTCTTCAAAGCAATGTGGTGCATATCTCCTTGAGAAAGAAATCCTGGCCATTCAGGCCCAGGATCAACTCTTATTCCTCGAGGCTAAGGACTTGGTCCCTGGCGCGCCTGGCTCTGCCTGGGACGTCATATGCCTCAATAGTTAGAAAGGCACCCTCTACTCCTGGCCCATCCAGGCCAACGAGCACGGTTGTTTCCGCGCTCATTTGGAGCCCTTCTGCGGGCTCTACCCAACCCGGGCGCTTTACTGGTAAAGCTGGTGGCAAAAAGGGTTCATACCCAGCCCCGGCTAAAACCAGGGCTCCCCCCTCTTCCCCCAGCGTGACCGTTTTCCGTAAGGCAAAACGGCCACGCGCCTCCACCGAGTCGTTAGACTCACAGGAGGCAACACCCTTGAAGATGGTCGCTAGGCCATCTTCCGGGGTTCCTAAAGCTGTCCCCCGAAAGGAGGACAGCAACAAAGGAGCTTCGGCTCCTTCGCCCACGCCCCGAGGTGGAGCGAGTGGCTGGGAGACTGTGGTTCCTCGAAAAGAGGGCCCCCCGCCTCCAAAGCCGCAACGCCCGCCTAAGGTTTCGAGGCGGATGGAGGAAAAGACTCGCATGGTGAGCCCAACCTCCCCCAATAAGTCCTCGAAGGCGACAGCACCTTCAGCGCTTTGTCCGGCCAACAGCGCCCGGGGTTCTGCCCCAGGGAAGCGTACGGCCATTCCCGTGAGGGTCTTCAGTTCGAGGAGGGCCCCCGCGTCTCCTCTGAGCTAGGCCTGGAGGGCATATTCCTTCAATGGAATTGCCGTGGACTCCGGGCCAACTGGGAGGAGCTCCGGAGGCTCGTCTCGTCCCGTTCCCTGATAGCTATCGTTTTGCAGGAGACCATGCTAGCCGCGTGCCCCCTGCCCTCCCTTCCGGGGTATAAGGGTCTTGCGACCCCACCACCGCGGGATGGCCGGGCTGGGGGATGCGCGGTTTACACCCGGCATGATGTCTCCGTTCTTCCTTTCTCTTTAGATACCTCCTTTCAGGCAGTGGCTGTGCAGCTGCACCTGGATAGGAGGTATACTATCATTTTTGCATACATTCCACCGTCAGCTGACTGCGATGCGGGGGACTTCCGCCGCGTCGTGGCACTGTTGCCGATGCCCTTTCTCTTGCTTGGAGATTTGAACAGCAGGCATCCTCCCTGTGGAGATTACTCATTAAATCCCAGGGGACAAGTTATTGTTAACCTGATCGAAGAGCTTGAGATAGGTGTCCTAAACGTGGATGAGTTTACGCATCACTGACCGAGAACCGCTTCATTTGTTTACCTTAATCTATCTTTGTGCTCTTCGGATGCACAGCCTGATTTTGATTGGGGGGTGGTCGATGACCTTCATGGTAGTGATCATTTCCCATTCAAATATCATTTTCAGGGCAACTGCTGCCTGAGAGCCCACCTCGGTGGTGCTTGGCGCGTGCGCCGTGGCTTTCATTTCAGGAAATAACTGAATTCTCAATCTCAGTCGAGAAATTTAGTTCTGTAGATGAGGCCGTTGAGTTCTCCGGCAACCTCATCGCCTCGGGCCTGACTACTATACCCAGAACGTCTGGCCGTTTTGCACGCCGACCACTCCCATGGTGGTCGGCCGAGTGTGAGACGGTTCTCAAACAGAAGCGTTATGCCTACATGCGCTATAAGCGCCGCCCGAACGATTTCACTGTCGCTGAATTTCGTCGGGCTAGGGCCAGGTTTCGGTATATTTCGAAGCACGCCCGCCGCTCTTCTTGGCGGGCATACGTGTCTTCACTTAACGGGAAAGACCCCTTTAGCTGAGGTGTGGAAGCGAGTCAAAAGGATTCGGGGCAAGTTCTCGCAGGACTCCCCTCCCGTTCTCCAGGAGGATGGGACCGCAATCTCGGACCCCGCGTCCGTGGCGGAATCCTTAGCGACCGCTTTTTCCGCACTCTTTAGCCGGGATGCTGCTCCGCCAGCATTCAATGCACGTCGTGATGTGGCGGAAGGCCGCCGGCTGGACTTTACCTCCAGAGGCGGAGAACCCTTCAACGACAAGTTTACTGTGAGTGAGTTGCGTTCCGCTCTCGCTTTGTGCGTGGACACCGCCCATGGTCCGGACGATGTCCCGTACGCCATGCGTAAGGGGCGCGGCGATTTGCCATCCTGGCCGCCGTGCTGACGGGATCCAGCGCCCCGTCCGGCCCCAGCTTAGCCTCTCTTCCTTCCTTCAGATAGCCTGTATTCCTATCCTACCTCGTCGCTTTTCATACAACCTCTCCCACAACTTTCTCTGGTCAGCCTCTAATTTCACAGGGTAGAAGCTGACCTTCTTCTCAGCCAATCGTCCCGGATCGGGGCTGAGGGGGGAGGGGACAATGTCCCCTAACCCCTGAGCTCCAGTCTGGGGTGGTTGGCTTTTAACAACCTGCTTCATCCCCACCCATACCTTGCTCACATCCCTTTTCCTCTCGTCTTCAAAATCTATCCGTTTTACGCCGTGTTCAAGGTGGAGCCGCCATGCCGAAGGACTGCCAGGCCACCAGGCGGGAGGGGTGGTCCCAAATGGCGGCGCCTGGCTCTGCCGGGCCTGTAAGCACCTCTTGCAGTGCGGGCTACTGCAAGAGGTGGTGAGCGATTGCATCCCGTAAAACAAAGAGGGTCACCATGCCCAATGATGAAACAAAAAAACATCTCCCCTTAATTCCCCCTATAACAACAACGGAGCCGCCCTCGTGCAGCTCCACAGAAAAGATGGAGGTCCCCCCCCCCTGTGCTTGCGCAGGGGACCCTCCATACCTCTTTAACCGGAGAGGAGGCTTACTCCTCTCCTACGCCTACGGGTGTAGGGGACTCCCCCTCACCCCCTTCTCTGGAGGTGCTTTCGGGCACCTCCCTATCTCCAGCGGCAGTCCCTCCTATGCTTTCTAAGGGGACTGCCAAGAAAGCCAGCAGGCAGCCCATTGCCGACCGCCCCTCGTACAAGCGGCTCGGTAGGGCAAACCCCCTTAGGGGGGAGAGGGAAGCCAAGCCCCTTCGGTCGCTTCCCTCAAAAGACCTGCTGGCAAAAATATTAAACCTTGCCGGGGTCAAGGCCTGTGCCTCCCCACTAAAGACTTATGACGCTGCCAAGGGGACCTGCGATGTCCTGGGAGGGGATGGCCAACTGGAGGCCCCTCCTGTGATAGACATGGTCCTTGAGGAAAACCAGCCTCAGACGGTAGGGCCTTCCATGGGGGGGAATCCGGGCTTGGCGCCAAGCACCGAACCCGAATCCGCCCCTATGCAAGGTCCTCATCAAACGGCTGTGGATTCTCAGTCAGGACAAGGAGGGGAGGGATCTCCTCCGGATGAATCCCCGGCGCCCACCGGGACCTTCTCCATTTCAGAGAAGGACCTGGCTGAGGCCGGTCCATCTGGCCTGGGGGCTTCTACCGGCGGGGGTGAGAAGCGGGTTCATTCCCCGCCATCCTCTCCTAAAAAGAAGGAAAAGACAAGAAAGACGAAAAAGACTCGGGGCTCCTCTCCATCCGCGGGGGCTGCGGGGACGGATGGGTCTGCTGCCACTTTGGTAGGCGACCAAGCCAAGATCGGCAAATCCGGCCCCTCTACCCCCTCGTGTGCGGAGCTCCTGACCAAGACTAAGACAAAGAATGCACAGGGCGGAGCCTCGATGACATCGGGGCCCCTCATTCAGAGGTTACCTGGCGTTTTCGAGCCCGCTGGCTTCAAACGCTTCCTCGTCATTCGCTCCACTGATGGCACCATGTTGTCTAAGGGCAACATGATCCATCAGAGGAGAGGATTAGCTAGTGCAATTGGTAGAGAGCCGAAGGTGACCCGTTTCTCGGACGGCAGCCTTCTGGCGAATGCGGCGAATCCCGCCGAGGCGGCCAAGATAAGTGCTCTTCGGACACTTCATGGCACCCCGGTGAGTGTGACGCCGCACTCTACCATGAACTTTGTGAAAGGAGTAGTTTATGCGAGGGAACTCGTTGACTACTCCATTGAGGACATCACCCTAGAGCTGGCCGACCATGGGGCGGTCAAGGTCGAACGTGTGATGAGAAAACAGGGAGGGGCTTTGAGACCCACCCCTACACTCTTCGTCACGTTCGACTGTGACAAGCTCCCTGAGTCGGTGCGTGCCGGTTGGTACCGCTACCGCGTGAAGGCATTCGTGCCACTGCCGCGGCGGTGCTATTACTGTCACCGCTTCGGCCATACGAATCGCTCATGTAGACGTGCAAAGTCGGGGTCACCCGAAGTCTGTGTAAATTGCTCCAAGGTCGCACACGATAAGTCCAAATCGTGTGTGGCCAAGTGTGTCAATTGCGGAGAGCCGCACCCTGCTTCTTCGAAGCAATGTGGTGCATATCTCCTGGAGAAAGAAATCCTGGCCGTTCAGGCCCAGGATAGACTCTCATTCCGCGAGGCTAAGGACTTGGTCCTGGCGCGCCCAGCTCTGCCTGGGACGTCATATGCCTCAGTAGTTCGAAAGGCACCCTCTGCTCCTGGCCCATCCAGGCCAACGAGCACGGTTGTTTCCGCGCCCATTCAGAGCCCTTCTGCGGGCTCTACTACACCCGGGCGCTCCCCTGGTAGAGCTGGCGGCAAAAAGGGTTCACACCCAGCCCCGGCTAAAACCAGGGCTCCCCCCTCTTCCCCCAGCGTGACCGTTTCCCGTAAGGCGAAACGGCCACGCGCCTCCACCGAGTCGTTAGACTCACAGGAGGCAACACCCCTGAAGATGGTCGCTAGGCCATCTTCGGGGGTTCCTAAAGCTGTCCCCCGAAAGGAGGACAGCAACAAAGGAGCTTCGGCTCCTTAGCCCACGCCACGAGGTGGAGCGAGTGGCTCGGAGACGGTGGTTCCTCGAAAAGAGGGCCCCCCGCCTCCGAAGCCGCAGCGCCCGCCTAAGGTTTCGAGGCGGAGGGAGGAAAAGACTCGCATGGCGATGTCAACCTCCCCCAATAAGTCCTCGAAGGCGACAGCGCCTCCAGCGCTTTGTCCGGCCAACAGCGCCCGGGGTTCTGCCCCCGGGGTTCTGCCCCCGGGAAGCGTACGGCCATTCCCGTGAGGGTCTTCAATTCGAGGAGGGCCCTTGCGTCTCCTCCGAGCTAGGCCTGGAGGGCATATTCCTTCAATGGAATTGCCGTGGACTCCGGGCCAACTGGGAGGACCTGCGGAGGCTCGCCTCGTCCCGTTCCCCGTTAGCTATTTTTTTGCAGGAGACCATGCTAGGCGCGTGCCCACTGCCTGCCCTCCCGGGGTATAAGGGTCTTGCAACCCCACCACCGCGGGACGGCCGGGCTGGGGGATGCGCGGTTTACACCCGGCATGATGTCTCCGTTCTTCCTTTCTCTTTAGATACCTCCTTACAGGCAGTGGCTGTGCAGCTGCACCTGGATAGGAGGTATACTATCATTTCTGCGTACATTCCACCGTCAGCTGACTTCGACGCGGGGGACTTCCGCCGCGTCGTGGCACGGTTGCCGAGGCCCTATCTCTTGCTTGGAGATCTGAACGGCAGGCATCCTCTCTGGGGAGATTACACCATAAATCCCAGGGGACAAGTCCTTGCCGATCTGATCGAAGAGCTTGAGATGGGTGTCCTAAACGTGGATGAGTTTACGCATCACTGTCCGAGAACCGCTTCATTTTCTTGCCTTGACCTATCTTTGTGCTCTTCGGATGCACAGCTTGATTTTGATTGGGGGGTGGTCGATGACCTCCATGGTAGTGATCACTTTCCCATTCAAATATCATTTTCAGGGCAACTGCCGCCTGAGAGACCACCTCGATGGTGCTTGGCACGGGCGCGGTGGCCTGCATTTCAGGAAATGACTGAATTCTCTATCTCAGTCGAGGAGTTTAGGTCGGTAGATGAGGCCGTTGAGTTCTTCTCCGGCAACCTTATCGCCGTGGGCCTGACTACTATTCCTAGGACGTCTGGCTGTTTTGCACGCCGACCACTCCCATGGTGGTCGGCCGAGTGTGAGACGGCCCTCAAACAGAAGCGTTATGCCTACATGCGCTATAAGCGCCGCCCGAACGATTTCACTGTCGCTGAATTTCGTCGGGCTAGGGCTAGGTTCCGGTATATTTCGATGCACGCCCGCCGCTCTTCTTGGCGGGCATACGTGTCTTCACTTAACGGGAAGACCCCTTTAGCTGAGGTGTGGAAGCGAGTCAAAAGGATTCGGGGCAAGTTCTCGCAGGACCCCCCTCCCGTTCTCCAGGAGAATGGGACCGCAATCTCGGACCCCGCGTCCGTGGCGGAATCCTTAGCGACCGCTTTCTCTGCATTCTCTAGCCGTGATGCTGCTCCGCCAGCATTCAATGCACGTCGTGATGTGGCGGAAGGCCGCCGGCTGGACTTTACCTCCAGAGGCGGAGAACCCTTCAACGACAAGTTTACTGTGAGTGAGTTGCGTTCCGCTCTCGCTTCGTGCGCGGACACCGCCCATGGTCCGGACGATGTCCCGTACGCCATGCTTCGACACCTGGGTGAGCGAGGCATGGCCTTTCTGTTAGATCTGTTCAACAGGATCTGGGTGGAAGGTCTTCTCCCAGACTCCTGGCGAATCGCTACTGTGCTCGCCTTTCGCAAGCCGGGGAGAGATCACTCTACTCCGACCGGTTTCCGCCCAATCTCTCTAACCTCTTGCGTGTGCAAGTTGATGGAGAAATTGGTAAATGTTAGATTAGCCCATTTCCTGGACAGCGGAGGCCATCTGTCTTCTGCACAGTGCGGCTTCCGTAAGTTTCACTCCACGTCGGATGCTCTGCTCCGACTGGAAAATGCCGTCTGCGAGGCTTTCCTTCGTAGACAGCACTACGCCACGGTGTTTTTTGATCTGGAGAAGGCCTATGATACCGCATGGCGATACGGTATCATGGAGACTCTCCACACGATGGGGGCGAGGGGATGCCTCCCAATGTTTATATCTGAATTTTTGCGAGATCGTCGATTCCGCGTACGGGTGGGGGGAGCCCTCTCTGCCCCAAAGGAGCAGGAAGAGGGTGTCCCGCAGGGAAGTGTCCTCAGTGTCACACTCTTTGCCCTGAGCATCAACGGCATCACCTCGGTGCTGCCAGAAGATGTTCTCGCTACGCTCTACGTGGACGACCTTTCGATCTCTTTTGGCGCGGCCCAGATGCCAACTCTGGAGCGTCGACTCCAACAGGCATTGAACCGCGTCTCTCGCTATGCCGAAGCGCACAGGTTTCGGTTTTCTTTGGCCAAGACTAAGGTGGTGCACTTCTGCCGCCATCCACGGCTTCACCCTGACCCAGATTTGTTTCTTAATGGGGAACGCCTGGATGTGGTTGAGTCGCACCGTTTCCTTGGTCTTGTATTCGACCGACGCCTCACCTGGGAGGCTCATATTCGCAGCCTTAGGGTCTCTTGTACTCGCGCCATGGACATTCTCCGTTCCGTGACGTTCAG
This sequence comes from Ceratothoa steindachneri, assembly GCA_963969495.1. NCBI lineage: Eukaryota > Metazoa > Arthropoda > Malacostraca > Isopoda > Cymothoidae > Ceratothoa > Ceratothoa steindachneri. Next base: position 158,140,293 of record OZ018319.1, read on the forward strand.
CGCTTGGGGCGCTGATAGGGCTACCGCCTTACTTTTTTATCGATCCTTTGTTCGCTCGAAGCTCGACTACGGATGCGAGTTTTATGCATCCGCAGCCGAACGTTTATTGCGGAAGGTGGATTCAATCCACCACACCGGCCTTCGCCTTGCGACCGGTGCCTTCCGCACTTCCCCCATTGAGAGCCTGTTGGTCGATGCTGGGGAGATGCCACTCGCTCTGCGCCGCGTGCAGTGCATCACTCGCCTGTATGCGCGAGCCCGGCGCCTCCCTCAGTCGCCAACAGCTCTCACTGCATCCGCAGCTGATCTCGATGGTGCCTATGCCGCCGAGAGACGCCAGTCATACCCTAAGCCCTTTGGGTTTAGGGCCAGGAAACTCCTTCGAGAGGTAGATATAGCTCTCGGGCCGGTGGCGCCCCTGGTTCTGCCCAGGACGCCACCCTGGAGGGTACCACATTTGGCTATTTGTCGCCACGCCTCTGCTCCCAAAGCTTGTACTGCGCCGGGAGTATTGCGTTCGACCTTTTTGGAGCACACATCGTGTCACGCTGGTACCGTGCCAGTGTATACGGATGGCTCCAAGTCCCAAGAGGGGGTCGGCTTCCACGCCGTATCCCCTCTGTTTGAAGTCAGCGGGGCTCTACCAGGCGCTGCGTCTGTCTTCACGGCCGAGCTGGTGGCAATACACCACTCGGTACGGGAGATTACGCGACGTGCCCGGTTCGGAGACCGGATTGTGATCTATAGCGAAACACAAAGCGCCCTGAGTGCTCTCGGGGCATTGGAATCTCCGCATCCCCTGGTTCACGATATCCGTGACGCCACGGTTTTGGCGAGCCGGGCAGATGTCGAGATTATCTTCCGCTGGGTTCCTGGACATGTAGGAATTGCGGGGAATGAGCGCGCCGATGAGGGCGCCAAAGAGTCCGCGAGTACTCTGCGACCGGACCAGCGTTTCGCTCTTCCTCACACCGACTACATGGCAGGAATACGGGCAGCTCTTCGGACTGCTTGGCAAAGAAGATGGGAGACGGTCGAGGGGAACTTAAAGTTGCGTGCCATTGCGCCGCGAGTGTTCCCATGGACCTATCCCCCAATGCCGCGGCGGCTTCAGGTTGCTTTCTGTCGTCTCCGAATCGGACATACTCGTGTGTTATTTTCGCTATCTGATGGAGCGCTCGCCTGCGCCCTATTGCAACGACTGCGTCGTCCCCCAGACTGTTCGGCACATTCTTGTCGAATGTCCCAGTCTGGGTGATCTTCGCGCACGATACCTGTCCCAGTACCGGGATGGGCGGGGTCGCTACCGCCTGTCCCTTGTGCTCGGGACAGATTCGTGCACACTGACTTGTGGACTTGTTGACTTCTTGGGGGAGGCCGGCCTTCTCCCTATTATTTAAGCAAGGTTTGTTTGTTTTGTTTTTTCTTGTTGTTTTTTGTTGTTTTTTTGCATTTTTTGTTTTTTGTTTGTTTGTTTTTTCTTTAGTTGCACGCTCCTGCGCCGGGGGGACCTCTCCCCGACGCACCAGCTTGCTTCCTTTCCCCCTTTTGGGGTGTTTTTTTTTTTTTTTTTTCTCTCTCTTTAATTTCATTTTAAAGTAGCCTAGAACTAGGCCAGTTTTAATACGGCGACTAATGCCCAAGTAGGCAGTCGCCAGATGAGCTCTTAAAAAAAAAAAAAAAAAAAAAACCCGTACGCCATGCTTCGACACCTGGGTGAGCGAGACATGGCCTTTCTGTTAGATTTGTTCAACAGGATCTGGGTGGAAGGTCTTCTCCCAGACTCCTGGCGAATCGCTACTGTGCTCGCCTTTCGCAAACCGGGAAGAGATCACTCTACTCCGACCGGTTTCCGCCCAATCTCTTTAACCTCTTGCGTGTGCAAGTTGATGGAGAAATTGGTAAATGTTAGATTAGCCTTTTTCCTGGACAGCGGAGGCCATCTGTCTTCCGCACATTGCGGCTTCCGCAAGTTCCACTCCACGTCGGATTCTCTGCTCCGACTGGAAAATGCCGTCTGCGAGGCTTTCCTTCGTAGACAGCACTATGCCACGGTTTTTTTCAATCTGGAGAAGGCCTATGATACCGCATAGCGATACAGTATCATGGAGACTCTCCACACGATGGGGGTGAGGGGACGCCTCCCAATGTTTATATCTGAATTTTTGCGAGATCGTCGATTCCGCGTACGGGTGGGGGGAGCCCTCTCCGGCCCAAAGGAGCAGGAAGAGGGTGTCCCGCAAGGAAGTGTCCTCAGTGTCACACTCTTTGCCCTGAGCATCAACGGCATCACCTCGGTGCTGCCGGAAGATGTTCTCGCTACGCTCTACGTGGACGACCTTTCGATCTCCTTTGGCGCGGCCCAGATGCCAACTCTGGAGCGTCGACTGCAAGAGGCATTGAACCGCGTCTCTCGCTATGCCGAAGTGCACAGGTTTCGGTTTTCTATGGCCAAGACTAAGGTGGTGCACTTCTGCCGCTATCCACGGCTTCACCCCGACCCAGATTTGTTTCTTAATGGGGTGCGCCTGGATGTGGTTGAGTCGCACCGTTTCCTTGGTCTTGTATTCGACTGACGCCTCACCTGGGAGGCTCATATTCGCTGCCTTAGGGTCTCTTGTACCCGCGCCCTGGACATTCTCCGTTCTGTGACGTTCAGCGCTTGGGGCGCTGATAGGGGTACTGCCTTATTTTTTTATCGATCCTTTGTTCGCTCGAAGCTCGTCTGCGCTCTGCGCCGTGTGCAGTGCATCACTCGCCTGTACGCGTGAGCCCGGCGCCTCCCTCAGTCGCCAACAGCTCTCACTGCATCCGCACCTGATCTCGATGGTGCCTATGCCGCCGAGAGACGCCAGTTATACCATAAACCCTTTGGGTTTAGGGCCAGGAAACTCCTTCGAGAGGTAGATATAGCTCTCGGGCTGGTGGCGCCTCTGGTTCTGCCCAGTACGCCACTCTGGAGGGTACCACATTTGGCTATTTGTCGCCACGCCTCTGCTCCCAAAGCTTATACTGTGCCGGGAGTATTGCGTTCGACCTTTTTGGAGCACACATCGTGTCACGCTGGAACCGTGCCAGTGTATACGGATGGCTCCAAGTCCCAAGAGGGGGTCGGTTTCCACTCCGTATCCCCTCTGTTTGAGGTCAGTGGGGCTCTACCAGGTGCTGCGTCTGTCTTCACGGCCGAGCTGGTGGCAATATACCACTAGGTACGGGAGATTACGCGATTTGCCCGGTTCGGAGACCGGATTGTGATCTATAGCGACTCACAAAGCGCCCTGAGTGCTCTCGGGGCATTGGAATCTCCGCATCCCCTCGTTCGCGATATCCGTGAGGCCACGGTTTCGGCGAGCCGGGCGGATGTCGAGATTATCTTCTGCTGGGTTCCTGGACATGTAGGAATTGCGGGGAATGAGGGCGCCAAAGAGTCCGCGAGGACTCTGCCACCGGACCAGCGTTTCGCTCTTCCTCACACGGATTACATGGCAGGAATACGGGCAGCTCTTCGGACTGCTTGGCAAAGAAGATGAGAGACGGTCGAAGTCAACTTAAAGTTGCGTGCCATTGCGCTGCGACTGTTCCCATGGACCTATCCCCCAATGCCGCGGCGGCTTCGAGTTGCTTTCTCTCGTCTCCGAATCGGACACACTCGTGTGACGTATCGCTATTTGATGGAGCGCTCGCCTGCGCCCTATTGCAACGACTGCGTCGTCCCCCAGACTGTTCGTCACATTCTTGTCGAATGTCCCAGTCTGGGTGATCTTCGCACACGATACCTGTCCCGGTACCGGGATGGGCGGGGTCGCTACCGCCTGTCCCTTGTACTCGGGACAGATTCGTGTACATTGACTTGTGGACTTGTTGACTTTTGGGGGGAGGCCGGGCTTCTCCCCTTTATTTAAGGTTCTTTTTTTTGTTATTGTTTTGTTTGTACGTTGCACTCTCCTGCACCGGGGTGAGGGGGACCTCCCCCCCGCTGCCGGAGATTGCTTCCTGATTGTTAAGTTTTTCCAATTTATATCATTGTTAAGTTTTCATATTTTTATTTTAAAGTAGCCTAGTTCTAGGCTGTCGTGTTTTTCGGTGACTTATGCTCAAGTGGGTAGTTGCCAGATGGGCTCTATAAAATTAAAAAAAAAAAAATACAAGGAAAATAAGTACCCTAGAAGACCTTACGGTCCATACAAGGAGGGTACTTTTGGCGCAATCATCGAAGGTGTCTGTTGGCAACCTCGAAGATCACTCGCGAGGATCTTAACGGCGATTTCGCAAGACTTTATCTAGTCTTAACTTGAACTGGTCAACAGATTTACTGTTGACAACTTCCGTCGGAAGTGCGTTCCAACTACCGCAGATACTGTAAGTGAAGAATTTCCCACACAGATCACGGTGTTATCGCTTCAGTTCAAGTTTAAAGCCGTGATTTCTTGTTCTCCCCTCGCTGAGCTGGAAAATATCCCCGTAGTCCAGTCTGTCGAAGCCTAGAAGTATTTTAAATACTTCGATAAGTTGACCACGTAGTCTCCGGGTCTCCAGCGACAACATCTAATTCCCTTAATCTATCTTCATAACTTTTATGTCTGATAGAGGGAATCAGTTTGGTTGCCCTGGCTTGCACGCGTTCCAATCTCGCGATGTCTTTTCGGAATGAAGGACTCTAAAATTGTACGGCATACTCTAGGTGCGGTCGGATGAGGGAGTTGTACAGACACAGTACTATCTCCTTGTTCCCATATCCAAACTGTCGCTTTATATACCCTAACATCCTTTGGGCTTTCTTCTCCACCTCAATACACTGTTTCGAGAACTTGAGGTCGCTAGTGATAGTTACACCCAAGTCCTTCTCAGTGTCGGTGGATTCAAGAGCAGTGCCCTTAAGGATATAGGGTGATTGAGGATTTCGGTGGCCGATATGCATCACTTTGCATTTGTTTACGTAGAAAGGCATTTGCCACGTATCAGACCACTCCCCAATCTTCCAAAGATCTTCCTGCAGGCGGGCAGCATTTCCATCCTTTGCAACGTTCATACCAAGCTTGGTATCGTCGGCAAATTTGGAAATCTTGGCAACCATGTCACCGTCCATGTCGTTGACGTAGATGATGAATAGTAGTGGTCCCAGGACAGAACCTTGAGGCACCCCGCTAGTAACGGGCACCCACTCAGAAGCCTGTCCATTCATCACCACCCATTGCCGTCTGCCACTTAGCCAGTTCTCGATCCAGCCGGCTACTTTTCCGTCTATGCCCAGCGCTCGCACTTTCCGGAGAAGGCGGCGGTGTGGTACCTTATCAAAGGTTTTCTGAAAGTCTAAGTACACCACATTCACCGCCTTATCCCGATCGTGCTCACTGAAGACGAAGTGGAAGAATTCCACAAGGTTCGTCAGGCATGACCGTTGCCTTCGGAAGCCGCGCTGGGAACTCCTCAGTAACAGCTTCGACTCTAAATGCGACGTCATTTTGTTCACCATGATGCCCTCCATGAGTTTATCGACTATCAAAGTCAGACTGATAGGTCGGTAGTTCGACGGTTGGCCACGGTCTCCTTTCTTGAAGATAGGAGTCACCTCCGCCTCATGCCAGTCTCTAGGAACGCATTCGGTCCGGATTGACATGTTGAAGATTGCGCTCAGGTGTCGTGACACTTGATCGCGCACTTCTTTTAACACTTTAGGTAGAAACCAATCTGGGCCAGGTGACTTATTCGTCATTAGGTCAGTGATCTTCTTTTTTATTTCTCCTTTGGTGAAGTCCTTATCCTCCAGCTTTTCCCCCGAGTAGGAATCCGTCGGCTGGGAGATGGGACCACACTCTTCAGTAAACACTGAAGAGAAATAGTCGTTGAGGAGGTTAGCATTTTCTGCATCTGAATGCTTTAATGTCCCCTCGTCTTTCCTCAAAGGGCCAATCGTTCGACGGATTGGTTTATGACTGTTTACATATCCAAAGAACTCCTTGGGATTTTCTTTACAGAGTCTCGCCACTCGGAGTTCCTCAGACCGCTTAGCCGCCCTTATGCTGTGGTTAGTACTTGGATGGGAGTTTTATCTCTGGGCCCAGGGTAATGATCACATGATGTAGAATTGTAAATCATAGTTCAGCTTCCACTTAAGCTGTAGGTCTCCACTCTGATAAATTCTGGAAACAGTTTCAAAGGGGTTGCAATTGGCCAAAAAAATTACCCTTAGTTATTAATGGGTAGCTATATTTGTGGCTATGCTTTATATACAAACAAATGCACAAAGGTAATTCCAATTAACTTATACAGTACTAGCGGAATTATTTTGAGTTTTTCAAAAATTTAAAATTTTCAACAAAAATGCTAATAAAACTAATTTTATTGATTGCAAATAGATTTATTTTGACACACTGGCAGTGTTAAGTCTTATACATTCATTAGTAAGCAGCTTTACCACCCTTAGCATCCATGAGTGCTTTAACACGTCTTGGCATTGCATTGATCAATGTATGCACATTTCCTGGATTCACTTAGCTCTGGACAAAACTTCAATGAGACGGCATACGAGTTGCTGTTTGGTCATAATGGGTTCAAAGGCCATTGAAGTAATGAATCATCAAATAAACTTTATGGTTTGAAAAGATTAAAGCCATTAAAAAAGTGTGGCACTGTTAAAGTTAGTAGGTAATGCTTTTTTATGAATTACAGGTAACTGTTTAGCTAGATTTGTCATTCTTACCTTTCCCCATTGTTCTGAAGTCCACTTAAGGTGATTCTTTGCCCAGGAATAGTGTGCCTTCATCATTGTTTCCATGAGTCGAGGCTTCTTTCTCTGGCGATATGATTTCAATCCAGCTTCCAAAAGCCTGTCATTCACTGTTCCTCAGGCAAGACTAATACCCTCTGCTGCCAGCTCAATAGAAATCATCCTGCAAGATGTTTTTCTGTTCTTAAGAGCCTGTTGTATTAATTTTCTATCTGTTCTTGGAGTTGTTTTTCATTTTCAACCACATTTTCCAACCCTTTTTGAGTTTAAATCTTGACCATTATAATTTTTTTTTCTTAATAACATTGACTGCGTTGAAACTCCTAGGTTTTTTGCTATTTCTTTCTGTCTTAATTTAGTTTCTTTTAGTAAAACGCTTATTTGTCCAATTTTTCAAGGACTCAAATCACTCTGTTTACCCATTTTAGTTTAATTCTCTTATAGCTAAAAAAACTACCTGAAACACAAAATCAAACTATTAAAATAACTAATATACTATCTGAAACACACAAGAACACTATAAATGACAGAAAAAGTCCTATTTGACCTCTAAAGCCAAGATACCAACTGACTTGCACAACTGGTTGTGACTTAATGAAATGGTCCAATGTAGTGTTGTTCCTTCAGTGTTACGAATTTCTACTTACAAAGTAACCTAAGGCTCTCGAAAATAAAAGTAACATAATTGCTTGGTGTTGGTACCTAAAATAAATCCATTTGTAATCAATGAAATTGGTTTCACTGGCTTTTTTGTAGAAAAAAGTCAAATTTTGGAAAAATCCATAACAATTCTGCCAGTACTGTATGTTCTAGAAATTTGCTTTACATAAGCTTCAATGTGTCCTGCTGCTTAAAATTATTGCCCACCTCTGGATTAAACAGTCAAACAGCAGAAAATGAAATATTGTTACAAAAGATGAATAGAGTTCTTGATAGGAACAGGAAGATGGGTGAGGATCCCAATGGGAACAGGAAGATGAATGAGGATCCCAAATATGAACAGGAAGATGAATGAGGATCCTAATGGGAATAAGAAGCTATTCTGGAAGTGAGAAGGGTGATAAACCAAGAGAATAATAATTATGTGCACATCAAAGACAAGAATGACAAGGTACTTGTGAGCAATGAGGAGATCAAAAGCAGATGGTGAGAATAATTTAAGCTATAAAATGTGAGTATGTAAAATGATGCAAGTGTAAATATGATTGGCTTTATGAGGGTAAATTGGGTGCTGTATCAAAGTATGGAAGAGATCAACATGCAAGATGTTGCAGTACTGTGAAAGTTCTATAAGATGTGAATGCAGCTGCCCTAGATGTTATAGTCACTGAGGTGCTAAAGAGTGGTGGTGATTATGTTATGGAATCGGCCTGGTGGCTATGTTCTTAGATATTTGAAAGTCAGAGTCCCTGAAGACTTAAAGAATGCAGTAATAGTGTTGTTGTAAAAGGGTGAAGGGGAGAGAGGTGAATGGAAGAACTGCAGGGGGGTAAGTCTTTTAAGTTTTGTAGGTCAAGTGTATGAAAAATTATAATTGGGCTTATAGGAAGGATAAAGGGGCTGAACAATGTGATTTAGAGTGGGTAGGAGCTGTATGTATGCTTGGTTCATGGATCTGAAGAAAACATATTGTTTAGATAGAGAATCATTATGGCAGGTGATAAGAATGTATTAGACTGAGTGGTAAACTAATGGATGGTGTGAAGAGTATTTATGTTGGAAGTAAGGCATGTATTAGGATGGCTGGAGTGACTGGTTTGATATATGTGGGTAAGACATAGTTGTGGGATGTTGCCATGGCTATTTAACATCTTTATGGATGGGAAACCGAGAAGAATGTATGAGAATGAAGGAAAGGGGTTTTATATTGTTGAGGGATTGGTTCTATCTATGTCAATATATGCTGCTGACTTGGTGTTGGTAGCTAAGAGTGAAGGATTTGGACACATTGATTGTAGCTTTTGACAGGGTGGGTGTATGAGAGGTGGGAGTCTGAAGGTCACTGTAGAAAAGAGTAAAGTAATGGTATTTGGAGTTGAAAATGGGATAGGGTACGATATCTGTTTTTGTGGTGTCCCCCTTGAACAAATGCAAAGTTTTAAGTATCTAGGAAATATTGTAAGTGATGGTGAGGTAGATGAAGCAGATTGCCACCATAAGGTTTTCATTCATTGTGTTTCTGGAGTAATTAGAAGGTTAATGAATGCTAAGGGGTTGAGTGTAGAATGTTGAAGGTGCCAGGAAGATGCATGGGAGGGTGTTATTGCGTAATGTCCCAACAGGATGCATGGAAGGGTTTGAATGTGAAATGTGCCAGGAAGATGCATGGGAGGGTTTGAATGTGGAATGTGCCAGGGAGATGCATGGGAAGGCGTTAGTGCAGAATGTGCCAGGAAGATGCATGGGTGAGTGTTAATGTGGAAGATCATTGGGAGAGTGTTAGTGCAGAATATGCCAGGAGAATGCATGGGAGGGTGTTAGTGTGGAATGTACCAGGAAGAGGCATGGGAGGGTGTCTGTGGCTAATGTGCCAGGAAGATGCATGGGAGGGTTTGAGTGTGGAATGTGCCGGTAAGATGCATGGGAGGGTTTGATTGTGGATTGTGCCAGTAAGATGCATGTGAGGGTGATAGTGCCTAATTTCTCAGGAAAATGCAGGGTGATGGGGTTGATTCTAGAATGTGCCAATAAGATGCATGGGAGGGTGTTAGTGTATAATTTCTCAGGAAAATGCATGGGAGGGTTTAAATGTAGAATGTGCCAATAAGAGATTCATGGGAGGGTGTTAGTGCAGAATGTGCCAGGAAGATGGATGGGAGGGTGTTGTTGCGTAATGTCCCAAGAGGATGCATGGGAGGGTATTAGTGCGGAATGTGCCAGTAAGATTCATGGGAGGGTGTTAGTGCCTAAATCTCAGGAAAAAGCATGGGGGGGGGTAACTGTAGAATGTGCCAATAAGATGCATGGGAGAGTGTTAGTGCAAAATGTGCCAGGAAGTTGCATGGGAATGCATTAGTGTGGAATGTGCCAGGAAGATGCATCAAAGGGTGTTAGTGCAGGGATGTGCCAGGAAGATGCATGGGAGGGCATTATTGCGAAATTTGCCAGGAAGATGCATAGGAGAGCTTTAGTGTGGAATGTGCCAGGAAGATTCATGGGAGAGTGTTAGTCCGGAATGTTCCAGGAAGATGCATAGGAGGATATTAGTGTGGAATGTGCCAGGAAGATGCACTGCAGGGTGTTATTGCAGAATGTTAAAGTATGGAATGTGCCAGGAAGATGCATGGGAGGGCATTTTTGCGGAATGTGTCAGGAAGATGCACTGATGGGTGTTAGTGCAGAATGTGCCAGGAAGATTCATGGGTGATTGTTAATGCAGAATGTGACATGTGATTGCATGGGTGGGTTTGAATGTGGAATGTGCCAGTAAGATGCATAGGCAGGCTTTATCGTAGAATGTGCCAGGAAGATTCATGGGTGATTGTTAATGCAGAATGTGACATGAGATTGCATGGGAGGGTTTGAATGTTGAATGTACCAGTAAGATGCATAGGCAGGCTTTAGCGTAGAATGTGCCAGGAAGATGCATGGAAAGGTGTTAGTGCAGAATGTGCCAGGAAGATGCATGGGAGGGCTTTAGTGTGGAATGTGCCAGGAAGATGCATGGGAAGGTGTTAGTGCAGAATGTGCCAGGAAGATGCATGGGGGAGAGTTAGTGTGAAATGTGCCAGGAAGATGCATGGGATGCTTTGAGGGTGGAATGTGACAGTAAGATGCCTGGGAGTGTGTTAGTGTGCTATGTGCCAGGAAGATGCATGTGAGGGTGTTAGTGCAGAATGTGTCAGGAAGATGCATGGGAGAGTGTTAGTTCAGAATGTGTCAGTAAGATGCATGGGAGGGTGTTAGTGACACTGTTCATGTATAAGATTGAGTGTATGGTATGGAAGGAGAAAGAAAGATCTTGAGTGAGAGCAATGCAAATGGACGATGTGAGAGGCCTACTTGGTGTGTGAAAAGTGGATAGAGTCAAGAGTTATACTGTAAGTGGTTTATGGTAGGAATGAAATTATTCTGAGGTGATATGGGTATATAAGAAAATTGGATGTGAGTTTTAGGGTGGGAGAAGGGCTAGAAGACCATGTAATAAAGGTGGGTTGATTGTGTGAATGAGTGTTTGAGAGAAATGGTTGACATAGGACACAGTGGATGAGATTGTTCATGGATGGGGGTTTGTGAAGTGGGACTGTTAGGGATGAACCCTGATGAGATGAAGTGCGAAAACCTCATCACCATCAAGAACCAAATTTGGCATGGAAAAATAATGGGTAGCTCTGTGGTTAATAGGGCATTAAGGCTGTTTGTAGTCTTAATGGAGTTGGTCCAGTTCACCACTTTGTCATAATCTGGTCAATGCTGAAGTCTTGAATGTCTGGAATTGTGAAAGTTTGGAAAACTGGGTCAAATATGGGTAATGGGCATGAATATTTGAGAAAGGTTTAAACAAGGAGCAAATGCACTATATTTTGTATTTTAGTTGTGCTTGGTGGAGAGGTTGTGAGAGGGAAGATGAACTGGATAAAGACGCTGCAGCCCATTGTCCCTCATTGCTCTGTAAAGTTTATTTTTGAGTATGAAAAAAAAATGATAGTTGTCTGTGTATTTGAGAAAGGGAGGTATATTTTGTGGGTGGCATTGATGTGTGCTAACCCCATTTTCTCTGAAGGTGGTTGATGATGATAAAATATATAATCATTCAAAGAGGTCAGCAATTTCTGTTTCTGTCTCTAGGGAATTTCTCTGTACTTTAACTTTTTGAATAATAAAGGATTTATGGGTGGAATTGTTTGCATGCTTTATATCTTATTTCTAATTACTTTATATTATAGGTTATGATGCAGAAACTACTATGGCTCGTTTACCAGATGCAGTTCCTATTTCTGTGAGTATTAATAATTATTCATTATCTCATTTGAAAAATCTATCATGGTACGATTTACTTGAATTTAAAAAAAAAATTAATATTTTTTAGCATTGGTTATCAATGCTAAAAATTCTGTACTATATCAGAGTGTACCTTTTGATGTAAAGTAAGCAAGGAGAAATAACAACAGAGAAGATAAGAAAGCCACTAGAGCTTATCAAAGTTATCTCATTCAAAATATTCACAATATCAGAAAGACACTACCATAGTAGTAGTTTTGGAAGTAGTAAGATATTTTGGACCAGTGGTCAATCTATTATAGATAGAGGAGGAGAAGCGAAGACAATCTTCGATAGTATTCTGATCATCTAAGGTCTTCTTTGCCCATTGTGGAGATAACAAAGTATTAGAAGTTGATAGTGATTGGCTATACAAAGTGTTTTGACACATTGGTTCTAGGAATTGCACTCTAGAATGAAAAATGCCTGTCCTAAAAGTCGAATGGCCTTTTGACTGAGAAAAGAGTTAGTTTTACTTTACCCGCTATTCGCGTCCCGTTGGACTCAGCACAATTCCTCGCAGAACCCCTTAAGCTCCGGCTATTCTCGTTTAATTTACGTGAGTCTACCCCGTACTCGCTGCTACCCGCTCCTCGAACGTAACACGCCCAGTCTCGAGTCGGTGTTCTAAACTCAAAGGCAAGATCTAAGTTCATCCTGTTAGTAGTCATTACAAGAGACTATTATTTGAACTTTGCGCCAAGGCAAGGATTACTCCCTTGCACCAAATCTTCAAGGTAACAGCAATGCACAACTTTTCTGTGCAAGTGCTCTCTCTACCCTCCACCCCAGTAAGCCTCCATCGTCGGCTTCATGTAAGCTCAAGGTCATTCAAGCGACCCTTCGGTCAGTATTGTTCGTTTGTGTGTACGGCGACCGTCCCCGCCAAGTTTCCCCCCCAAGTTTCCCCCCCCGTTAGTTGCTGAGACTCATGTACGTCTAATGTGTTATTTAGCTTGTTTTAAAACCCCTTTTAACCTTTGTAAAAAGAATATTAATATGCATATTAGTAAAGTTATTTTTGTACCCGTTTTTCTATTGTCCCAGAACCTACAAGATAGCCGACTATTTGGCCAACCTAAAATTTGGTTAATTTGTACTCTGTCTGTATTCTAAATCTCCCACGCACATAGCTGTCATCTATCTTGGCAGTAGTTCTACGACAGTAGTTTATGGAGAGATGTTGGAGTGGAGATTGACTCAGGTGTCCTTTGCTAGGCCCTTGTGGATCTTGTCATCCCTGCATGTTATGATATGTGGTCAGTGTGTTGTTGTGTTATTCTGTGTTTGTACTGTTGGACATATGTGGAATGACCTGACTTTGGTTGGGCTAGGATAACTGTGAATCTGGCATAGCAATTTCTCTGATTAGTGTAGGGGGAGGGGGAGGGGGTATTTAGGATATTATTTGATGGTAGAGTATTCAGGTATCTTTGGTTGAGGGTGGTGTGGGTGTGCTTTATTAGTTTGTGGTTTGGGGGTGGTGAGGAAAGGTTGTGAAACAGGTGTTTGAAGTAGTGTGTTGGGGCTTCTTTTTGTGTGTGTAAGTGGTGGGGGATTTTGTTTTTAGGTGGTAGTTGGAATGGGATGGGTTCAGTAATCTGTTGTTTTTTATAATATCCAAGTGCATGTTGAATGGGAGTATTTTTGTTTTAGCTTGTAGTTGTGGGGTTGTTGTGGTTGCATTGCTTCCCAGGAGGAGATGACCTCTGCTCCCTCTGACCACAGGCTTTGATCCTACAGCCTGTGTTGTAGGATCCCTGTCAACGTCACCACAATTAAGTGGGGCTGAGGTTCTCTGTGAGGCTGTCCTGAGGAGACTAGGGTAGAGTGGAGGGAGGCTGTTGCATGTTGTGGGCATTTTATAGCACCTCCCTGTGCTAGCAGTTCATGCAAGAGCTAGGAAGTGGGAGTTCAATTGCAGCTTAAACCTCCACCAAGATTGCAACCTGAGTCAGGTGGTCCCACACCAGGATTGCTTCCAGGTGGTGTAGATGTGTCATAACCACTTGGGAATGACATCACCACTTTCCACCTCTATTTCTTCTTCCCCTCCAGCACGGGGGCTACAGTTTAAAAAAACATAGCCTTGCCTGCTGGAGGCAGGGGAGGGGGGGGGGGGGTTATAGTGCATCCTGTGATGACAGCATTATAGGAACTTTTTTTGCATGGGATTTAGTGAAGGTTTGGTGCCACGCAGTGGAGTTGAGGGTGGCGCAGATGATTTGTTTGTATAGTGTGGTGAGTTTCTCATGTCTGAATGTGATGTATGATAGCACTTTGAGGGTTTATTTACTTATGGCTTTGTTTGTGATGTTGGCAATGTGAGTTTTAAATATCATGTCAGTGTCTGGTGTGATTCCCAATAGAGTAGGAATTATGTTTAGGATATGTCCATTTAGTCTGATTTTAGGGTTTTTGTTTGATTTATGGTAGTCTGGTGTGAATGTGATAGTTGATTTGGGGGCTGAGGCTGTCATGCAGTTTTGTGTGAGTCTGTTTTTATGTATTGTTCGAGTGCTCTTTCTGTGTGAACTGATGGGTGTTGTGCAGTGATTGAGAGATGTCATCCATATAGGTGATGGTTTGGGGTAGTGTGGTTGTTGGATATTATATGTGAAGAAGTTGACAAGCAGGGGTGAGAGTATGGTTCCATGTGAGACACCATTGTGAAGCAGCCAAGTGAGTGATTTCTGCTTTTTGTCACTTGGCCTCATCTGCTGAAGATGAAGTTTGTTAGCCATTTTTTGTTGTTGTTGGCCAGGATGGCATTCAGGATTTTTTGTGCATATGTTTTGTTAGTGTCAAATGCTTTATTTATGTCTATGCCAGCAATATTGTGCATGAAAGGGGTGGATGTTTGTTGAATCCACCAAGTATATGTTGGGAGGTCAGTGAGGAGAATTGTGGTCAAGTGGTCATTTTATAAACTTTTGTGTTTGAGATAGGGTGATATTTTGACTTATTCTTTTGTGTATTAGTTTTTTGAGTGCTTTGGATAAAATGTATAGTAGTGAGATTGGGTGGTATGAGTTTTGTTGTTTTGAGGGTTCGCCTGGCTTGAATATCTGTATGATGTGGGCTTTGTTCCAGATTGAGGGGATTGTGTTGTTTAGCCATGAGTGATTGAATATTTGCATGATGGCAGAGATTACTGAGTTGCCAAGCTGTTTGCGGTGTATTGTAGATGTTTTCCAGGCTAGTAGCATTGGAGGCGTTTGATGGCTTGGTGAATGGGGCTGGCTGTTGTTTTTTATTTTCATGTAAATTTGTCTGTGGGGAAAGGAAGCTAATGCTGGAATAGTTTTTTATGAGGATGTTGGTGTTGTTCAGGTGTTGCATTTTGTCT
This sequence comes from Ceratothoa steindachneri, assembly GCA_963969495.1. NCBI lineage: Eukaryota > Metazoa > Arthropoda > Malacostraca > Isopoda > Cymothoidae > Ceratothoa > Ceratothoa steindachneri. The sequence continues at coordinate 158,155,349 of OZ018319.1, forward strand.
CTTCCTTGTCACTAGTGACTTGTGTGATGTGAGAATTATCTTTAGGGTTTTCCTGAGTTATGTTGAGTTTGTGTTGTGGTTTATTCTACTTATGTATTGGTGATAGTTTTTAGATTGTTATTTTAAGATTAAATTAGTGATGTGAGTGTCGAGTTGTTCGATGTGTTTTAACTCTTGTGTAAGTGCTCTGTAAGGGCTTGGTGGTGGACGTGGGGAGTATACATATGCTTATAAGATTGTATTCTGAGCCTTTGATGATATTAATCTTGCTGGATTGTAGTTTTGTGTGTGCATCATTGTTTAGGAGAGTTTATGTGGTATTGGTGAATGATATAGAGTTGTGAACTATAGTTATGAGTCTGTCTTCTGGGTGTGATCTCATCTGTGTGGTATATTGGTAGAATAGGGGAAGGTTTTTTTCTAGTTTTTCGGTGTGTTTCTTTGATGAGCGTATGTTTATGTTGTATTTGTGCAGGCAGTTTTGTAACTTGACATGTTTGGGGTAGATACTTTATGTTGTAAGATATTCAGGGTTTGTTCATGGTCTGGTGTAGTTTTCAGAGGGTGGTTTCTGTGTGTGTGTGTTTCATGTCCAATTTATGTTGTATTATTTTGTGCAGAGGATGTCAGAACAGTGCAGGTATATCCAGTTTTTACACTGGTTGCACCTTATGGACCCCCTGACTTGTGTGTTGGCATGTATGATGTGAGTTGGTGGGGGGGACTGGAATTGATTTCTATGTCTCCAGCACATTGGAGGTGTGTGGGGATGGCTTAGTGATCCTCACTCTTTGGAAGGAAAATGGAAGGGGAAATAAAACGAGAAGTATGTTGATAGGGTAGGAATGCCTGGGACACAATCCAAAGATCGTGGGACTGAAAATGTTGAGAAAAGATAGCTGCAAGAAGTTGATATAGAAAAAAATTAGTGAAAGTATATTCTAGTATTGTGAGTAATTGAAGTATTAAGACTATAGTAGAACAATTAGTACCCATAATGTTGGTAATAAATTTATTGGTTTCCAATTGCTTCTTTAACATGAAGATTTAAGGTATGTTTTAATAAGTGTTGATATCACAGTTAATATTTCTATTTAATGTTCTTTTTAGAATGCTGTTAACTTGTCACGAAAAGAATCTTACAAGGATCAACGTCGCAAGTACCGTACAGAAAAAAAGAGAGTTGCCAAGGAACTTCTTAGCACTCTGAAGGATCCATCTATTATAGTACTGGCTGATTGGTTGAAAGTTCGAGGAACTCTGAAGGGATGGACCAAATTATGGTGTGTGTTGAAACCTGGAATGCTGTTGCTCTATAAGAGTTCCAAAGGAAAGGTATTTATATTTTTTAATTCCACCTTTAGTGGCATCATTATAACTCATTGCTTCCTATTTTGCATCAATGGGACAGAGCAGGTATATCCAGTGTTTACACTGGTTGCACCTTATGGACCCCCTGACTTTTGTGTTGGTATGCATGATATGAGTTGGTTGGGGGACTGGAATTGACTTATGTCTCCAGCACATTGGAGGTGTATGGGTTATTTTAACACTCCCACCAATATCCTTTGTTAGTAGATGCATCCAAAATGAACTCTTTAATGTATTGCTTCCCATCTGCATTTCAATGGACTTGGAATACAATGATTTAAGGTATGAGAATAATAGGTTAGTAGCTCTCGCTATCCCTCCCATTGTGAACACTAGCCTCTCAACCCGATAATCAAATGTTTATAAAGATCAGAATGACACTGACTGGTAAACCCAAAGGTAGAAAGGGCTGGTCATGTTTTTTTTGTGAAGTTTGTGTGATTGGTTTGGGTGGGGTGGGGAGGATCCTGGTCATATTATTTTTGACTCCAACCAATACTGGTAGAACCCTAGTTTAATTGGGGTGGGGGCTGAAATTCACAGTGAGGGCTATGTGGATGCTTTTGACTTCATTGAGAACAGAAGTACTCCATGGGCAAGGTTCGGGAAAAGATGAGAGAGCGGGTGTGTTGTGGTGTGAAGATGGGAAGGGAAAGGATAGTGATGTTGTTTGGCTATGTTTGTGGGTGGCTTACCCCTGCAGTGGTGAATACCTGCCCAATGGAAAGCCAACTCATGGCAGGGTTGGCAAAAAAATAAAAATTTGAAAAAGCCCAATAAAACCCAGGTTTTATTATGGGTTTTTTCAAATCTTGGTTTTTTTAAAAAAACAAATGCTGCAAGCATTAGAATAATATAGAAAAAGAAAGCTATCTCTATTTTTATATAATATTAATAATTACTTAGTTTAATAATTATATTATAGTAAGAATAGATCACAGTAACAGATCACTGATCGAGAATTTGGGGTACCCATGTCCCATGATAGCCATAAACCTGTAGAAGGAGAGATGAATTATGAGACAGTATCAGAGAAATAACCTTAATTTGATACATATTTGTTGAAATTTATTAACATAAATATCCATTTTGAATAAAATATTGATAAGTAGCATTTATTTCTTGAAAAAAAAAGTATAATTTTGAAGAAAAAAAAACACAGGTTTTATTCTGGGTTTTTTTCAAATCTCAAGGGTTTTCAAAAAACAAATGCTACAAGCATTAGTAGAATAGGATAGAAAAAGAATAGCTATCTCTATTTTTATAATAATAATTATATTAAGGTAAGAACAGATCACTGATTAAGAATTATGGGTACCCATGATAGCCATAACCTGTAAAAGGAGAGATGAATTTTAATGTGTCAGTATCAGAGAAATAACCTTAATTTGATACATATTTGTTGAAATTATAAACATAAATATGAATTTTGAATAAAATAATGAAAGTAGCATTCATTTCTTGAAAAAAATAAAAGAAATTGAAACCCCTAAAATTCGGGGGTTTTCAAATTTTACTTGAAAAGGCCAAAAAAAACAGGAATAAAACCCGGGTTTTTAGGGCTGTTTTTTTTTATTTCCCACCCTGATTCATGGTGCCTGTGAAAGATCTGTGTCTGTGCTTGCTGTGCTCTAACTCGTGCCTTGACATCAGAAATCCACCAGGCAAGCTCGAGAGCTCCTAAAAATAGTTAGAATGCCTCCTTTGGGGTGAATTTTTAGGATTTAAAGAAACATTTACCACTTTCCCATGATGTGGTTGGTGCATGTCAATGCCACTAAAATTATCATCCTCCTGCCACCCTCTTGTACCCTTTAAGCATGGGCCACTCATCATATGGCCCCGGTTGAAGGTACTTCATAGTGATGTGATGCTATGTGCTGTAGCACTTCATCGATTCGGGGTTCATCCCTGGCAGAAGGGCCCTAGTACGCCCCCTTACAAACACCCACCATTCACACCTATCAGACACTTATTCTTCAGTCAGCTCTTTCTCTCTCACACACTCATTTATATGATCAACTCAGCTTTTGCATTTTCTTCCAACCTTTTTCACATCCTGACACTCTCATTAATTCTCTTTACAAGTCTATTTCCATCCATTCTTCCATGCCACCACAGAACACTTACATTCACCACCTCATTCACACCATAAATATCTCATGATGTTCTTCACTGTCTACTCTTTGCATGCCTTGCTTTCTCTGTTCTCACTTGGGATTTCTTGTCTTTTCCTATGATAGTCTCACTTCCATACTTCATTGTTGGCACCAGTATATTCTCATGCAGCATTCTTGTACACTACACTCAATCCCTTACCCTTCACTACCTCTCACTTCTACCCAGGGACTTTCCTACCATTCAAAACCTTGTGGTCGCTATCTTCTTCATTGGTACCACTATCATTTACAATGCTATCACACCCAAATACCATTACTTTATTCATCCGCATTCACTTTTAATCCACACCCCTTCAAAATCTTTGATCAGCATTTCCACCTCTCTCTCACTCTTGGACACAAACACCAGGTCATTACCATCTAACAACATACATAGAACCCAACTCTCACCATTTCCTTCAATAGAATTGCCATGAACCCCGGGCTAGCTGGGAAAAGGTGTGGAGGCGTATTTCATTCCCTTCCCCTTTAGTTGTGTTTTCAGGAGACCATGTTGGATGCTTGTCCCCTGCCCACTCTCCCGAGGTATAAAGGTTTTGCAACCTCACCACCATGAGATGGGGTGCCGTGTGGATGTACAATTTACACCCAACATGTCTCCATTCTAACTTTGTCTTTAAATACCTCCTTTCAGCAAATGTGGTTCAGCTACACATTGATAAGAGGTATACTATCCCTTCAGTGTATATTCCACAGTTAGTTAACCTCGATACAGTGGATTTCCGCCGCGTCGTACCCCTTTCTCATCCTCAAAGATTTGGATGGCAGGCATCCTCTGCAGGGGTACTAAACAATCAATTCCATGGTGAGGTCCTGGCATACATAATCGAAGAACTTGATATTGATATCTTAATTGTGAACTAATTCATTTAGCATTGCCCAAGAACCACTTCATTTTCTTACCTCGATAGTTCGCTTCAAATGTTGGGTGATGTTGGTTCGAGCCATCCGTTGGTTTCCAAGATCCAGCGGTGGCTCCTACGACTATCGCCCATCCACGAGATATCCTTTTGCTGGGTGCCTAGTCACGTGGGCATCCCAGGCAATGAGAGGGCAGATGCTGCAGCCAAAGAAGCAGCATCACTGGGGACAGCTCCAGTGGCCCCAGTCCCACTCTGCGATGCCTATCCTCTGATCAATGAATACGTGGTCGGCCTATGGCAGAAGAGGTGGAGTGAGCTCCCTCCCACCAAGCTCCACTCCATAAAACCCTCCGTTCACCCATGGTCACGTACAACTAGACATCGTAAAATGGAGGTTGCGCTTGTCCGTCTGAGGATAGGCCATTGCCGGCTCACCCATGAGCATTTAATGAGTGGGCTGCCCCCACCTATGTGCATTCTGTGTGGGGTACAAATATCTGTCCTCCATATATTTGTAGAATGCCCATTACTAAGGAATCTCAGAAGGACGACTTTTCCCTTCATTACCAGAGAGATGGCCCCCCAGCAGGCTCTGCGGGGCATCTTTTCTGAGACCCATTGCTTCTTTAACGTGACTAGGATACTAACCTTCCTAAAAGAAAGCAACCTTTTAAACAAAATTTAAAATAGTTTTATATATTTATTGTTGATCTATTTATAGTTTATGTTTTTACATTTTGTTGAATTTTTTAATAGTCTATTTTTTGTTAAAAGATTTTAACTCAACTGACTCAATATTGCCTATATACTAATTTTGGTCCCAAGGACATTTTTGCGTTTTTATATATTTTAATATGGCAATATTTTAAAAATAATAATTTTAAATTCACCGCCCATAAGTGAATTTGGCTGCGAGATAGTCCATCTGGGCTACGCAGCTTTTAAATCTTTTATGCACTATTCATTCATTCATTTCTTACCTCGATCTAGCCCTCTGCTCTCTGGACGTGCAATCAGTCTGATTCCGGATGCAAAGTGGTTGAAGACCTTGATGGTAGTGGCACTTTCCTATCAAAATATCCTTTGCCTAACCGCTTCCGCATGACAAACCATCTCAGTTTTGCTTGGAGCTGGTGCAGTAGCTCATTTGATGAAGCCGTTGAATTTTTTGCGGGCACCCTCTTCGCCGTTGGCCTGACTACCATTCCTCGTATGTCTAGTCGTTTTACACTCTGTCCGCTTCCTTGGTGGTTGGCCGAGTGTGAGATGGCCCTCAGAGAGAAGCAAGGGCCAAGTTCCGGTATATTTCGAGCCACGAACGCTGCTCTTCTTGGTGGGCATATGCGTCTTCACTTAACGCGAAGACTCCCTCGAAAAAGTATGGAGGCATGTCAAAAGAACTTGAGGCAAGTTCTTAGTTCTTGCAGGATCCCCTCCCATCCTCCAGGAGGACGGGACCACAAACCCGAGCCCCGCGACCGGGTTTGTCGCATGTCATAGGCTCGCTGAAGGGCGCCGACTGGAATTCACCTGCAGAGGCGAGGAACCCTTCAACCTGTCTACACTGACAGCTGCGTTCTGCCCTCGTTTTGTGTGTGGTTACCGCCCCCGGTAACGATATACCATACGCCATGCTTCGACGCATAGGTGAGCAAGGCATGATATTTTTGTTAGCTTTGTTCAACAGGATCTGGATAAAGGGTCCCTTCCCAAATTCCAGGCCTATAGCTATCGTGCTTGCTTTACGAAAGGCGGGGATAGATACCCCCTCCCCCTGTCTTAATCCAATTTCTCAAACTTTCTTAGTATCTAAGTTGATGAAGAAATTAGTTAATATTATGTTAGTTTATTTGGGGGGGATTTCAAAGAGCACCTGTCTCCTGAAAAAGTATGGCTTTCGCAAGTTCCACTCCACATGTGATGCTCTGCTCTGGCTAGAAAATTCTATCTGAGAGAGCAACACTTCGCCACGATGTTCTTTGATCTGTAGGTCTGTGATACCGCATAGTATCATAGAGACCCTCCATACTATGGGGAAGTGGGGATACCTCCCAATTTTCTTGGCTGAGTTCCTGCAAGATCTTCGATTCCGCGTCTTCGTCAATGTTGAGGCTATGCCGATTGCTTTATTGCGTACACAGCTCATTATGCGTTTGTATGCACGAGCCCAGCGTCTCCCTTTGGGGTCCAACGGCCCTTATTTCGTCCGCGACCGATCTTGACGGGCTTCATGGCAAAGAAGATGGGAGACGACTGATGCGAATCTGAAGTTGCGTGGCTTTGCATCATGACTGTTCTTGTGTGCACCTACCCCACAATGCCTCGACGACTTCTAGGCATTTTTTTATCACCTCCGAACCGGGCACACTCGCAGGGTGCACCGTGATTTGATAGTGCGCTCCCTTGAACCTTACTGCGCCTCATGCTTGGTCATCTAGACTGTCTAGCACATTCTTGTTGAATGTCTCAGTCTGAGGAAGCTTCGCGTGCCCTACCTGTCCCTGTACTGCACGAGCGGGATCGTTACCGCTTTTCCTTTGTACTCGGAACGCATACATGCCCACCTGACTGGCATCATAATGTTCTTGAGGAAATCCTCCTCCATCATATATATATTTTTGGAGCTGTTTGATGCATGCTTGTACCCCTGAGTTATCAGGCCTCCATCTCACACCTTAGCATGCTATCCTCTTTTATAATCTACTTTAGGCTTTTGTTTTGTTTTTCCTTTTTATCGCAGTCTTTTTTATCATTATTAATATTACCTAATAATTGAGTAATCTTTAATTCTGGTACCTAAAACTTGCCATTTGTCATCAATCTCATAGTTATAATTATTTTTTTTGTTTGAGATAAAAAATATATAAGCACTCGGGACAAAAAAAAATAGTCCCCTGGGACAGGAGCGTATCTAATAGCGTGTAATACCTCCATAAGCCTGGATAATAGCTGCAATTTGAGGTGGAATGGACTGGATAAGGTTCTGGATGTATGAGACATGATTGTTCAGCCACTCTTGCATCAAAGAAGTGTGCACTTTGTCCAGATTCCGTGGATGCTGTCCCTGATGTTTTAAACATTATTCGGGGTTGTCCCATAGATTTTCGATGGGCTTCAGATCCTCTGATTAGGCTAGCCATTCCAGATATAATTTTTTCTGAATGTTCATAATGCCGGTCAGTCACAGTTGTGGACCAGTGAATATAGGAGTATCATCCTGGATGATGAGGATTGGATTGGGGCATCACGTGTTAAGATAAGGGGCAAACAGCAAAACCTGGTCATCTAACAGCTTGATGTAGGCTTATTGTTCCAAATTACATTTCACCTCAACTAAAGGACTCATTTCTGCATATTTAAAACTAAGCCACTACATCACAGAACCTCCTCCAGCTTGAACTGCACCCTGCATGCAGTCTTCCTTGAAGGTCTCATAAGGTCTATGATAACATGATGCCAGGCATCATTCACATATAGGCAGAAACATGATTTGTCCAACTAGATAATGCATTTCTAGTGCTTCATGGTGCACTGTTTATGTCTTAACCCCCACTGTAGCTCAGTAACTTTGTGGGCACAAGTGAGCAAAGGCCTCTTGCGTGCCAATCTGCTCTCCATGTTCATGCTACACAGTTCCCTGTGTAGTGTTCTTTCATTAATGGGTGGCAAAGGACCAGCATTGATGTCATGCTGCAATTCCTGCCTGGAAGCGAAGCAATTTTTGGCCAAAAGCTCCGTCAGTATCATCTTTTTCCTACAATTCTAGCAGGAATGTCTCTTAGACTGGGATTTTTGCCATTGCAGGTAGACCATTATGACTACATGTAGATGCACCTGCAATTTCCTCTACATATGTCACAGGATGACCTTTGGCACACCCAAATGCAATCACTCCTTTTTGCCACTCAATATCTATTTGCTCCCAATTTAACACACTGCATAGTGCATACGAGACAGGCACTGCACCGTACCACTTATTCAAAATCTAAGGATACCATCACTCATTTCCTTGGTAGTGACTTCCTGATTTTCTTTGCTCAATTTAAATACAGGCTTCTGTATTTTAGACTATTTTAAAAAGCCACATGACTAATTTTTTAGCCAGTGAGCATATATGAAGGTTTATACCTTGCAAAGAAGGAGGTATATTGAGTTATATTGCATTGAATGATCAGTGACAAAGTTTCACACAAGAGCCTTAACCTTTGCTTATAAAAAATTTATCAAAGACTTCTGTCACTATTTTGTGTGACTAAGCATCCCTGTTGAAACCAATGAGGGTAATATAGTTTCTGAGGTGAAGCAAAGATAATTGGTATAGTTCTAATTACTTTATTTCTACAAGATAAAATATATATATATATATATATATATATATGATGAAAATTAATGCAATATCGCAAAAAAAGATGAGGAATTAAACCACATTCTCTGAAGACAATTTAATTCAGAACAGTTTCGGTGTATCTCACACCCTTTTTTAACTGACACTGGATAGAAAATATAAGAAAAGTGCATACAAACATAACACAGGGTCAGGTCGTGAAAGATCCCCTCTTTTTTTCCCCAATCCCCTACTTGTGGCTAATCTGAGGGGGGGGGGGAGGGTTAGGCCTAAACATATTGAAGGGCTGACATTTTACTATTTTGTTTATTTGCTTTCTTATTACAGGATTAAAAGAAAATTGACCCTCAAATAGATTTAAATTAGGAACTGACGATATCAAGCTTGATTCTACGATGTTAAGAGAAGAATCGTAGAATCAAGCTTGATATCGTAGTTCCTAATTTAAATCTATCTCAGGGTCAATTTTCTTTTAATCCTGTAATAAGAAAGCAAATAAACAAAATAGTAAAATGTCAGCCCTTCAATATGTTTAGGCCTAACGCCCCCCAGATTAGCCACAAGTAGGGGATTGGGGGGAAAAAAAGGGGATGACCTGACCCTGTAATATGTTTGTATGCACTTTTCTTATATTTTCTATCCAGTGTCAGTTGGAAAAGGGTGTGAGATACACCGAAACTGTTCTGAATTAAATTGTCTTCGGAGAATGTGGTTTAATTCCTCATATATATATATATATATGAATGCAATGTCCCACAGGAAAAAATTAAATGGTGTTTCCAAGTACTTTCAAACTTTATTAAGTTCCATATCAAGGATAACTATAAGAAATAATATTATATTAGAGGTATATATACAAAAGAAAAGTATAAAAGACCACCTCAAAAACAAGAAATCACAAATGAGGAAGACAGAAGGGGGAAGGTAAAGATTCACATTAAGAATGACAGGAAGCAGGTAGTAAGGTCAAACTGAGAAGACGAAAGGGTAACAGATTAAAAGAAATGGAGATAGCCTAATGAGGGAGATTATAAGAAATGAGGAGTGAAAGAGTGGGGAAAATATAATGTACATAACAGAGCAGTGACCTAATTAGAAAAAAAATGGGTCCACATAACTAAAGACAAAAGTCAGAACTAATTTCTTTAAGTATTAGTTTTTTAATTATTGCATCTATTTTATATAAGCCAGAGAAAAGTTAAGATTATCACATTGGCTTATAAAAGCACATTAAATGATAATCCTTTTTATAGAGTCAATGGAACGATAAATAAGTTTTGCCGAGTTATAGTTAATTAGATGGTCCTTATCTGACATGTGGACAAAGAAAGCACTGTTATTTTCCCCTTTTTGCACATTATATTTATGTTGATTTATGCAAACAGAAAATTGTTTATCTGTTTCTCCATAATATTTACTTAGGCAACCAAAACACTCAGCTGAATACCCCCCCCCCCAAACTATTACAATTATTATATACTAATAAATTCTTAATGGTCATCTCATATTTAAAAGCAACAGAAATGTTAAAGTTATTCAAAAGAGGGGGAAGATCACTAAAACAAGAGAAAATGGTAGAACTAAAATGTTATTACTATTAAAAAGGAGAGTAGGGACAGTTTGATAAAATGTCTTTTTAGCAGAAGAAAGACAGTTTTGAAGAAACGGGTAAGGGTAACAAAGCTTATGGCCAATTTAAAAAATATTGGAAAATTCCAATTCCATATATTCTGGGCTCACAACTCATAATACCTGTAGAAACATAGAAGAAAAAACAGAACGTTTAACTTTAAGGCTGTAGGAAGAGTAAAAATGAATATAAGAATTTGAATTACTAGGCTTATGAAAGATCGAGTATTTAAAAGCTGTATGAGTTCTATGAATAAGAAGATCAAGAAAGGGAAGGGTTCTATTATTTTCCATCTCGTGGGTAAATTTAATTGAAGAGATCAGAGAATTGATTGAGTCTGGTAAGAAAAACATTAACATCTTTGGAATTAGGCCACAAGCAAATGACATCATCAATATACCTGTACTAAACGATCGTTGTGTCAAGGATAGTAGGGAGAAGTTTTGTTTCATAAAACTCCATATATAAGTTAGAAAGGACAGGTGAAAGACAATTAATTACCCAAGGCTAATCCGAATTTTTGGAGGAAATATTTCATTTCAAACGAAAACTTACAATTTTTGGTACAAAGGGAAATGAGGTTCATGAAAGTAGTAACGGGTACTGGCAAGTCATAATTTTGCAAATGATCATTAAGGAAATTAAAAAGATCTTCAATGGGTACTTTGGTAAATAATGAACAAACATCAAAACTAACAAGAGTAAAATCATTAGATTAATGAATAGTATTAAGTTTAGAAATAAGGTTGTAACTATTAGTGACATGAGAATGAGAAATGGTACTAACTAGTGGAGTAAGAAATAAAGTAAGCCATTTAGACAAGGAATATGAAACAGACCTAACAGAACTTATGATATTGCATAATGGGAAATTTGGTTTGTGAGTTTTTACTAAGCCGTGCAAATAAGAGAGGGCAGCGTTACTAGACTTGAATTTTGAAATTTAATCAGGAAAGTTTTTAAGTAATCATCATACATTTTTATGGAAGTCACTTAACTTGAAGAGTGGGGAGTTTTTTGAAACAAAACTCCCTACTATCCTTTGACTCCCCGATCGTGTGGTACAGGTATATTGATGATGTCATTTGCTTGTGGCCAAATTCTAAAGATGTTAATGTGTTACTTAACAGACTCAATTCTCTCATCCTTTCAATTAAATTTACCAACGAGATGGAAAATAATAGAACCCTTCCCTTTCTTGATCTTCTTATTCATAGAACTCATACAGGTTTTAAATACTCTATCTTTCATAAGCCTAGTAATTCAAATTCTTATATTCATTTTTACTCTTCTCACAGCCCTAAAGTTAAATGTTCTGTTTTTTCTTCTATGTTTCTATGGGCATTATGAGTTGTGAGCCCGGAATATATGGATATGGAATTTTCCAATACTTTTGAAATTGGCTATAAGCTTTGTTACCCTTACTCGTTTCTTCAAAACTGTCTTTTTTCTGCTAAAAAGACATTTTATCAAACTGTCCCTACTCTCATTTTTAATAGTAATAACATTTTAGTTCTACCATTTTCTCTTTGTATTAGTGATCTTACCTGTCTTTTGAATAACTTTAACATTTCTGTTGCTTTTAAATATGAGATGACCATTAAGAATTTATTAGTATGTAATAATTGTAATAGTTGGGGGGGGGGGTATTCAGTTGAGTGTTCTGGTTGCCTAAGTAAATATTATGGACAAACCGGTAAACAATTTTCTGTTCGCATAAATCAACATAAATATAATGTCAAAAGAGGGGAAAATAACAGTGCTTTCTTTGTCTACATGTCAGATAAGGATGATTTAATTACCTGGAACTCCGCAAAGTTTATTTATCGTTCCAATGACCCTATAAAAAGGAATATCATTAAATGTGCTTTTATAAGCCAATGTGATAATTTTAACCTTTCCCCTGGCTTATATATATTAGTAGATGCTAATATACCTTCGAACAGGTAGCACGTGTTTTATAGAGCTCTCAGTCTGTTGATCTATTTTTCAGATTTTTCTATAGTTTGTTTGTTTTTTGTTTTTTTTTCTCACCACAATCAGCCAAAGCTAAGTTGCTCTTCTTTTTTTTCTTATTGCTACTTAAATTCTTTCTTTGTTTGAATAAGTGATGGAGTTTGGGGATGAAAGTGAGCATGAGTGTCGGAATGTATGCATTGGTTGTGGTGTATTAGGTGAGGGGTATACATGTGTTGTATGTGGGCTGCGTGAATGCATTGTAGATTTAGAGGGGATGAGAAGGCAGGATTTAGACAGGATATGTAGGCTGGAGGGGTTGGTTGCTGAGCTCAGGAGGGAACTTAGTGTTAGGCCTAGATTTGGGAATAGGTTAGGTGGTGAGGTAGGCCAGTTAGATGTTTCAGGTGAAGGTAGAGGGCCGGTGGAGGAGGTAGGATATGATAGTTCTAGTGAAGTTAGCCCCCTTAGATTAGTTAGAAATAGGCCTAGTGAGGATGGGGGACAGTGGAGAGTGGTTAGGAAACATGAAGCTAGGGAGGCTTCTCCTGTTCTTTGTGAGAATAGGGTTGCCTCTGTTGAGGTGGTTAGCCAGGGGGAGAATAGGTGTGTGAGTCAGAGGGACACAGAACCTATTAGCTTGACTAATAGATTCAGTGCCCTAAGAGAGGAAGTAACTGGAAGTGATATGACTGATGGGGGTGGGGGTGGAGTTCGAGTGACTGGTAGTTTGAATGAGAATAGGAGTGGGGATGGAGTTAGGTCTGTGGGGGTTAGGAATAGGAGTCTGACTGAAGTGCTTGTGATGGGTGATTCGCGAGTTAGATATTTAGATAGGAAGTTGAATGCAAGTAGATTGAATGGTTTGAGGGTGTGTTTGCCGGGTGCTGGAGTGAGAGATCTGTCTGATAGGTATGAGGAACTGGTGTCTGGCTGTGCAAGGGATGCGGTTGTGATTACACATGTAGGAGTGAATGATGTGAAGAAAGTGGGTGCATGTGAGTTACGTGAGAGGTACAAGAGGTTGATTGAAAAGGTGAAAGAAAGTAGAATGAAAGGTGTTGTGACAGGTGTGCTTCCAAGAATGGATGTTGGGGTAGAATGGATGTCTCGTGCAATTGGTCTGAATGATTATGTGAGGAGGATGTGTGAGATGGAAGGTGTCATGTTTGTGGATGTGTGGGATAGGTTTGTTGGAATGAAAGAAATGTATGCGATGGATGGACTGCATTTGAGTAGGAGGGGGGTAGATGTGTTGTGGGAGGAGTATGATCGTGTTATTAGGTCTTTGCGGGCGGGAAACTAGATACTAATAGTGGTCAGGGAATTATGAGAGGACATTATAGTACTGAAAGTAGAATGGACTTGGCACATAACAGAAATAGGTTCCAAGGCGATAGAGGTGAGGTCATTCAAGTTTCAAGAGGTGCTTCAGGGATAGGGGGGTTAAATTGTTTCTATACAAATGCTCGTAGTCTTAGAAACAAGAAGGATGAGCTATTTAGTTATATTAGCAATGAGGATATAGATATATTATGCGTTACTGAATCATGGGTTAATGAAATAGAATTTAGTGACACTATAAGTGAATTTGATTTTCAGGGCTATAATATGTACATTAGTCAAAGGACAGGTAGGATTGGTGGAGGAATAATTATCTATATAAAAAACAACATTGTTTCAAGTTTAAATACTTCAATAAAGCAGGATGGAGTTGAGTCACTTTGGATAGATATTAGGTTCAGTAAAAATAGAATGGTGCATTTGGGAGCTTTTTACAGGCCACCTGGGCAGACTGATGATATAGATGAACTAATGATAAGGGAAATAAGTAAGGGATGTGAAACAGATGCAGTTATTATTGGGGACTTCAACTTAAACTCTGTGGACTGGGAAAATATGATAGGTAGGGATAGAACAAGTGGCAGGTTCATAGAATGCTTTGAGGATAATTTTTTGAATCAATTTGTTAATGAGCCAACGAGGGGGGACAATATATTAGATTTAGTACTTTCTAACAGTGATCATTTAGTTCAAGAATTGACTGTTGGGGAAGCATTGGGAAATAGTGACCATCAGATAGTTCGTTTTAACTTGGGAATTGAGAAGGGTAAAATAACTGAGAATGCTGAAAAAGTTCCAAATTTTCATAAGGGAGATTATGTAAAACTTCGAAGCTTGCTAAATTTGGTAGACTGGGATATAGAATTCAGAGGTAAAAATGCTTATGGGATGTGGGATACTTTCAAGCATATAATAAATGTAGTCCAAGAACAATGTATCCCAATGAAGGCCATTAGGAACAAAAGTAGGAAACCATTATGGTGGAATCAGGAGATAGCTAGAAAAATTTCAGAGAAGAAAAGGGCATATAAAAAATTACAGGTACAAAATAATATTCAAAATTTAAGTGATTATAGAATGGCTAGGAATGAGTTAAATAAGATTATAAAGAAGAACAAAAGGGTGTCAGAAATTAAATTAGCTCAGGATAGCAACAAAGATCCTAGAAAGTTCTTTAGTTACTATAAAACTAATAACAAGTGTGGCAGAGTTAAAATAGGACCTATCAAATATGAAGGGTTTGTGAGAGAAACTGATGAGGAAATAGTTGAGGTACTAAATGGTCATTTTGCATCAGTATTTACAAAAGAGAAACTAAATAGTCCTATGTATAGTACTCATAGGTCAGGAAAAGAGGTGTTTACTAACATTTGTGTGGATCGGAGGATGATAAAAGGACTAATAGGTGATTTAGATACTACCAAGGCCTCCGGCCCTGATAATATTCATTCTAGGATACTTAAGGAAGGGGTAGAAAGTATCTCAATAGCTCTGGACAAGTTATATACTAGGTCATTGGAATATGGAGAAATACCCGATGATTGGAAGAGAGCGAATGTAGTCCCCATTTTCAAGAAGGGTAGTAAAGAGGATCCAAATAACTTTAGACCGGTTAGCCTAACTCCTGTAGTCTGTAAAATTCTTGAGAAAATAGTTAAAAAAGGGATTTGCCAACATCTAGAGAGGGAGGGGTTAATCAGCGATGCTCAGCATGGGTTTAGATCAGGTAGATCATGTTTGACTAACTTACTAGACTTTCTGGAGTTTGTAACAGATCAAGTAGATAAGGGAGAGAATGTAGATATAATTTACTTAGATTTTAGTAAAGCATTTGATAAGGTACCACACAGGAGACTAGTTCATAAATTAAAAATGATTGGGATATGTGGGGGTGTTTCAAATTGGATAGCTGAGTGGCTGAAAGACAGGAAGCAAAGGGTAGTGCTAAATGGTGTAAAGTCAGAGTGGAGGGATGTTATCAGTGGGGTTCCTCAGGGATCAGTTCTCGGTCCATTATTATTTGTCATCTATATAAACGATCTTGGGGAGGCAGTTAATAATAAAGTGTCAATTTTTGCGGATGATACCAAATTAGCAGCTGTAGTTAAAGATATTGATGATAATTTTAAAGTGCAGGGGGACTTAAATAAATTGTTATCCTGGGCACATAAGTGGCAAATGACTTTCAACCTTGAAAAGTGCAAAGTTATTAACATGGGAAAAGATAATAGAGAATTTAACTATGAAATGGATGGGCATTGGCTGAGCTCAGTGGAGGATGAGAAAGATCTAGGAGTAGTAATAGATAAGTCATTAAGGTTTTCTAAGCAGTGTATTGAAGCAAGAAATAGGGCAAATAGAGTGCTGGGTTTTATTAAGAGAAATGTCAGTTACAAAAGTAAGGAGGTTATTCTTAAACTCTATAACTCTTATGTTAGGCCACATCTAGAGTACTGTATACAGGCATGGTCCCCATATTTTAGACACGATATTAACCTTCTTGAGTCAGTGCAACGGAGGGCAACAAAGATTATTCCTTCCCTGAGGCACCTTGAATATGAAGATAGACTGAGGGTATTAAATATGTTCTCGTTCGAAAGGAGGTGTGTGAGAGGGGATATGATTGAGCTCTTTAAAATTTTTTCCGGGATAGATAAATTGGATGTTAGCAAGTTTTTTGAGTTAGATGATGGAAATCGGACTAGAGGTCACCACTTGAAAATTAAAAAGCAAGGGTGTAGGTTGGATTTAAGAAAGTATTTTTTCACCAATAGAGTGGTAGACTTCTGGAACAAATTGCCGCAGAGGGTAGTAGGTAGTCCAAATCTAAATGTATTTAAGAGTAGGTTGGATGAGTTTATGGGAAGGGAAGGTTGTGATGGTTCCTAAGTTTTGTATATATTAATATTGTTTGTATATATCTATAGCTGCATGATTTAGTTCTTGACAAGCCTTGATTGGTGATACCCTTGTTTCTGGATGTAGTTTTCCTGGGAGTTTGGGTGCCTTGAAAAAGAGGCCGCTTGACTCGGATGACCTATGATGAGCCCTTGTGGCTTTTGTCATCCGTTATATTATATTGTGGGGGACTTTGATTTTGTCTTCCCCTGGTGATGGTGCTTTTTGTGGGTGGGTTTTGACGGAGGCGGATGACCTTTGATAGGCCCTTGTGGCTTTTGTCATCCGTGTAATTATGTTATGTTATGTTATGTTAAAAAACTAATTCATAAAGAAATCAGTTCTGACTTTTGTCTTTAGTTTTATATACAATCTTTAGTTATGTGGACCCATTTTTTTTTTTTTTTTTAATCATGTCACTGCTCTGTTATGTACATTGTATTTTCCCCACTCTTTCGCTCCTCATTTCTTATAATCTCCCTCATTAGGCTATCTCCATTTCTTTTAATCTGTTACCCTTTCGTCTTCTCAGTTTGACCTTACTACCTGCTTCCTGTCATTCTTAATGGGAATCTTTACCTTTTCCCTTCCGTCTTCCTTATTTGTGATTTCTTGTTTTTGAGGTGGTCTTTTATACTTTTCTTTCGTATATATACCTCTAATATAATATTATTTCTTGTAGTTATCCTTGATAAGGAACTTAATAAAGTTCAAAAGTACTCGGAAACACCATTTCATTTTTTCCTGCAGGACATTGCATTCATTTGCTACCCTCATGTGATGCTTTGTGAGTTTTTCCTATCTATATATATATATATATATATATATATATATATAAGGAAGATTTGGTTCATTTTCCTTTATTTTACAAGGTTTCAAGCTTACTTCAGTCACCAAGGTACGAAGTGACTGAAGTATGTTGATAATACCTTTAGATGAGTAAGCTTGAAATGTAAAATAAAGGAAAATGAGCTTGATCTTCTTATCCTTGTTTTCCTCACGAAACTAAAGATCAGGCTCCAAAATGGCAACCCATTTTAATATATATATAATGAGACAAGAAAAATAAGTTTTTAAAGGTAAGAGAAAAGGACATTGTAAGAACATAAGGAGGATCAAAGAGAGTAAAGGATGGTACAATGAAGGCAATCCATACTAAGAAGAATTTAAAGCTTTTTCCCTGATGTTATATCTGTCTTCTTAATATGGATTGCCTTCATTGTGCCATCTTTGCTCTCTCTCTTTGATCCTTTTGTTCTTCCAATGTGCCTTTCTCTTATCTTTAAAAAACAGTAAGAAAAATAAAAGTTGCCATAGGAACTTTTCCAATTCTTCTAATGTCTGAGATCTTTGCTTGGTGATCACAGTCACTCCTTTGGCAACCTTAGCTTCTTTTATTGCTCCTTGTTCTTAAGGATAGTACAAATCAACGACTTTGCTAAGACATACTGTAAAGCCAGATCTGAAACACGAACCCCATTCTCATGCTTTCATATAATCTCTTTCTTCACTTCTATTGTTGTTCTCACTATTTTTCTTTCCGCTTTTCCACTTTCACTAGCTTTCTTAGGTCCCATGGTGGCTTATGGAATTAAAAAAAATAGAAGAAATAATGCACAACACAAGAAATACCAGCAAAATCAGACAATAGTTCTTAGCGTGTATACTCCGAGTGTGGGCTGAGGCAAGACTGATTCCACACACTCAGTCACTCATGGTCATGTGCTGTCTGCGTGGTATTGTTGGCTTGTTCGGCAACTGAGTTATGGTATGACAACTGGGGCAATTTTTAGTTCAAAATTTTGTTTGACAACTGTTCGAAAAGGGAGCTGTTCGACAACCGAGGTTCCATTGTATATATAATTATCCATTACATATTAGTTACAATGATTGCAATAGTTTTTTCAAACAGTCATAATTAGCAAAAAAGTTTCTTTCTTGGTTCATACAAAATTGATTCATGTATCAATTGCATCTTTAGTATTATCACATAAATCAGTAATATTATAATGGTTCTTAGCCCCAAACTTTATTTAGGATCCTGGAGTGATCTCAGAGGTAACTCAAGGTAGGTCTAATGTAATTGGAATTCTAAACTGATAGTGAACCTTAATATAGACTTATTTATAAATTGGGGAAATGTTAAAAAATTTCCTAGAGATAGTGATTGCTCTCCCTTGTTGATAAATTGAAAATCCAGTTCAGAGCATTATGAAACTGAGTATATAATGCTCTGAAACTGCTAGAGCAACCATTGAAATTGCTCCACATGCAAGACCCATAAAACAATAGACAGTAGGTTCTAAAAAGGTGAATCAAAACATTAAGTTGCTTACAGTGGTGGCAAAATATAGAGGAGCACAATCTTGCTGAAAGATGGCATTGTTCCCTGTAATTTGTGATATGTCAAAGCCTTACAACAAGGCAAGGTAGCTGTTTGAATTAATAGTGGATTGCATGAAGATATATTGGGCAATCACTCTATCTCATGCTAGAACACCCCCTGAACATTAACTTTGTCTATCACACTGATGTCTCAGCGCCCCGTCTGGCCCCAGCTTGGCATTCTTTTTCTCCTTCTGCTAACCCCTACTTCATCTTTTGTACCAATTCTCTTTCACCTTGCACCGCCATAAGAGGTGCGGCAATTTGCCTTCCTGGCCACTGTGCTGGCGGGACTCAGCGCTCCGTCTGGCCCCAGCTTAGCCTCTTCTCCTTCTTTTTTGCAGCACACTGAGCCTAAATAAGGACTGTCCGTAAAAACTATTAAATAAATAAAAAAAAATATCACACTGATGATGTTCAGCATAAGCATACAAACATTCATTCGTCCTTATCCGTACATCAATGGATATTCCCTGAAACAGAAAAAGTCCACTTGTCACTGATCTAATGTGTGGCTCATCATCATTATACTCAAATTATCTGAAGCAAATTCATATTTTATGTAATTCTCAGCTGGATGAGGTGCTTGTATCAGTTGTGAGTCTATATGCTGTAAAATGAAAGCACCTTTTCAAGACCTTATGAAGTTTTAATTTTTCAACTCCTTCTTGAACACCTTCCAGTACTGATTTCTTCAAATGGTGAACAACTCGTCCAAATGCCTTTAACCACATTGTCGCTAAGAGTTAATCTACCAAAATCCCTTTTTGTCTAATAGGTTTCCTTGTGTTTTTTACTATTTATCCCAGATAGTGAATGTTATTTTCACATTGTAGCTCTTCATTAATTGCATATAAGTCCCAGATTGAAATTTTGCAAAGCCTGCTGCACCTTCCCTTGCTTGCATTGTCACCATCTTCACTCAGCATTTTGCAAAATGTGAAATCAAAATTTTGTATTTCCAGGAAATAATTGACATAAATTTTGGTAAATTTTTATCAATGAAATTTTTGTATAAGAAAGTTAGGTTTCATATGCTTTTTACTAAATACGAGGGGCGGTCAATAAGTTTTGCAATTCGGATATAAGGAAACGAGATATGAGGGAAAGGGTTTTATTATTTTTCAATATAACTGCCCTCGACTTCAATGCACTTGCGCCACTTGTCCCTGAGGCTTCGAATTCCCGACAACCAGAAATCTCCGGACTGCTGTTCAGTCCACTCCTGGACGGCGAGCTGGACATCTTCATCGTCCCCAAACCGGCGTCCACGCAGTGCAGCCTTGAGCTGGTGGAATAAAAAGTAGTCGCTAGGGGCCAGATCTGGACTGTAGGGGGGATGAGTGAGCTCCTCGAATCCGCACTCGTGCAGGGCAGCTTGTGCAACTCTGGCCTTGTGGACTTTGATGACGTTGAAGTCGATCATGGGGCGTGAGGTTTCTAGGGACTCCCCCTCCCTCTCTGGGATCTTTTCTTCAGGGGTTGTTCCCAGAGAGGCTCTGGCCTTCTCGTGGCGAGGGGGGTCAGCCCTGGGCCCCTTAGGGGACCCATGGTGCTGCCAACAAGACTTTTAACATGCCCCTCTTTCTTTCCTCCTCTATTACGCTATTCCACTGCCCTTTATTTCCCCCTCTTCCTTCTCCTATCAGTGGTCCTTATCGATACCCAACCTCTGCTCGTTTAATGGAGTGATTCCGAATTGTTCGTTGGCCCCTTTTGTCCGTGTGTAGGAGAACTCGGGCAGCCTCTTAGGTTTCAAAAGATGGTGTGGTGGATCTGTATCCATTCTCCAAGAGGACATACCGGACGTAACTGATTGTATAGTTGCAGTAGTGCCGGGCCCTTGTAGGCCTCCATGGTGGGGAGCCCCAAGGGAGAATGCGAAGTTTTTTTCTTTTTGCAATGGCTAGTCATAAACCAAAAACCTACCCTTCTCGTAAGGGTTCTCGTGCCAAATGTTCCTTAGCTTCCCTTTCAGCCTTTCCTCGCTCGTTGGACTCATATTCCAACGAAGTAGACCCATATCTTGATTATCCTCGCTTTCTTGTCATGAATTCATCATCCGACATCCCACTTGCAAAAGTCGATGTGTTTGACGTCAATGAATCTTTTGAGTCCCGCTGTGGTGAACCCCGCCGGATGTGGTCAAGAGGAAGTGGTGATGTCGTAGTCGAGGTGTCATCCCACTCTCAACACAACCTTGTGCGAAATCTATCTTTGATAGCTGAAATTCCAATAACTGTCTCGCCCCATCCGCATCTGAATTTTGTCAAAGGTGTCGTCCGTTCAAACGAACTAAAGGACTACGACCCCACCCGCCTTCAGAGTAAGCTCAGTACTCAACGTGTCACACACGTACACAGGGTAACTAAAACATTAGGCTCCACTAGTGTCCCAACCGCCACACTGATTTTAACATTTGAACGACAAGAACTGCCGCAGCATATTAAAGCTGGGTACCTTCGTGTCCCGGTAAGTCCCTACATCGAACTACCCAGACGCTGCTTCAATTGCAATCAATTTGGACATGTTGGCCGTGCCTGTCGGCACCCTCGCTCCTGCGTGAATTGTAGCTCTGACTACCATGGCCCCGAATGCACCCAAACACCCCGCTGTGCCAACTGAGGAGGTACCCACAGTGCTGCGTCAAAACTCTGCTCTATATTTTTATATGAAAAGGAAGTGCTCGCTTTGCGCGACTCCCTACGTCTAGATATAAGAGAGGCCCGCCAGCGTGCCCGAGCACAAACCTCTCCACTCGGCCGGCTCTTCTCTGACGTTTTGCCTGACGCTGGACGAAACCGACCATCACACGCGAGTTCCGACCAGCCTGAAGCATTTCACCCTAGATCTACTCACAGCATCGAAAACATTCAGAATATGCAGTCGAAGCATCGCTCTCACACCGAGATAACCAATGTAGCCCCCCCCCCCCTCTCTCCAGCAGCTCTAGCTGGGAGAGACGCTCAGGGTGAGACACTTGAAGACATCAGACGCTATTTGAAAGAATCCTCAACATCGACCTGTGAAGGTTCATCCACCCAGCCCCGAGAGCCAAAGCCCAGTGGTAAGAGGAAGGATTCCTCACCTGGGTCATCGACCATCAATAAGCGGGCATCCTCTAAAGCTGACTCGGCCGAACCCCGAGTATCTTCAATGGACTCCTCCATTATGGCTGAACATTCTATGCCCTTAAGTCCGTCCCGCCCTTCACAGGACTTAGGCCCCATCCTGATCCAAACGATGGCAGATATACACCCAGCTCCACACCCCCCCCTCAGATCACCTGTTTATTCCACTCACCCTTCAACCCAAGATCCGATGGAAGCAGTTGATACTCCAACATCACCAATCGCGGCGGTTGGACCAACTCCTCAGACACCGAAAATACCCTCGAACCATGAATCCGGATCTACTGGCCGAAAATCGCTTCTTGATCTTCCTTTTCCGCCAGGTTGTGAGCCCGAATTACAATCAAGGGCCTCGGTCGGTTCTCCAAAACACACGAAAAAAACCCAGTTACTGCTCCATCTAGGAACTCTTCCCCTGCAAAAGCAGGCTCCTTAAAATCAGCTCTCCGTCTCCTAAGCTCTTTGGGACGAACCTCAAATACAATATCGGCCTCAAAAGAGAAGAAGATATCCACAGTTGTATCTAATCGTCACACATAATATCTTTCATTTTACAATGGAATTGTCAAGGAGTTCTTCCAAAGTGGGAAGAACTCAAAATTCTTTTGATGACTATCCAACCCGCTGTTATTTGTCTGCAGGAGAATACACTGGGTATACAGCCCTTTTCGCCAGTACCCGGCTTTCTCACTTTCAACTCTATTGCTCTTGCTGGAAGCCCCTCTCATGCGGGGGTGTCAATCATGGTATCTTCATCCCACCATGTTTCTCCCATCTCCCTACATACTACCCTCCAAGCTGTTGCCGTGAGGGTTTTTCTTACTAAACTAAGCTTTTTACCGTTTGCTCTATTTACCTACCCCCTTGTTTAACATTGTGAAGACCCCACCTTTTAGAACTTATAGACCAGTTGCCCTCCCCATTCTTATTACTAGGAGATTTTAACGCCTGTCACCCATACTGGGGTGACATCACTCGAAATGCCAAAGGCAGTGTTTTAGAGTCTCTTTTATTATCTGACTTTCTTTGTCTTAAATATTGGCGATTTTACCTCTTATCATATCCAGATGGACTCTTTTAGCTGTGTTGACCTGTCTGTTTGTTCCCCTGATTGCTTCACGGAATTTCGATGGTCAATTCTTGACTATCTCCGTGGGAGTGACCATTTCCCTATTGTCTTGTCGGCCCTTCATGCTAGCCCTCATACAACCATGCCCCTTAAGTGGGACTTAGGTCATGCAGATTGGGAAGGTTTCCAAGAGGCATCCTTGGGGACCTTCAATGGAGTAGACGCGGCAGTAGAATACTTTACATCGACTATCTACAATGCAGCAACACAGACCATCCCACGGAGGCGACCTGCCACGGGCCGCTCAACCGTGCTCTGGTGGACCTCGACGTGTGCAACAAGGTCGACCGAAACCGAGCTCGTGCGCTTCGCCAAAGAACCCTTCATCAGGCTCGCCGAAATTCATGGCGCCGTTACGTTTCATCAATTTCCTCTATGACACCTACTGCTAAGATCTGGAAGTGGATTAATAAAATCAGGGGCCGTTATGCTAATCATCATACCCCCACACTCAACTTAGACGGTTCCTTGGAGAATGACGGCCTGGCGGTCAGCATTTCTGCAGACCATTTCCGCGCCGTCAGCAGTGTCAGCCGTTACGATAAGGCTTTTCAATCCTACAAATCAAAGGAAGAATCTCATTCTCTCAACTTCACAACAAAATCTAACCTTCCATATAACGCTCTATTCAGCATTCATGAACTGCATAGCGCTTTATCCCTTTGCAGATCTACTTCCCTTGGCCTTGATGAGATCCATTTCGATATAATTCGGCACCTACATCCACACTCTACTCTCTTCTTACTTGATTTGTACAACCTTATATGGGTGAAGGGTTTTTACCTGTCATCATGGCGCATTGGGATCATCCTTCCCTTTGTCAAACCGGGCAGGGACGGGTTGAATGCAGATCACTACCGCCCTATAGCTCTCACCAGCTGTTTGAGTAAGTTGCTGGAAAAAATGGTGTTACAGCGCCTAAACTGGTCCTAGAAACAATCACCTTCTCTCTCCATTTCAATATAGGCTTCCGCAAAGGTCATAGTATCCTTGACCTACTAGTACGGTTTCGAGGGATCGGTCCGGAAAGCTTTCTCATTAAAGCACCGAGCCCTGGCCATATTTTTCGATATTGAGAAAGCCTACGATACAACATGGAGATACGGCATCTTGAAGCAGCTATACGTCTGGGGGATGAGAGGCCTTTTTACCTTCACTTATTCAAAGTTTTTTAGCATTTCGATCCGTCAAGGTACGGGTTGGAGATGCATACTCTGACCTGCAACCCCAAGAGGAGGGAGTTCCTCAGGGCAGTGTTTTAAGTGTCTTATGTTTTATAATTGCCATCAATAATATTATTTCGTCTCTCCCAGAGGGTGTATCGGCAACTCTGTTTGTTGATGAGTTAGCACTATACTGTTCCTCACCTTGCCTTCCATCAGCAGCGCGTCGGCTACAACTGGCGGTTGATGCTGTATCCAAAAGAGCACAACTTAAGGGTTTCCGCTTTTCCACGAACAAAACTAAAGCAATGTATTTCCACCGAGGCAGAGGGGTTCTTGTTCCGCCATCTATCTCCCTACAAGGCCAAGATATAGAGTTTGTCTCCGAGTTTCGGTTTCTTGGCGTAACTCTCGATCCAAAGTTATCCTGGTTACCACACCTATGCCCACTTCGAACAGGCTGTCTGCGGGCTCTAGACATTTTGAAAGTCCTCTCACACACTTCGTGGTGCAGTGACCGACAAACATTGTGGACATTATACACAGCCCTCGTCCAATCCAAATTGGATTATAGCTGTCAAATTTACTCATCGGCTTCCTCTTCAGCCCTTAAAATTCTGAACCCCATTCGAAACCTCGGAGTTCACCTTTCTAGTGGAGCCTTCCGTACTTCTCCTGTCAACAGCCTTTACTGCGAGAGTGGGGTACTCCCTTTGCCCTACCATAGACTTCAAATCTACATGCGATACCTCTGCCGAGTACAGCAAGCCCCTGTATCAGAGGTCTATAGATGCCTGTATGCTGCCGAATCAACGGCAGCATATGATAAGTTGCCATCTTTACCCCGCCCTTTGAACCTTCGCATAGGAGATCATCTCTCTAACCTGGGTGCTCCAAGGGTCCTTACCTTTTCATCCTTACTGACCCCTAGTTGGCGTGCTCCTCTCCCCACAGTATGTACCAACATGTGGAGCCTGGAGAAGTCCTCCATGGACCCTCGCATCATTAAGAGCCTGTTCTTAGAGCATTCTATCTCACACAAACAATGCTACCCACTATACCCGGATGGCTCTAAGTCAGACGGTGGCGTGGGTGCCGCAGCCATCTACCCAGGAGGAGAATTCCGAACTCATATCTTTGCCGCCAGCAGCATCCATTTTTACCGCTGAACTTTCAGCAATCCTGTTAGCCTTTAGACTCATCCAAATTTGGCCTTTTAGTGATTTTGTCATTTTTTCCGACTCAAGGAGTGTCTTACAAGTCAATTAGATCTTTTAATGCGTCCCATCCCCTAGTCACAGAAATTTGCAACTGGCTGATCCAAAATGCATCCCGATATAGAATTATTTTTTGCTGGGTCCCTGGGCATGTGGGGGTCCTGTGCAACGAGAAGGCTGATCAGCTGGCCCGCTCAGCACATTCTGTGTCCCCTGAGTACTCGGCTCTGCCTTTTAGGGACTACTTTCTTTCAATAAGAAAATATATTTTTCAACTGTGGCAGAATGAATGGGATGACTGTTCAACATCCAAACTATACAAAATTAAAAATTCTATTCGCTCTTGGCCCTCGATTCGTCATAGAATGCGATCGTTGGAGGTGGCCCTCTGCCGAGTTCGCATTGGGCACATGAGACTTACTCACAGCCATCTTATTTCGGGTGATGCTCATATCAGCCCTTGCTGTCGTTTTTGCGGTGGGGATCAATCGGTTGCCCACCTTTTATTGGATTGTAGCCATTTTGCCATTCTCCAGTTGTCCTGTTTCCTGACCCTTTTAACTATTCCTCAACACCCCCGTCTTCAATTCATATTGGCGGAGGAATCTTTTAACCCGTCATTTTTTAAATTTTTGTCACAAATTGGTCTCCTCCACCTTTTATAGATGATTTATCTCGTTTCACCCTAGCTGCCCTATAGAATCCACTTGGATTGGGCAGCAACCCACTGGTAACTTACCTTAAACCCTTTCTAGGGACCCAAGGGGCAGAGACCTTGGTCATGGCCAAATTGTCGTGGATGATGTTGATAACACTTCCATGTGATATTCCAAGTTCTCGCTTGATTTCTTCGACCTTCACCCATCGATTTTCGAGGATCATCCTCTCCACACGTGCCACATTGTCCTCGTTGGTGACGTCTGACGGGCGTCCTGGATGGGGGTCATCTTCAAGGGACTCATGACCATGGCAGAACTCCCTATTCCAGCGAGCAATGGTTGCATAAGAAGGGGCGGTGTCAGTGTACACTGCAACCATGCATTCATGGATCTCTTTTGCATTCTTGCGTTCCTTGGTCAAAAATTTGATCACTGTGCGGTGCTCAACCTTCTCCATTGTTGAAAAATTTGTGACTGATGATCTGCAATCAGCTACTGCTTCTTAAATAGAGGAGGCAGGAGCGTGCGGCTGCAGGTCCTGACTTGTCATAACTTGTCCTAACACCCTCACAAACGGCCATCCCCCTTCCTCTGTTTTGCCCTACTGATTCGCAAAACTTATTGACCGCCCCTCGTATATAATTTAATTGGCCCTAGCTATTAAAATTTAAAACCCTGCTATAGCTTTATGGACACACTATATGAAGGAAAGATATATCCTCCATGGGACTCAAAACCACAACCTTTCACATAAACCATTGGTAAAGATGGACATAGAAGGGGTGTAATTTAGTACATCCACCCTTAGAACTGTGAGCCTAGAGTAGACAGAAAATTAATGGCCCTTAGACCTGTAATAAATTTCTCATATGAGACATTGACTAAATAATGAGCATTTTTTATTCTAAATATGTAAGCTTCTAAGGATACACATACATGCACACACCTTATGGCTACAGATAACACACACCCCCCCCCCCATAAATTTATAACTCTGAGGTATAATAGCAAATCTACAATAATCCCCCTACTGATTCAGGGAACCCTACCCCAAGGTTAATGATAATAACAAGCTTTTTCTATCCTCAAACAGAGCAGTCATTGGACAGGAACTGTTCTCCTTAATACATGTGAGCTGATTGAGAGGCCTTCAAAAAAGGATGGATTTTGTTTCAAGCTTTTTCATCCCCTTGAGCAATCTATTTGGGCTACAAAGGGGCCACAAGGCGAAACAATTGGTAAGATGTTGCCTTTTTAGTGTTAGAGTAACACGGAACTTGTATCCTCATTGGACTTGATGTCCTGAAATAAAAGACACCTTAGTTATAAACTTGGATTAGGTTCTGGAAAATTCCATAACCTCCCAGTCCCTACTCTCTTAAATGAGACTGGTTTCATAGATCCAGAGAAGTTAGAAAATTAAGAAAGTTGAAACTTCAAGGTTTGTCAACCACAAAAAAAAATGGTTTTGTTAATGTGATAAAAGAGGTGGGCCACCTGGTGAAATGGGAAGAATGATACATGATAGATGCGCTTAAAGACAATTGTAAGGACACTTTATTACTCTAACATTGAGCCCCTGGCATGATGACACTAGGTCCTTGTTGCAACAATCAATGAAACTATTGATTAAATAGGACTGAAAGCAGTGCAAATGGACTCATCAAGAGGAATGCTTGGTGTGCAAAAGGTAGAGAGAGGAATGAGTAGGTAAGAGGTGTTTATGTTGGGAATGAGGTTTTGACTAAAAGTGTTCTGAGGTGTTATGGGCATGTAAGAAGAATAGGTCAAAATAAACTTGCGAAACTTGTGAAGAGAATATGTGAGGGTGAGTGTCAAGGTGTGCGAAGGCTTGGAAGAACTGCATAAATGGTTGGTCGATTGTCTAAATGAGTGTTAGAGAGATATGGTTATATTGCATATGATAAATGTGCATGGACACAGGTTGTGAAGAGAGTAATTGGCACCTTTTGCACAAAGATGAATCCTGACTGAATGTGATGCTAAAACCTGTAACACTCTATTGCTATGAAGAGTCTATTTGGTGTGAAAAATGATGGATGCATAAAGGGAGGGAGGGGGTAGTTTTTAGTGTGATTGAAACTCATCAACCCCACCCTTTGGAAACAGGTTGATGTTGAGGTATTGATGTCTTGAATATGATGCCTTAACTTGGATCTGTTGTATGTATTTAGAGAAGGTTTGCCAATTTTATCTCTACTCTTTCTCCTTTCCATCCTAAAGCATTGAGGCTTGCCGGTGACAATCCCTTATTAATTGAGAAGTTGCAAAAATGAGATCTGGTTCTGATCTCCATGCTGATATATATTGATCAAATGTGGCATCTGTGCCAGAGTTTAAATTTGGGACTTTATTAGGTTATTTTTCATAGATATGAGAGATTAAAATGTAGCATAAATGAGGATTTGGTCTAGAAAATAATATTAGGTTAAGCCATAAGTAATGCAGCATTATTTTTTTTAGGTATTATATGGATTGAAATCAAATAACTGAATTTATTTATATTTAAATAGTATTTATTTATTAATTTAATAAGAAATATAATTTTAACCAGTTTCTACCATATCTCAATTTTTCTACTAATTTTTCAATATGTTTAGAAAAATCATTTGACTTTGATTTTTAAAATTTCTCTAGGGTTGTTTTGATGTTGACATCTTCATTCTCTTTAGGTGATTTGCTACTCAAAGTGATAATAATCTAATGAGACGTAATTGGGTTAGTATGGAGGATGAATCATTAGTTCCTAATCCAGATTGTCAAGCTTTGGATGGTACTT
This sequence comes from Ceratothoa steindachneri, assembly GCA_963969495.1. NCBI lineage: Eukaryota > Metazoa > Arthropoda > Malacostraca > Isopoda > Cymothoidae > Ceratothoa > Ceratothoa steindachneri. Next base: position 158,184,420 of record OZ018319.1, read on the forward strand.
CTTGCGTTATGAGGTCACATGTCTTGATGAAAGAGCACTCTTCTTAGTTAATGTTGGCCTTTTTATTTCAAGTGTGCATGCAGTTTTGCAATTCGGATATAAGGAAACGAGATATGAGGAAAAGTGTTTTATTATTTTTCAATATAACTACTCTCGACTTCAATGCACTTGCGCCACTTGTCCCTGAGGCTTTGAATTCCCGACAACCAGAAATCTCCGGACTGCTGTTCAATCCACTCCTGGACGGCGAGCTGGACATCTTCATCGTCCCCAAACTGGCGTCCACGCAGTGTAGCATTGAGCTGGCGGAATAAAAAGTAATCGCTAGGGGCCAGATCTGGACTGTAGGGGGGTTGGTTGAGCTCCTCAAATCTGCACTCCTGCAGGGTAGCTTGTACAACTCTGGCCTTGTGGACTTTGACGACGTTGAAGTCGATCATGGGGCAGAGTCCTTTGTCGTGGATGATGTTGATAACACTTCGATGTGATATTCCAAGTTGTCGCTCGATTTCTTCGACCTTCATCCGTTGATTTTCGAGATCATCCTCTCCACACGGGCCACATTGTCCTCGTTGGTCACGTCTGACGGGCGTCCTGTATGGGGGTCATCTTCAAGGGACTCACGACCATGGCGAAACTCCCTATTTCAGCGAGCAATGGTTGCATAGGAAGGGGCGGTGTCGGTGTACACTGCAACCATGCGTTCATGGATCTCTTTTGCATTCTTGCCTTCTTTGGTCAAAAATTTGATCACTGCACGGTGCTCATCAACCTTCTAAATTGTTGACAAATTTGTGACTGACGATCTGCGATCAGCTACTGCTTCTTAAATAGAGGAGGCAGGAGCGTGCGGCTGCAGGTCCTGACTTGTCATAACTTGACCTAACACCCCCACAAACAGGCATTCCCCTTCCTCTGTTTTGCCCTACCGATTCGCAAAACTTATTGACCGCCCCTCGTATATCCCACAAAACACACAAGAGAATCTTCAATGAATGAGGCGTCTGTTTTGGCTGTGGTTTGGTTTTACCCTGGGACTAAGCCAATAACTAGAATATTTAATATTGTAGAACCTTCTTTAATCACATGCAAATGATTTTTAAAACATGGTATTGAAAAGTTAATATAAAGATGGAAACTAGTGGTAGAAACTGGGGGAAATTATATTACTTTTTGAGTTGTTTGATTTCTTTCCATAAAATAAGGATAAACATGAAAAAAAAAAGCTCCATTACATATCGGACAACCTAATATAATATTTCCAACTCTAATTTTGCTTCTGTAAAATTGGGAGTTTCTAACCTTGGGTTTTTATACAATACTTCTCAATAATAATAATAATAATAGGTATTCATAATGCGCCCTTCAGGGCTGTTAGCCCTCCCAGAGCTCAGGTTGTTATGTAGCAAGTGTAGGGAAAGTTTACAGGAGAGAGAAGGCAATTCTGAAGAGATGAGTCTTCAGGAGACGTTTAAAAGTAGCAAGGGACGGAGAGGATCGGACTTCGGCAGGAAGAGCATTCCAGAGTCTAGGAGCATAAACTGAGAAGGAACGGTCACCCAGCAGAGGACAGAACGAGGAGTGTTCAGGATGGGAGTGAAGTTAGACCGGAGTGCCCGAGGAGTTGGATGACAGGAGATAAGGTGGAGCCTCGAGGTTTAGGGCCTTGTACATGATGAGAAGAATTTTATAGTAGGTACGGAAGCGAATAGGTAAACAGTGTAGCTCCTGTAACAGAGCCATCGAAGGAGGAGCTGGGCAGCATAGTTTTGAACTAGTTGTAGGGGTCGAAGTGACAAAGAAGGAAGATTTATTAGAAGAGAATTGCAGTAGTCTAATCGTGAAGTGACGAAGGCATGAATAGCAGTCTCAAAGCTTCGTCAATCAAAATGGGATCAAACACGTGAAAAGTTGCGGAGGAAACCGAGGGAATACTTACAGATACGATGCATGTGTGTTTTAAACGAGAGTTGCTCATCGAAAATAACACCAAGATTACTGACGGTAACAGAGAAGGCGACATTGGTTTCCCCAAGGTTAAGGGAGGGAAAGAGAGCTTTAGATTTCTCCACCATCGAACGGTACCAACAAGGAGAACTTTAGTTTTATCGTGGTTAAGTTTGAGAAAGTTGGCAGACAGCCATTCGTTTATGGAGGTGTAGGCTGAAAGAAGCTTGGTAATTGATTGAGGAAAGGTATATCTGAGTGTCATAGCATAGAGGTGGAAGGACAGCAGGCCCAAGTCGCGAAGAAGGGAGCCAAGAGGAAGTAAGTAGATGCAAAAGAGGAGGGGACCAAGGACTGAGCCCTAAGGCATCCCAAAATGAATGGGGAAGAGAGGTATGAGCGGAACCAAGCAAGTGCAGTGCCCGAGAGACCAAGGAAAGTTTGAAGACGATCAAGGAGGACAGTGTGGTCGATGGCATCGAAAGCAGAGGAGAGGTCTAGGAGGACTAGAATGGATGTACAACCCCTATTGGCAGCTCTACATAAACCAACTGAAACATTAAGAAGACCGGTTTCAGCAGAGTGCTTCACTTTGAACCCCGATTGGTATGTTTCACCGATACTGCAGTTAAAAATATGGTCATTAAGGCGAGAGAAAACCACTCTCTCAAGGATCTTAGAGAGGAATGGAAGCTGTGAGATAGGGCGATAGCTAGATGGTTCAAAGGGGTTAAGGTGTGTTTTTTTTAAGGATAGGACGAATTAAGGCATGTTTGAAGGAAGAGGGAACCACCCCTGTGGCAAGAGAAGTGTTAAAGAGATGAAGAATCAGTGAGAGGACAGCAGGGAGAATTTAGTGGAGGAGTTTGGATGGAAAGACGTCCTTAGGGATCCAGATTTGTTAGAGCGTGAGATCAGGGTAGTTACTTTCTCAGAAGAAGCCCGAGTGAGGACGTTAAGCGGCCATGGAGTATGGTCTGGGAGAACAGCATGGGCTTGTTCAGACGACTGAGTAAAAATTTATATATATTTATTAGAAGTGTTATAGGATCATGATTACATAAAATTTTTGATTGATCATCAAACTTGATTCTTTTATTATCTCTTATGATTTCTAAGATGCGAATGTAAATGGCTCAGAAACTTGTAATGATAGTGAAATCACACTTGATGATGATAGAAAAAATATTTCACAGAGGAGAGGAAATTAATTAATTTTGGTAACTCTTGTGCAGCACCTCAACCATCTTTTTTCCATGCCATATAGAAAAGACCATTCCTGATTTCTATCTGGTTAGACTGAAGAGAATGGGGGTCTGGGGGTGATATGAAATTTTAATAGTACTTCTCAACAGGAGCAATGGTGCAACCTCTTCCCTCATCACATCTCATTTTTCGTGCTCCAAGCCAAGCAGCAGGCAAATGTTGGATGGATGCCCTTGAATTGGCTCTCCGTTGCTCTTCCATTCTACTACGGTCAATGACATCAAAATCAGATTCAAATTCTCCCCCTCAGACCACTCTTTCCATTTCTAAAAAGTGGAATGAATCAGATTATGAAAAACATTTTAAAGATCAAGGTAAGTAAGATTAAATTCTATTTTTCAGTCAGATTATTATTTTTATTTTTTATCAATTCCTGTCAAGAATTGGGAAGTAAACTTGTAGCCTCAAAAGTTGTCACTTTTTTGCATTTGGATTCTAACCAGAGTAGCATGAGGTAAGTTTGTTCCAATTATCTGCCTTTTTTTTTGTCTTAATCTTCTTTAGAATGCCTTTGCAAGCTGCTGAATTTAATCTTATTCCTGAGTAGATGGCTAGGGAGCCATTGCTAGCCACATTAAACGTCATAGCTTTCCTCCCCCATTTATATAGACGCTAAATAGAGAGTTGTGGTCAATGGTAGAAATGAAATAAACTTGATTACGACTTACCCTTCACTCATCAAGCACAGCATGTTGTGAAAGCACTTTGCTGCACATGGCAGCAAAGTGGCAGCATTAGGGTTCAAGTTTAGTACTTTTGATTGCCAGTGATCTTTCTCCAAACTTGTTCTGTGAAGCTCTAAAACGGGCCTTCTCACTCACAATATTTTTGGTTAGTGGTTTGTTGCAGGTTTTATCAACCTTCACCTTTTCACTCATCTTTCTATATGCCGCTTTCCATTATCTTTTTTGTCCATCCTTTCATTTTTCTACCTTGAGTGAAAATGCCCTCACTAAGTACTCCAGTTTATCATTATTTTATTTTCAATTAAATTATTAACTCTCAGGTCCCCACCTATTTTTTAATGCCCCATTGGGGAAAGAGTGTTGATGGAGCTCCTTTTATAGTACCGGGCGGATGTCGAGATTATCTTCTGCTGGGTTCCTGGACATGTAGGAATTGCGGGGAATGAGCGCGCCGATGAGGGCGCAAAAGAGTCCGCGAGGACTCTGCGACCGGACCAGCGTTTCGCTCTTCCTCACACCGACTACATGGCAGGAATACGGGCAGCTCTTCGGACTGCTTGGCAAAGAAGATGAGAGACGGTCGAAGGGAACTTAAAGTTGCGTGCCATTGCGCCACCACTGTTCCCATGGACCTATCCCTCAATGCCGCGATGGCTTCAGGTCGATTTCTGTCGTCTCCGAATCGGGCACACTCGTGTGACGCATCGCTATTTGATGGAGCGCTCCCAGCGCCCTATTATGACGACTGCATCGTCTCCCAAACTGTTCGGCACATTCTTGTCAAATGTCCTAGTCTGGGTGATCGCGCACGATACCTGTCCCGGTACCGGGATGGGCGGGTTCTCTACCGCCTGTCCCTTGTACTCGGGACCGATTCGTGCACACCGACCTGTGGACTTTTAGACTTTTTGGAGGAGGCCGGCCTTCTCCCTATTATTTAAAATTCAACCTTGGATCGCGGTCTTCTTCGGTGGGAGAGGGCGGGCCTTTCCGCGTCGACGGAGCTCACTCTATATTTTTTCAATTTGTTTTTCTTTTGCTTTTTGTTTATATTTTTGTTTTTTTCTTCTTTTTTTTCAATCTGTCTTTTAATGTAGCCTAGATTTAGGCTGACTTGAGTGCGGCGACTTATGCCCTAGAATGCAGTCTCCAGATGACCTAAAAAAAAATCCTTATAGCACCAGCCTCTCAGTCTCTTCTCTGATAACGCATTAGCCGCTGCTCTTAAGGAATCTTTTGGTTAGACAAGGGATAGCCTCATTAACTAATCCTATTTGTGAGGAAAATGGAATAATAGGCAGTTAGTAATGATTACTGCAGTTTATTAATGCAGAACTAGGATGTAAGAATGGAACTACCAGATCTTGAGAAAGAGGGTTCAATTGTATGAGAATGAGTAAAGCTCATTATGAGTAACATGCAAAGGTTATTAGAATAACCCTGACTACATGGCACAAATCATGTCAGCCCTCCAGACTGCTGACAAAGAAGATGGCCGATGGAAAGCTAAAGTTGTGCTCCAAATTTAGGCTACCTGTGACCTGAACCCTTGGCAGCTTCAAGTCACACTCACAGGATGCACAGCCACTTGATAGAGTGCTTGCTCTCCCCTGCTCCTTACTGCAATGATTACATGGTCCCCAAGCCTCTTCACCACATTCTTGTTGAGTGTCCCACTCTGGGGGTTCTTCACACACATTACCTGTCCTGCCGCTGGGATGAGTGAGATTGCCATGGTTGTCCCATGAACTCGGGACTGATTTGCCATGCTTGTCCTATGGACTCGGGACTGGTTCGTTTATTCCCGACTGGGACATTTTTTGAGGAGTCTGACCTCCATTTTATTAAAGTTTTTGATGTTGGTTCATGCTTGTGCGCCAATGAGAGGCCAGCCTCCTTTCAATGCTAGAACCTAATTTTTATTTTTGACTTTTTGGTGGTTTTTGCAAGTTGTCAATGCATTTTGTTTGTTTTCTGTTGTTTTTTTATTTTGTCTTTTAATATAACCTAATCTATAGGCTAGTTAAAGTACAGCAACTTATGTATGCCCTTGTAGGCCGGTACCTGGAGAGATACTGTAATAAAAAAAAATAATATTTAAAAAATATAAGGGCCCCCGACATCTAAATGTGTTAGAATTCTGCATGAGTGCATTTTAATGTATGTGAATGTGTATGTAAACTAGAAGAAAGGAAAATCAAAAGTGAGAATGCTTCAAATTGGGAACTTTAGGATCTTGTTGAATGGGAAAGGAAGGGATAGAATCAGGAATGAATGTGTAAAAAAGGATATTACTAAGGTTACTTTGTTGTTGCATTGCTCCCCAGGAGCAGATGACCTCTGCTCCCTCTGACCGCTTGGGAGATTAAGGGAGAATGCTTTGATCCTGCAGCCTGTGCTGTAGAACCCTGTCAATGTTATCACAATTAAGTGGGTCCATGCTTTCTGTGAGGCTGTCCTGAGGGACCAGGTTAGTGTGGAGGGAGGTTGTTGCATGCTGTGGGAATCTTATAGCGCACCCTCTGTGATAGCGGTCCATGCAACAGGTAGAATGTGGAAGTTCATTTGCAAATTAACCTCACCCAGGATACATCCAAGTAGGTTGGTTTCCAAGATTGCATCCAGGTTGGCTGGTCATGTCATATCCACTTGGAAACGACGTCACCACTCTCCAACTCCTTTTGTCTTACCTTACAAAGTGGCTAGAGTCTATAAAACACAGCTTTGCCTGCTGGGCATGGAATGTTTTGGTTTAAAAAATAGTGAAAATATAGACGTATTGAAGTGTAATGGCAAAGGAAGGGAGACATAGTTGTTTCTCATCCAGCAGTTAAATTATTCACATTATTTCCTTTCCAATTTATCCACTATTTAAGGATGAATGGTGTTTCCACTCATCTTGCTTCCTACTGTTCCTTTCTCTAGAGGATTTCCCTGTAAGGGGCGCAGCGATTTGCCATCCTAGCTGCCGTGCTGATGGGACTCAGCGCCCCGTCCAGCCCCAGCTTGGCATTCTTTTTCTCTTTCTTCTAATGCCTACTTCGCCTTCCCATAAGGGGCGCGGTAATTTGCCATGCTGACAGGATTCAGTGCTCCATCCAGCCCCAGCTTAGCCTCTCCTCTTTCCTTCTGACGGGCAACAATAACTCTTGATTGAAGTTGCGTAGCCCTTAAACAATCAATAATCAATCAATCTAGAGGATTTGCCACTTCCTAAAAATGCCCTTCACATCACCAAGCTGTGCACTAGCTTGTTCATAGATATTTGAAATATTTCTTCCTGTGCCCAGAGTTAAAGGTTGATGAGGTTTGCTGTCAGTCTTTACTCTTTATCCCTAGAGCTCTTGCTAGCCAGTGGATACAGCATTGTTCTGCTAATGTTGCAGTATCAGGTTCGATCCTGGCATGAGCGAACACAAACAACAGTGCATTTAGAGATCTGGCTACCAATTGGTGGATGCACTCTGCTCAGCCCTGTATTTAGGTGGGTAGATCTTACACTTCCCATCACAAACATAGCCAATTAAAAATTGCTTTTTTTCTTCTCCCATCTTAGCAGCAAAACACACACACACAGTCTCTGTTGCAAGGAATCCTGCCGATGGGTATCTATATCCACATACCTCTGATGCAGAACAGGTCCCTCTGCCCCATGGCAATGAAGGTTCAACCTGAAAGCTCGTTGGTTTTCAAACATAATACTTCCTGACACCTTTTTCCAAATAAGACCTGCCTTTGGTGCCCTCGGGCTCACCAGCAATTGCCATACTGACCTTTATGTCTATTTCATTATCCAATCAGGATCCCTCCTTGATAAAGGCAGGTTGGAAAACTACTACTAGTCACTCTGAGTACAACAGCAGTAGTGATTGGCCATGTTCTCAGCAGGCTCTCTATTCAGTGATGGTGGGGAGCCTCTGGGTGTAATATTTTTAAGTTTGCGAGGATAGTTAATGTTGAATGTTAGACAAAATATTCAAGGAATTTTTCATTATATTTTAAATTCAATCTTGAAATAGCTCCCGTTTGTTTATGTTTCAGAGTGGCCTAATTTTCCTACCCTTTTTCTTTATACTTTTCTTAATTGCTTAATTAAATGGTTTTGAAAAGTTTTCTCAGTATGGCTGTTGCTTTGGATGAAGTGAGTATGCTTTTTGATGTAAGCAGTGTGTATGTAGTTTGTGATTTTTGTGGTGTTGAAAGAAGAGCAAATATATCTGAATGCCCCTTGTGTTATGTGACTCTTGCAAATGTGGCTTTGGTAGAGAAGGTGAGTCGGTTGTGTGATGAATGCTAGAGATTAAGTGAGTTCGTGCATGAAGTAAGAAAGGATGCGAGTGTATGCATGAAGAATAAGGCTGGGACCAGGAGGTTGGAAGATAGGCCTAGACTAGCGACTGGAGAGAAAGAAGTGACTGATGTGAGTGAAGATGAATGGTGGGTGAATATGGATAGAATAGATAAGTCAGGACAGGTTAGGTGTGTGACTAAGAGGGACATGGAACCTGTTAGGTTGACTAACAGATTCGATGCCCTGAGAGAGGAAGAGGTTGAAAGTGATTTTTCTGATGTGGTTGTGGCAGAAAGTGAAATAAGTGGTAGTTTGAATGAGAACAGGAGGGAGGGTAATGCTAGGCCTAGGGGGAACAGGAGGATGACTGAGGTGCTTGTGATGGGTGACTCTCAGATTAGATATTTAGATAGGAAGTTGAGTGCGAGCAAATGTAAGGGAGTGAGAGTTTGTTTGCCAGGTGCTGGTATAAATGATGTGTCTGAGAGGTATGATAGTCTGGTGTCTGGGTGTGAGAGGAATGCAGTTGTGATTATGCATGTGGGAGTAAATAATGTAAAGAAGTGGGTTCATGTGAGTTATGACAGAGGTACAAAAGGTTAGTTGAAAGCATGAGTGAAAGTAGAGTGAAAGGCATTGTTTCAAGTGTGCTTCCGAGATTGGATGTGGGATGGAATGGTTATCTCATGCAATTGGACTGAATGAGTACGTGAAAGGCCAGTGTGAGGAGTTGGGATTAGTTGGACTCCATCTAAGCTGGGCTGGGGTTGACGTGTTGTGGCAGGAGTTAGATAGTGTCATTAGGTCTTTGCAGGTGGGAAACTAGTTACTGATAGTGGTCAGGGAAATACAAGAGCATGGGGGAAAGGGCAGTGAGAGGAAAGAGATGCAGAGGAGATAGAGCGGAAAATATACAGACTAAAAGAGGTGCCTCAGGGATAAAAGGGCTGAGTTGTCTTTATACCAATGCTCGTAGTCTTAGAAATAAGAAGGATGAGTTATTCAGTTATATTATTGATGAAGATATAGATATAATATGTGTAATAGAATCATGGGTTAATGAAAATAAATTTAATGACAAGGTGAGTGAATTTGAACTACAGGGTTATGATATTTACGTTAGTCAAAGGAGAGATAGGACTGGTGGTGGTTTGATTATTTATATCAGAAATAGCATTTCTTCAAATCTAAATAATTCTATAAAGCAAGGAGAAGTTGAGTCACTTTGGATAGATATTAGGGTCAGTAAAAATAGGATAATACACTTGGGAGCCTTTTACAGACCCCCCCGGACAGTCTGATTGTATTGATGAGTTAATGATTCATTTATTCTTAGTGACTTTAATTTAAATTCTGTGGACTTGGAAAATATGATAGGAATGGATAGAACAAGTTGTAAGTTTATAGAATGGTTTGAGGATAATTTTTTGACTCAATTTGTTAATAAGCCAACAAGGAGTACCAAAATATTAGATTTAGTTCTTTCAAATGATCATTTGGTTCAGGAATTGACTGTCGGGGAAGCATTGGGAAATAGTGATCATCAGATGGCTCATTTTAATTTAGGAATAGTGAGAGGTAGAACATTGACAACCTCCTTGAAAACTCCAACAAATTTTTATAGGGGCAATTAGGATAAATTACGCAACTTGCTAAATCAGACTAGGTGAGATATAGAATTCAGTGGTAAGAATACTTACGAGATTTGGGACACTTTTAAGACTATATTAAACATAGTCCAGGAGCAGTGTATTCTAATGAAGGGTATTAGGAAGAAATGTAGGAAGCCATTTTGGTGGAATCAGGAGATAGCTAGGAAAGTTTCCGAGAAGAAAAAGGCATACCAGAGATTACAGAGAGAAAGTACTTTTGACAATTTAAATCATTATAAGTCGACCAGAAATGAGCTGAATAAGATTATTAAGAAGAGCAAAAGGGTTGCAGAAATTAATTTGGCTCAAAATAATAATAAAGATCCATATAAATTCTTTCACTATTCTCAAATTAATAACAAATCTAAAAGTAATAAAATAAGGCCTATTAGATATGAAGTGGTTTTGAAAGAATCTGATGATGAAATAGTAGAGGTTCTTAATAATCATTTTTCTTCAGTATTTACAGAAGATAATCCAGATAGATTAATTGATGATAATTCTAGGTCAAGGGAAGTGTGCTGAATACCATTAATGTGAACAGGGAAATAATTAAAGGGCTTATATGGGAATTAAATACTAGTAAGTCATCTGGTCCAGACAACATTCATTCTAGGTTACTCAAAGAAGGTGTAGATAGTATTGCAGTAGCTCTTGAAAAGATATATACTAGATTGCTAGAGATTGGAGAAATACCTAATGATTGGAAATTAGCAAATGTAGTGCCAATTTTAAAAAGGGGAAGTAAAGAAGACTGGAATCACTTTATCCTAGTAAGCTTAACTTCTATGGTTTGTAAAATTCTTGACAAGATATTTAAGAAGGGAATTTCTAACCATCTAGAGAGTGGTAGGTTAGGTTAATAAATGATACTCAGCATGGGTTTAGAAGAGGTAGATCGTGTTTAACCCCTTCACTACGATGATGAAACTGCTTTTGTCATGCTTACTGTTACACATGTCTCTGATGATGAAAGGGTTATCGTCATGAAATAAATGATTGTTTTTCTGTTCTGTAATTTTGCCAGAATACGTTATGAACATTCCTGAGCATTACTCTATAAGTGCCTGTCTTATAATGACATCATTCTTAACCTACCAATAAAAACACTGTGGGCGGGGTTTGTTTATCCCCTCATGGCAAAACCATGTTCTATGCCTGTTGGAAATTACTTGTGATTGATTGAATAATATATAGCATAAACTTTTAATTTTGTTGTATATTTTGACGATGTTTTCAAGCAATAGTGATAATTATGGAGATAGTGGCTTCAAACCCATGCAGAGTGACAATGAATCAAATGATATTAGTGATAATGACACTCATATTTCAATCAGTGATGAAGAATGTTTCATAATAAGCCTACTAAATAAACAATGCATTTACAGTAGGTGAGTAAGCAATATTTAATTATTTGAAAGATATTCTTAACATGAACAAACATCATAAGAATAGGCAAAATTTAAACATAACAACATGAATAATGCAATAAATGCAAAATTTTAATTTAAATAAAATGTCATATACAGCATCATACACGGGTGCCACAGACTCGTGCGGAAGGGGTTAACAAACTTACTGGATTTTATGGAATATGTAACTAAACAATTAGAACAGGGAGAGAATGTTGATTTAATTTACTTAGATTTTAGCAAAGCTTTTAATAAGGTACCACATAGGGGACTAGTTCACAAATTAAAAATGCATGGGATATGTTGTAAAGTTTTGAATTGTATAGCTGAATGGCTGAAAGACAGGAAACAAAGTTGTACTGAATGGTGTGGGGTCGCAGTGGAGGGACATTATCAGTGTCGTACATCAGGGACCTGTTCTAGGCCCTTTATTATTCATAGTTTATATAAATGATCTTGGGGAGGCTGTAAATAGCAAAGTGTCAATTTTTGCTGATGACACTAAATTGGCAGCTGTAATCAAAGAAGTTGAGGGCAGTTTTAAAGTGCAGAGTGACTTAAATAAGTTATTAGCTTGGGCTCAAAAGTGGCAGATGACTTTTAACATAATAAATGCAAAGTTCTTAACATGGGAAGGGATAATAGGGAATTTAGCTATGAAATGGATGGGCATTGGCTGAATTCAGTTGAGGATGAGAAGGACTTAGGTGTAGTAGTAGATAGGTCACTGAAGTTTTAAAAGGAGTGTATTGGGGCAAAAAATAGAGCAAATAGGGTGCTAGGATACATTAACAGGAATGTTAGCTACAAGAGTAAGGAGGTTATACTTAGACTCTACAACTTTTATGTTAGGCCACATTTAGAGTGCTATATACAAGCATGGTCAGTACAAAGGAGGGCAGCAAAAATAATACCTTCCTTGAAGCACCTTGAATATGAAGATAGACTGAGGGTACTAAATATGTTCTCATTTGAAAGAAAGGTGTGTGAGGGGAGATATGATTGAGCTTTTAAAAATCTGTTTTGGGATGGATAAGTTGGACTTTAGCAAGTTATTTAAGTGGGGGAGGTTGTAATAAGACTAGGGGTCACCACTTAAAAATTAAAAAACAGAGGCGCAGGTTGTATGTTCCCAAAAAAAAATTCACCAAGAGAGTTGTAGATTAATGGAATAATTTGCCTCTTGCGACAGTAGACAGTCCAAATTTGAATGTCTTTTAATGCAACTTAAATGATTATGGGAGGGGGGTATACTGAACCCATTCCTGTGGATGCTGTTTTTTGTTATTGTATATTATGATTGATTTGAATTTTGACGAGCCTTGATTATGATGAGGATGCTTTTTGTTTTTGACACAATCCTATGGATTGTTTAAACTGTATATTGTAGATGCATGATCTGACTTAATACTATGGATGCATTTTGTGGGTGGATTTTGACAGATGTTAATGACCTTTGATAGGCCCTTGTGGCTTTTGTCATCCATGAAATTATGTTATGTTTACCCCTATTTCCCTCTCTATTCATTATGAAACAATCATCACATTCATTTACTAAAAACTTTTCAATATTATTATTAATTTTTGTAGTAGTTCCTCAGGCTGTCTAGCTGAACTGTCCCAGGGCCTTGAAGAAGGATACAGCCTGTACTGTGTTTTTTCCAGAAAGCCCTTAAGCAGTGCATATTGTGCTGTAGAAAGAGCAGGAGGTGTAAAGATAAGGAAATTGATAGGGGTTTTATCGAGTGATAAAACCACTGCACTCTTTTAAGATTCCTTTCATTTCTCATTGAGTACCTACTGATTAACATGGAATCTGAACCACAGGTATCTACAGTGTATGTCAGCCGCTGTGAAGTTGACCCGAGTCTGGACTCCATTGGGTGAATAACCACACTCACTGTGGCTTAACTATGCTATAATTGGAAGCGGTGGTTCCAGTTGGCTAAGTTGTACCATAGCCCAGCAATAGGTGTTTAAAACATGAGCAAAATCACAGGTACCCAAAAGTAGATACTTGAATCCACTTGTGTGAGATGGGGGGGGGGGGTATTTGTATGGCTATTATCCTTAAAATGTCATATATTTAAGAACATACAGAAAAAGATTGTGCATATTGTGGAACAAAAAGTTGAAAGAATCAGAGTAAAGAAGAAAAAATTATGTGTCTTGACAGTAAGCATGTATCAAGCATAATGGCAATTAGTTTCAAAAGACATCTATATGACTTTTTGAATGCTTTTATTGTATGACATGTTTGTTGATTCCCAGTGGACTGAGATCAACCTTGTAATGTGTTATTAATCTTTGATTTCAATGTTTATATATCTTCTATTTAGCACTTTTCTGTGTCAAGGAAGCTAAAAAGAAAATTAGGTTTTTTTCCTAAGAATTTTTTATATATTGTAGTAATTTGAATGCTTCATCTTTTTGATTTACTTGATTTGATGTTGGAATAAATATGTGAAAGGTTTATTTTCTTTCTTCATGCTTCTAATATTTTACCACAGTTCAGGTAGTGGCATCTTGTTTCTATTGTATACTTTATATGTAATTTAACTAATGCATTTAACTTTATTTTTCTTCCTTTCTCCATCTCCTCTCCTTCACTCACTGCATTTATGCCATTTTGATTCTACCCTCTTATAATAATTTATGCATAATCTTTGCACTGCTTTCCCTTATTTCTTTACCCTTTGCTCTTTATTTGGGTCTCGTGACACCCTCATGACTGAATTTTTGTCTTTTAAGATCCCTCTGATGAGTCTAGCCCGGGATTCAGTCCTGATTTAAGTCCCACCAGTAGTCCTGTGTCTGTCCTGAGAGACTGTGACCCATTTCAAGCAAACCAGATCTGTAGTACCCATACCACCCCTGTGCGAAGCAAAAAATCAAGTCGCATGTATGGTAGCTGCTCCCCTTTGCCTCTAATAAATAGTGCAGTTGTATCCCTCCTGCACTCACCACTCCTCACAAAAGATGCTTCTATTAAGAGGGACCCATCCCCAACACCATATTATCAAAAGTTAGCCGCCACCTTTGCATTGGTGGATCAAGAACTCAAAGAGACTCAACTTGTGGCCAAATCACCAAAGTGGAATGATGAGGGTTGCTTGAACTACTTGAATTATTCCTCTCCAAGAAGTCCTCAACTTGACAGATTTAACTTTGTTTCCCCAAAAGTGCAAGATACATGCACCAAAACAGTCGGTAGGGTGTGAAGTTTTCTATCATGTTCATTCTTACCTCAATTATACCTTTTTAAAATCGAAGTAAAACAGTCTGGGATTATCAGGTTGTATTTGAAATTTCTCACATCAAGGAGTGTTGTATTTATCATAGAATTCCTCATTTTAAATTCCTCCCAAAGGAAGTTCATGGCTTATTTTTTTATTCACCTTCTCTGATGGACACAACCTTCAAAATGTTTCTTCTAATCTATTTTCCTTGCCTATACCCAAGAAAAATTGTGGCAGGTGGCAAAAATTAGCTCAGGTTTTTAGTTTGGAAAATCTGGAACACCATCATGAACATGTTCCATACCAACATTTTGGGTTTCAGTTTTAGTTTTCCATGTCTTTAATATGTATAATTTTTTTTTTTACTTTGTTCATTCTTTCTCAACTGTGTCGACATCTTCATATTGTCATTTATATTTTGTCTATTCATCCTCCTGTTCATTGAGAGTTGTATCCACTTGTATACAAGCATCTTTCACTCTGCCCTCTCAACTTTAATACCTCCATACAAGAGTTGTTACATTTTTTGGTGTCTTTTCCCCATTCTTGAAATTTGATGGTAGCCCTGAGAACTAGTTGTAATGCCTTAGATCCTAGATTTAGTAGCTAGATTGGACATGATTTGAACACTAGGTGTTTTCAATCTTACACAAAAGTAAAAAAAATGGGTAGATACTCATGAAGAATTTGTTTAGTATTAGCAAAGTTAAAGGCTCCACCCCCCTGATACAAAGTCCCTTTCAAGTTAATTTCATGCAGTGAAGTTTGGAGTGGAAAACCACTTCCAGCAACTTATTTCATTTCCTGCATCATCCCCATAAGTGCTTCAAATGGATTTTGCCGCTGTAAATGCATTGACACCTTTATAACACTCATAGAGTAAAACATGTCCAATTCGATTTTTAGATGGGAGGGCATAGGGGTGAATACCGAAGAAGATTAAGAACAATATTTTTATAATCAAAGAAAAAGGTATAAATTACTCAATGTGGCATTCCTAAACGATAAAAAGAGGGACTACTTTAATAAATACTATCTAAAACTTTATTCTAGAAAATCAGACATTACTTTCGTTCCACCCATTTCTACATAATCTTAATCTACCTCATACATTTGGAAGAAAATCTGTGGAGATCCAAGTAATTATGACCCTTTGTATCTATTAAAACATATTTTGAAATGGACAATTTCATTTGAAAATTTTTTAAAGTAATTGGGAAGGGTTTATATCTGCTTCAAACTTATTGGTATTATCATTCTTTTTCTTTTTTTTAATTATTCATTCTAAGCTAGGAATAAAAAAAATATTGAAAATACATCATTTAGATTGAAATAAAGACAAGTGATCAACTGAACTGACTTCCTAAACTTAATACCTAGATATTTTCCTATTCCCAAAGTGATAAGCAATCACACGCTTTACTAGTTTAAATTGTAGCATTCTCCTTTTTCCTTAGTTCTAATTTTTACTTCTAATTTCACTTTTAAATTAATTTATTCACTAATTTTGTATTTATTTCTTGTTTCTTTGTGGGCTTTTGTTTTGTTTTGTTTGTTTTTTTGCTCTTGTTATTCTCTTTAATTTGTTCTGTGTTCTCTTTGCACTTTCAATCCCTCGCTTTGCTTTTCAATCCCCGCATTCCTCGATTCCTATGTCTCCCTTTTGAAAGATCTGGATGACACAAGCCACACGGATGAGTATGAGCCGCAGAGAGATTCTGGCCATTTCATGACTGCTGAACCAATCTCTGGCTCAGAGTCAGACTCTGAAGATGAAGGGTCTGGCAAGAATGAGTTTGTTCTTGACTACGATGAAGATTTCAATCTCTCAGAAGAGTCTTCCTATGTCCATCAACCAGAGAACTACATTGGTGACGTTAGTACCCTCCTGCTTTTTGATGTGGTAGTTCACCTTTAGATATTTGCAAGCATCCCATTTGTCTAGTTTTTACCAATAATTGACATTTCTTTGCAGACTGGAGAACAGACTGAAGAATTAGCTGAAGAAAACAAGTCACTTATTTGGTTCCTCTTGAAACAAGTTCGACCTGGAATGGATCTCTCTAAGGTGGTTCTTCCCACCTTCATTCTTGAACCACGTTCTTTTCTCGACAAGCTTTCGGACTACTATTACCATGCCGATTTACTCTCTAAGTAAGTTATTTATGCCCCCGTCCCCTACAAGTGCTGCCAGAGTGTGCTTCTTCCTTATTCTTTCCTTTTGTTTCTTGTTTTTAAATAGAGTTTTGATTAATTTGTTTTGTGGTTTTAATTGGTGCCTTGTAGTAGGCTAAAAGTTGATTATGGTACCTATACCCTTGGTGGCAGTAGCCAGATGGGCACTAGAAAAAAAAAGGTTATTACCCATAGAAGCCAAATCAGAGGAAGTACACCGTTGATTGTCTTAAGTCATCATTGTTTTGACCTCCTTTGGTTGGGAAATAAGAATATTATCACAATGGTATCAGCTGAGTGCCATAGAAAACTAATGAAGGGGTATCCGTGAAAGAGACTGGGACGCGAGGCTGGAGAGCCACTCTTATAGTATAATAATCCCATGAATACATTCTCTTTGTGGAGTGGTTTAGATACTCGCCGGTCACAAGCTGACTTGATGTGCCTTATACCTTTTTGTATTATTGGTCGTTGATGTATGCCAATACCCAGTCTTTAAAGCATTATTCTCTCACCAATCTATTTGGGGGTTGACTTTCTCATGCACTAAGTACCCTGTCTCTCGCTTGACGTTGGGCTCTCGTAATGAGCGTTTGTTTTGAACAATTCTCACCCAAGGTGCTCCCTGTTTGCTACATGTTTAGCTTGTATTATCCCCAGGGGGTACCCTGTGTTGTAACCTGTTATGCCTGCTACCTGGAGGAGCTGCACATCTTACCTGTTAGTGCAATTAGGGAAGGCTCCACTGAGGGGTTGATTTGAACCTATTTGAAAGGGCCTGGGGTAGCTGGTGCGCTACCTCCTCGTCCCTCTCAGCCCCCATTGTTTTGTATGACTATTCTCTCTATTTTCAAGAAGGTGGATGGTGTAGATGGAGCTACCACCTCTGCTACAACTTAAACCTGGAGGACCAGCAGGCTGTAGGGAGGTACCCATGTGTATAGTTACACCCGGAATCCAGAGGAACTGCGCGTTCTCACGGCTCGAGTGAAAATAGGTGAAGGCCCAACCACTAAGTTGACCTGAACTCTTTGACGAGACTTACGGAAGCTGGGGCGTTCCTCCCTTTGCCCCTCTCAGCACCACCTTTTTCTCTTTCTACGATCCTTCCCTCAACCTTTTTTCTACCCGCAAGAAGGTAAATGGTGTAGCAGCCGGTGAAAACCCCTGCTGCAACTGAAACCTGAAGGTGAAACGTGACCTCCCGTTCCCAATGCGCCGCAAGGAGCTATCCTGTGTAGACTCTTGTGCTAGTTGACTGGAGGATGAGCACGTCCTCGCAGCCCCGTTGCCTACAAGAATGTATCCGACCACAGAGGAAACCTCGACTCCGACTCCAGGTCTGGTGAAGCTGGTGGGTTGCCCCGGTCCCTTTATGCACCCTTTTTTTACTCCTTGAATTGGCCCCGTATCCTACTGCCCTATTTGGGTTTGGCTCATCTTCTACTGGATGTCCTGACCCCTCCAAGACCACTCATCAAGCCGGATCCTCCACTCCGACTTGCCTACCACGTCATCGGTAGAATTGGGTTTGAGTTTCTCAAGGAGTGGCGGTGTTGGGGTATAGTGCCCGACCCAGCGGTATCGGCCGGGCTACGTAAGAGCACACACTTGGCCGCTTCTTTTTGTGGGGGTCAGGGTATGTCCGCCGCGACCAAGGTCAATGAACTTTCTCCTAAGGTTATGAGCGACTATGTCACGCTCAATTCCGCAATTAATCATCGTGGAGGGACTTCCCTGTCACCTTCCACGACCGATAATGGGGTTTCCCTTTTATCCCTTTTGGAGCCGCCCGAGGGTAGCTCCACTTATTCTAAGGTGGTGGTCCCCTTTAGCACAGAGGGAACTTACTCCTCTCTTTCGAGGAGTTGACCTTCTTGTATGGTTTGTTAGAGCCCCCGCCAAATATCTCGTACCTTAGAGTGTTAGCCCCTCTCCTTTGCCTAAGGGTTCGGTTGTTTCCCCCTTTCTCAGTGGCCCGCCAAGAACACGGCGAAACAAGGGACGCGTCGCCTTTGTTTCCGGCTCCCAGCTAGAGACGGCTAAACCTCCTCAACTTCCTTAGAGGGATGAGAGGAGACGTCGTCCCCTGGGCCCTGTTAAGACGACTCTTCAATCCAAGGTAGCTCGGAGATCTGAACCGTGGACACCTCTTCTGGGCAGACTACTCGATCAATCCCAGGGTTCGGGTCCTTGCCGACTTGATCGACGAGCTGGAAATGGGTGTCTTAAATGTACATGAGTTTATGTATCATTGCCCCAGAACCGCTTCATTTTCCTGTCTCGATCTATCGTTGTGCTCACGGATGCACAGCCTGATTTTGGTGCGGGGCTGGTCGATGACATCCATGGTAGTGATCACTTGCCCATTAAAATATCATTTTCTATGCTGCTGACGCCTGAGAACCCGCCCAGGTGGTCCGCATTTCCAGAAATGACTGATTTTTCTGTCTCAGTCGAGGAGTTTAGGTTAGTGGATGAGGACCTTGAGTTTTGTTCCGGCAACCTTATCGCCGTGGATCTAAATACTATTCCTAGAATGTCTGGTCATTTTGCACCCTGACCGCTTCCGTGGTGGTCAGCCGAGTATGAGGTGGAGACAAACAGAAGCGTTATGCCTAAATCCGCTATAAGTGCCGCCCAAACGATTTCACTGTCAGTGAATTTCTTCGAGCTAGGGCTATGTTCCGGTATGCTTCGAAGCACACCCGCCGCTCTTCCTGGCGGGCATACGTGTCTTGACTTAACGGGAAGACCCCTCTAGCAGAGGTGTAGAAGCGAGTCAAAAGGATTCGGGGCAATTTGTCGCAGGCCTCCCTTACCGTTCTCCAGAAGAATGGGCCTGCAATCTCGGACCCCCCGTTCGTGGCGGAGTCCTTCGCGACCGCATTCTCTAGCCGAGATGCTGCTCCGCCAGCATTCAATGCACGTCATGATGTTGCGGAAGGCCGCCGACAAGACTTTACCTCGAGAGGCGGAGAACCCTTCAACGACAGGTTTACTTTGAGTGAATTGCGTTCCGCACTCGCTTCGTGCGCAGACATCGCCCCTGATCCGGACGATATCCTGTACGCCATGATTTGACACCTGGGTGAGGGAGGCATGGCCTTTCTGTTGATTTTTTAAACAGGATCTGGGTAGACGGTATCCCTTCAGACTCCTGGCGAATGGCTACTGTGGTTGCTTTTCACAAACCAGCGAGAGATCACTCTACCCCGCCCGGTTTCCGCCCAATCTCTTTAACCTCCTGCCTGAGCGAGTTGATGGAGAAACTGGTAAATGTTAGATTAGCCTTTTTTCTGGACAGCGGAGGCCATCTGTCTTCTGCACAGTGCGGCTTCCGCAAGTTCCACTCTACGTATGATGCTCTGCTCCGACTGGAAAATGTCGTCTGCGAGGTCTTCCTTCGTACACAGCACTACGCCACTGTGTTTTTCAATCTGGAGATGGCCTATGATACCGCATGGCGATACGGTATCATGGAGACTCCACGCGATGGTGGCGAGGGGACACCTCCCAATCTTTATATCTAAATTTCTGCGAGATCATTGATGCCGCGTACGGGTGGGGGAAGCCTTTTCCGGTCCAATGGAGCAGGAAGAGGGTGTCTCGCACAAAAGTGTCCTTAATGTCACTTTGTCCTGAGCATCAACGGCATCACATCGATGTTGCCGAAAGATGTTCTCGCTACTCTACGTGGACGACCTTCGATCTATTTTTGCGCAGTGCAGATGCGGAGCATTGACTCTCACAGGCATTGAACTGCATCTCTCGCTATGCCGAAGCGCACAGGCTTCGGTTTTCTTTGGCCAAGACTAAGGTGGTGCACTTCCGCCGCCATTCACGGTTCCACCCTGACCCAGACTTGTTTCTAAATGTGGTTCGCCTGGAAGTGGTGGGCTCGCACCGTTTCCTTGGTCTTATATGTATTTAACCGCTGCCTCGTTTGGGAGGCTCAGATTCGCAGCCTTAGGGTCTCTTGTACTCGCGCCATGGATATTCTTCGTTCTGTGATGTCGCAGAAGGCCTTATTTTTTTATCGATTCTTTCTTTGTTTGAAGCTCGACTACGGATGCGAGCTTTATGCATCCGCAGCCGAGCGTCTATTGCGGAAAGTGGACTCGATCTACCACACTGGCCTTCACTTGGCCGACTAGTGCCTTCCCCACATCCCCCATTGATAGCCTACTAGTCGATGCTGGGGAGATGCGCCGTGCACAGTGCATAACTCGCCTGTACTCGCGAGCCCGGCGCCTCTCTCAGTCACCAACAGCTCTCACTGCATCTGCAGCTGTTATCGACGGTGCCTATGCTAGGAAATTCCTTCGAGAGCTCGGTATAGCTCCCGGGCCGGTGGCACCCTGGTTCTGCCCAGGACGCCGCCCTGGAGGCTACTACCTTTGACTATTTGTCGCCATGCCTCTGCTCCTAAAACTTATACAGCGCCGGAAGTTTTGCGTTCGGCCTTTTTGCAGCACATTTCGTGTTCACGCTGGAACTGTGCCAGTGTATACGGATGCCTCAAAGTCCCAAGAGGAGGTCGGCTTCCACGCCGTATCCCCTCTGTTTGAAGTCAGCCTGGCTCTGCCAGGCACTGCGTCTGTCTTCACGGCCGAGCTGGTTGCAATACACTCCTCGGTGCAGCAGATAATGCGACGTGCCCGGTTCGGAGACCGGATTGTGATTTATAGCTACTCATAAAGCGTCCTTACTGCTCTCGGGGCATTGGAGTCTCCGCATCCCCTGGTTCGCGATATCCGTGACGCCACGGTTTTGGCGAACGGGTGGATGTCTAGATTATCTTCCGCTGGGTTCCTGGACATCTAGGTAATGAGGGCGCCAAAGAGTTCGCGAGGACTGGGCAACTATACCAGCGTTTCTCTCTTCCTCACACCGAATACGGGCAGCCCTCCGAGCGGCTTGGCATAGGAAATGAGAGATGGTCGAAGGGAATTTAAATTTACGTGCCATTGCGCTGCGACTGCTCTCAGGAACCTACCCCCCAATGCCGCGATGGCTTCAGGTTGCGTTTTACCCCACACTGTTCGGCACATTCTTGTTGAATGTCTCAGTATGGGTAATCTGCACGCACGTTACCGCTACCGCTTGTTCCTTGTACTCGGGACTGATGTTTGCACAATGACTTGTTGACTATACATTTTTTTGCAGGAGGCTGGCCTCCTCCCAATTTATTGAACTGTTTTTTGTAGGTCACAATTCGGGGGCTGGCTCACCTGCCCCCGACGCCCGAGCGCGCTTCCTTCTCGTATACCCTTTTGCTTTCTTTTTTGCGTTTCTTTTTTTTATCCTGTAGTTAGCCTTTGTCTTTTTCATCTTTATTTGTTTTTAATCTAGCCTAGTAGTAGGCTATGATCTGATTACAGCAATTTTTGCCCTAGTAGGCAGTCTCCAGATTGGCTCTCAAAATTAAATTTTAAAAAATCGATCCAAGGTTTGGAGGTCGGCATGACTGTCCCAAAGACTTTTGACCGGCCATACGCCTTCTGAGTTCCCGATCGGGATACCCGACACCTTGGGGGCGGGGGGGGGCGACACTTGGAGGCTTCTCCTGAGATGGAAATAGTCCTGGAGATTCTCCCGTCCTAGATTGCAGGGATCTTTTTTACCTGAGGGCGAATCAAAACTCGGCGGGAGCCTCCCGAGCTAAAGTCCGCCCTTGTGCAAGACCTCTTTGAGGTGGCACGGGCCCCTCCCAAGGGCTCAAGAGCAGGGAGCTCCTCTCCCAGCTGGTGCCCCTTTGTCAGCTGAGAACTTCACAATTTTAGAGAAGAAGATGTCTGGGAGGGTTCGTCTGACCTTGGGGCCACTTCCGGGGGTGGAGAGATGCGGGCTTACTCCCCGCGCTCCTAAGAAGAAAAATTCGAGAGGAAATTAAAACAGGAAGACAAGGGGTTCCTCTTCTTTTTGAGGTGGTCCCCTGCTGTTTCGGTAGGTGACCAAGCCAAGACCGGCACCTCCAGCCGGTCTTGAAGCCTCGATGACGTCCTTGCCCTGCATTGAGAAACTACTTGACGTTTTCGAGGCCGTATGCTTAGATAAATGTGTAGAGCACAAAGTTCATTCCACTCCAAAACAGTATGCTTAAACGAAAAGTGGATTGCACATTTGTGACGCGCTACACAATTTTGCTGCGTAGCTGTTCACATTATTGGCACAGATATGGAGAAATGTGGAGAGCAAAGTGAATCGCTCCAACCCTGTTCGCTTTGCGTTACACATTTTATAATTGCATTGCACACGTTGCATTACAGATTCTAATTCCAATGGTATATGACTCAGTTAGTGTGTGGTGGTTCAAACTAAAAAATTAATGCTGTTATGGGTAAAAAGTGATAGCCTAAATATCCATTAAACATCGTGAATATACTCATCAAAATACAAGACAACAACTTCCAGCACGGTGAGTAGATGACAAACATCTCACATTCTTTTCTTATTAGGTTAATAGGTACATAACTGTTTACTTATATAGTTTTACCGATTCATTCGTTTATTTTTGTTAAAAGCTTAAGGTAAAAGGTTAATTAGGTTAGGCTATGTTTTGTTAAGTTTTGAAACAATAACAAAATATGCAGTTAAAATCATATTTAGCAGCTCCTAGCAGCTAATGTCGGGTTGCATCTTATAAATGAGTGCATATATATATATATATATATATATATATATATATATAATATTGAGGATAAAACCCAGAGCCACGAGAAACGGATGCAGCATCTTTTAATTTTTCACAACATTTCGAAAACTACAACTTTCATCTTCAAGCTATAATAAGTTTACAAAGTTAATACATATGAAGAAAACTTGAAAAGGCCAACAAGCCCTTTTTTAAAAGAGTGACCAATTATAAAATATCAGTAAAATGTACTATAAGTTAAAAATTTTAAATATGACTTGGCAACAGTTAGATTTGCTTTAAAACTGACTCAAAAATTTGCTAATACCTAAGAAGAAAACTTAAAAAGGCCAACAAGACATTATTTTAAAAGGTGACCAATTATAAAATATCAGTAAAATGTACTATGAGTTAAATTTTTTGTTATTAAATATGACTTGGCAACAGTTAAATTTGCTTTAAAACTGACTCAAAAATTAGTTAATAAATTTAAGGTTTATTGCAGAAATTTAAACTTTGTTTTCAATTTTGTAAAGACTGTAAGAGTTAAAAAACATTTAATATAAAAACGGTAAATTTGGGTACTTACTAATGTGGATCCATCCTAAAGAGTGAATGGTGGGTTCAGCAAATCTAACTGTTGCCAAGTCATATTTAAAAATTTTAACTTATAGTACATTTTACTGATATTCTATAATTGGTCACTTTCAAGTTTTCTTCATATGTATTAACTTTGTAAACTTATTCTAGCCTGAAGATGAAAACTTGTAGTTTTCAAAATGTTGTGAAAAATTAAAAGATGCTGCATCCGTTTCTCGTGGCTCTGGGTTTTATCCTCAATATTAAATGCAGGCTTCACGGCTGAGCTCCATATGGAGATATATATATATATATATATATATATATATATATATATATATATATATATATATATGAAATTAACCCACAGGAAAATGAAAAGATGAATCAAAGCACTTTCAAACTATATTTGCAAATATAGTTCAAAAGTGCTTGGATTCATCTTTTCATTTTCCTGTGGGTTAACTTTCATATTATTGCTTTCCTCACATGCCACTTTGAGAGTTTTTTCACATATATATATATATATATATATATATATATATATATATATATATATATATATATATATATATATGCTATAAAAACTTATTTGCAGTTTGTTGCTCCATACTACATATGATTTTTATAACAGCAATATGTTAATATGTTCCCTGAACTTTGCTTGATCTGAGAGCTTTGTGACGTGGAGTTCTTGAATAATTGTGGATCGTATATACTTGTTTGAACTGCCTGATCAAGAGTTCATCATGAGGTTCAGACTGAATAAGGACTCTGTCAATCGAGTGATTCACCTCACCTTTCATGTGTTGCCACATCCTCTTCAGTTGGACAATATTCTTATGTGGTCCAAGTGCAGTAAGATTGTATTCCTTTTCAATGGACCGCCAAGCCTCTGCCTTTTTTATTTTTTACCTTCATGGAAAACAGTCTTTTTATCCTCCAGGATGTCTTTTCTGGCTGCATATAATTCAACCAACAACAACTGCTCTCTTCTTGAGGCGTAACATGATCTTAGCACCTTTTTCTCCATTTCCATGACTGCTGACAACGTTGATGGATCACGTGGAACTGAACAAAAATGTAAACAAATCACGAACAGTACTACCAACTTCGCTGCATGTCACAATTGTGGACTACACAATTGTGGAAGTGTCACGCGACACAATTCTCAGCTTTAAGCATACGAAAAAATTGTGTAAGCCAGATGTGGTATGCACCAATAACACAATTGTGAAGTGACACATTTTGTATTTAAGCATCTGGCCGTTAGTTAGTCCTTCCACTGATGGCAGGATGTTGGCCAATGGCCACGTGTTCTATTATTAGTAGCACTAGCTAGTCTACTTGATAAAGAGCCCAAAATCATCCATGCCATTGCTTCGGCCACACAAATCAAATCGCTCTCGTAGGTGTGTAATGTCGGTTTTACCCGAAGTCTTGTGTGTGAATGGCAGAGAGACTCACCTTGCTTCCTCGAAGCAATGTGACATCTTGTGGAATAGGAGGTCCTGCCCATTCAAACTGCGAACACACACTTTTTGAGAGACTAAGGATTATTTCCTCGCGACCTCTCGCATCCCATGCCTCACGCTTTTTTTTAAAAAATTCTCTGCTTCTACCCCCCTCCTCCAAGTCTATGAGCATGGTTGCTTTCATGCCTATTCGGAACCCTTTTTGGGGTTCCGTTGCCCGGAGACGAAACGACCGTGCGCCTCTACCGCTTCGTTAGAATCACAGGTGGTCGTTCTGAGACCGTCTTCTAGGGTTTCTAAGGCTTTCCTCCGAAAGTAGGACATCAGCAAGGGAGCCTTGACTTTCAAGGTGGGACGGGGTGACTCGGAAACGCGGGACCCTCCAAAAGAGGGATCCCGTCACCCAAAGGTTTCCAGGCAGAGGTAGAAAAAGACTTGCATGTTGAGTCCAACCTCCCCCAGTATGTCATCGAAGGCCACAACGCCTTCTACGATCAACATCCCCTGGGAGTTCTACCTATGGTCATTCCTATGTATTCACGTATAAGACGGGTCCCGCGTCTCCTCCAAGCTTGGCCTGAATGGCACATACCTTCAATGGAATTGCCATGGACTCCAGGCTGACTGAGAGGACCTGCGGAAGCTCATCTTCTGTTCTCTGTTAACCATCTATTTGCAGGAGAAAATGTTGGCTGCATGCCCTCTATACCCCTAGGCCTAGTTGTCAACACAAATTAAATAGTTGACACAAACTTCCGACAGATGTTGCCTAAATTTACTCCCTTACATTACAAAAATATTTTTTTGTTTAGCCAAAGATTCAGCTACTTTAAGCTGAAATGGTTCTGTATATTCATCCAAAATGTTTTTTTTCTATATCAGGAGATATTAGACAAAATGGTAAATAAATGTATTTAATGGTTTATTTAAGGTTTTATACCTATTGTACATAATTCATGTTTATAATTAAAGATGACATAGTTATACTTAAACATGATAATACTTCTTAGTTACAAAGATTTTTTTAACATTCCTGCTTTTTGGCTTAGGCAGAATCAGAGAATGTCTTTTCTCTAAGCTGTAGGGCTTTTTTGAATGCTTCCGAAGTAATTTTGGCACCTCTTTCCATACTTTGGCTATGGATCATCAACTTTGTGGTTTTAAAAGGATTTTTTGATCATTTCTTTTAGCTCTTTTTCATCTTTAAACTTCAACACTGGAGGTTCATATACTTAAATGTTACTAATTTCAACTAATTCCTCCCATTGATCTCTGATATCCTGTTTAGTCTGATTTCTTGAGTATCTTACACAGGGAGAGGAGCAAGGGGACTTTTTATTACATTGAAGATAAGGCACTTTATCTCTGTAATTCTGATCAGGCCCAGCTAACAGAGAGAGAAGAAATGTTTCGCACCAGAGAAAAGGCATTCCTTTTGAGAACAAGGCTAAGTCATAAACTTCTTGACTGTTTTGCGAAGGCCTGGGTCATCATCAAGTAAACATTTAGAACAGGATATAAGTATTTTATCTTCCTAATGAAGAACAAAACATTGGCCCATAAACCTCAAGGATGAAAGTTACAATTATCACCAATTCTGGACTAGGATTTTTCCCTTGTATAAAAAAAACATTAACAGCTCTTATTAGCAATTTTTTGAAACATCTGCCCTGAATAAGCCATGTGTGGCAACCAAGCCAAGGAAGAACTTGGCCTGGGAGAATAACAGGGGTGAGGTGGTTCTTTGAAGTGATGAAGCAACTTTTAATGTGACATGAATTGGTCATAGTAAAGTGTTTCGGTGACCTGAAAGTGACCTATATGGAGTGCTTTGGGGCACATTGATGTGAATAATCTTATTTTACCTAAGAATGTTACTGTGAACTGTCATTACATATTTGTTTATGCAATTATTCAAGACATCTAGTACTCTTTTGCTTCTGAGCTGAATATTATGAATCTTCTGCTCTTTCTGCTTAACTAACTTGAGAGTTGCTAAATAATTCAGTCAATCTGCTCTAGTATTTTTTCCCTTCCATAATGCATATCCTTGAATTAATTATCATGGGATGATAACCACATTGTATGTGGTTAGTCATCGGATGGATTATCAATTTGAGTGTGGATTTCATGGCGATGGCATACACTGCATATTCCCACGGTTCAGAATCCATGTTAATCAGTAGGTCCTACTGAGAAATTAAAGGCGTCTTAAGTAAGTGAAAATCGGTGATTAAACTTGTACAAGTTATTATTTTCACCCTTCGAATTGACTATATGGTTTCTCTTTTCTGTCCTGATTCTTTTGTTATTTCTTTCCTTCTTTTTTTTTTAATTGTATTTACTCCTTAATTTTTGTCCCACATAAAGCTGTTTTCATTGGATTAGGCCAGTTTCCTTGCCAGGGACGACTCTATCCCTTAGTTCTCTCTTAATTGTTGTTGTAGGTCTACGACTTGGTATTTAGGTTCTTGTATGGGCAAAAAAAAAGACCCAGTTCAATGGAAAAATTTCTTCTGGAGACTAGTTTCAGAAGGCACTGGTTTCCATATCTTAAGTCCAAAAACAAGGATGGGTTTTTGACTGAAGATAGAAACCAATCACTTCCAAAAGTAGTCTCCAGAACTAAGTTTTCCATTGAACTGGGTCTTCTTCTTTTTTTTTTGGGGGGGGGGATAGCTTTGTGTCGTT
This sequence comes from Ceratothoa steindachneri, assembly GCA_963969495.1. Lineage (NCBI taxonomy): Eukaryota > Metazoa > Arthropoda > Malacostraca > Isopoda > Cymothoidae > Ceratothoa > Ceratothoa steindachneri. The sequence continues at coordinate 158,212,470 of OZ018319.1, forward strand.
ATCTTCTTCTTGATCCAATTTCGAGAGCTCTCCTCATCATTCATTCATCCTTTCCCATCCATGCACACCTCAATACCTAATTTGCCCTAGATCTTTAGGAATAATGAGGCATCGTAGGAAGTTTCATGGTAAGTCAACTGAATGCCTCAGATAAAATAATCTGCCTCGCATGATTTAGTTCCCTTTTTTTTAGTCCTTACCAAAGGACCTTCCTTACGTAAAAAGGGTAGGTTCGGCGAAGTTGTGCACCCTAAGTACTCTTGTCAGGTTATGTACTTTACACGTATTATCACTTTCCCACTTTCTTTACACTCCTCTTTTCAACAACCTTCTGTTAAATTACCTTTGTATGTTTTCACTTTACTTTTTATAAATAATGCACTTTTCAACATTCATTTCTGGTCTTGCTTAGTTTTCCACGCTGTTTATTCATTGTATGAAATTTAAATATTTTTACATTTTGTACTTATTCTAATTTTTTAAAACTAATTTTGCCCTCAAAGTCTGATATTAATAATCAAAATTAAATGGAAAAATGCAATTGAGTTGCTTATTAAAAGGGACTTCCAAATAGCATAATTTAAGTGATAATGAATGAAAAGTCATGTTATGACTACAGTAGGGAAATTTAGTATCTTGTAAACTCTGCTCTCTTTTTTGTTTTTTTCAAAACAGAGCTGTTCAGGAAGATGATCCATTTACTCGCATGAAGGAAGTTGTTCGATGGTACCTCTCTGGTTTCTACAAAAAACCCAAAGGGTTGAAGAAGCCTTACAACCCAATTCTCGGAGAAACCTTTAGATGCTATTGGAAACACTCTAATGACACAAGGACTTTTTATGTGGCTGAGCAGGTAGTAGCTGAGGAATTTGATGACATTATGTGGAACAATCTTGATAAAATAGATTTATATAAAATGAATAATTTAAGAATATTAATTTTACTTCTTTTTTAAAGAACTTTTCTAATGTAGGATAGCTTTGGAGGCATTTTGCTTCATCCTTAGTTGAACAAGATGAAATTTTTCCCATCCCAAATTATAAATTTTCAAGTGATAAATTTTATCACTCGATAAATTTGAAAATAAACGCTTAATTCTACCAAATTAATTCATCTCTAAAATTTTACTCACTTTTCCTTTGACTTCTTGAAGGTTTCTCATCATCCACCAGTATCTGCATTATACGTTACGAATCGACAGGAAGGATTCTCCATCTCAGCAACTATTTTAGCAAAGTCAAAATTTTATGGTAAATCTACCTATTTGTTGCAGAGATGACCAATTGGATGATTTTAATTGTATGACTGTGCAGAAAGATATGCAGGTGTGTCTTCGATATTAGAGCAAAGTTAAGACAGTATAAAGTTGCAAGTTATAAAGTGGCCTTAGAAGAAGTATGGTTATTGAACGTTTTCATGGAGTATAATTGTAATATGTGCAACTGACATCTTGAGGATTGTGTGCTATCATACCACACTAATGCCTGGAAATGCGATTCCCACAGCCCCAGTACCTGTAGGAAAATCTGTGGCTATATATCTTGCACAAATTTTCACTTGCCCCAGCTTTACCACTTTCTTGGTTGTTCTCGCTTTAAATTTTGAAAGCAAAAATATATATTGAGGAGAGAACAAGAATTCCGCTATTGAGATGTCACCTGCCTCCCTGCAAGGGGAGGCCTGGTTGAGGGATGGATGACCATCCTGCGATACATCTGGATCCTTTTGCGTACCCTCCTGGCCCCAGCGTACTCCTTTCTACTAAAAACATCCACTGTCCCTTTTCCTTTTCTACCTCTCTTTGCAACTCCCCTACTCTACTTTATCTCGTTTCCCTTTAGGGAGACCGGTGGGCGACTATTTTCGCAGGCTAGTCGCCTAACCTGTTCATATCCACTCGCCGCTGGTCGGGGCCAGGGTGGGGTGGGGTGCATCCCTGAATCCCTCGGCTCTGGTGGGGGGCGGTGGCTTTTAACGTGCCTGCACCTATAGTACCCTCCCCATTTTCCTCCCACTCACGCAGCTATACTTTCTCATCACTATCATTTTTACGCTCGAGTCCTGATTCCGCGACACGCTGTGGATGTTTGGCACCGGGTGAACAAGGTGGTCTTAGTGCTCGCAACGCCTTAACTGGCCCCTTACGCGCCCAGCAGGGACGGGCTTCCTTCTCGGGTGTTTAGCGTTTGCTTCCCGTTTATAAAACATGGCCAATAATGGCAACTTAAAAACAAACGGAGTGGTAACCTACTCCCTTAAACCGTTCGCTGAAATGGGCGCCTTAGCGTCGATCGGCGGTCATAATCCTCTACCATAATAATAATGTCAACTGCCTCATAAAAGCAACTAAATCAGCCCTACCCATGGACAAAATTGGTCGAGATGCTGGGCTTGGAACCACTCGTATATATCATCAGACCATCAATGGATTCTCTTTGTTACTCCTTTCTCCCGCATTCTGCCAGCTAGTTATTAGATGGTGTGGCTAGATAAGAATACAGTAAATAATGACGGGTTTTTTTAATGCTAGCCCCCTGTAGGGCAAGAAAAAAAAAGAGTTGTACAGCAGTGCCATTTCCAAGTGGATATAATACAACCACCCCACCTGGAGCATGAAAAAGGATTTTTTATTAAAAAGATTTTAGCAATTATAATCCATGGAATATTTTGGTAATTCAAAATTGGAAATCTGAATACATTTTTTTTTGAATTCAAATGCAATGCAAGGATTCTCAGCATGAAAATAATAACTGAATTATAAGTATAGATTAATAATGCACATCTTAGTGCTTGAATGCTTCCCAATATTAGTCTCTTTCAAATAATAAAGAATTAATGCCTTCATCCTACCCACGCTGCTTAGTGACGAGGAACCATTACCATAGAATGGGAGATAGTCAAGAAGCCATCTCTAAACACCTTCTACCAGACCTCCGAGGGTCACAAAACTCGTATTAACCATTAAGGCTCATCAAGCCCCCTCCCTCACCTCCACACTACCTATAAGGCCCTAATCATGACCCCCCCCCCCTACAACTCAACTCCAATTATTACAATTACATAATTCCCTCACAGACTTAATCTATTTTTTTTCTATTAGATCCCGTAATGGGCGCAGCGATTTGCCTTCCTGGACGCAGTGCTAACGGGACTAAGCGCCCTGTTCGGCCCCAAACTTGGCCGCTTCTTCTTTCTGAGAGCCTGTGTTTTTATCCTACTTCCTCACTTTCCCTACAACCTCTCCCTCAACTTTCTCTGGTCAGCCTCTAATTTCACAGGGTAGACAACCGACCAGCTTCCTCTCACCCAACTATCCCGGATCGGGACTGAGGGGGAAGGGAACAACGTTCCCTCAACCCTGAACTCCGTTCTGGGGTGGTGGGTTTTTAACAACCTGCTTCATCCCAACCAACACCTTCCTCACATCCCCTTTCTTTCTCTCGTTTTCACAGTCTATCGACTTTACGCCGTGCCTAAGGTGGAGCCGCCATGCCGATGGGCTTTCAAGACACTAGGCGGGGGAGTGGCTTCAAATGGTGGCAGCTGTTTTTGCCGACCCCGCATTCACCCCTCGCAGAACGGGCTACTGCGTGGGGTGGTGAGCGTTTGCGTCCCGTGGCACTAATAAGGTCACCATAACCGATGATCAAAATCTCAAAATCAAAATATTAAACCTCTCTCCCCATCCCCTTTACCAGCGTCGGAGACGCCCTCGGGTAGCTCCTCCGAAAAAACGGAGGTTCCCCCTCCCCCATCCCTGTGCTTTTACAGGGAACCTTCCAAACCTCTCCGACCGGAGAGGAGGTTTACTCAAATCCTGTGCATACGGGTGTAGGGGACTCCCCCTTCTTCTGGAGTCGAGACGACACTTTTTTCAGCGGCAGTCCCCCCTTTGCTTTCCAAGACGACTGCCAAGAAAGCATGCAGAGACCCATAATTGACGGCTCCCGGTGAGAGCGGCTGGATAGGGCCAACCCCATTATGGGATCGAGGGGCGACAGGGCCCGTCGGCCCGTGCCCTCAAAAGTCCTGCGCGCACGCATATCAGGTTTACAGGGCGTCACTCTACATGATCCCCTCTTTTCCCTGACGGATGCCGGTTCGCCGGCCTAGGACAGAATGAAAGGTACCTCGAAGAGGACCTGTGATGTCTGAGGGGGATGGCCACATGGAAGCCTCTCTAAGATCGACATGGTCCCTGAGGTGACCCAGCCCCAGACGATGGGATCGAACCCGGGCTCGCTGCCAAGCACAGAACCCGTGTCCGCCCCTGTGCAAGCTCCTCAGACGGCTCGGGTCCCCGAGGCCTCACAAGGAGAGGAGGGATCTTGCTGACGCCGGCCCATCTGGCCTAGGGGCTCCTACCGGTTGAGGAGAGAAGTGGGTTCATTCACCCGCCCTCCTCTCCTAAGAAGAAAAAGACAAAAAAGACTCGGGCTCAGCTCCCTCCGCAAGAGCCAGGGGGACGCACGGGGCCGCTGTCATTTCCGTATGCGACCAAGCCAAGATCGGCACGTCCGGCTCCGGTGCTCCCCCGGGTGAGGAGTCCCTGACAAAGACCAAAAGTCCGCAGAGCGGACCCTCGATTACATCAGGACCCCTCATTCAGAGGTTACCTGGCGATTTCGAGCCCGCTGGCTTCAAAGGCTTCCTCGTTATTCGCTCCACTGATGGCAGCATGTTGGCTAAAGGCAACATGATCCATCAGAGGAGAGCTTTAGCTAGTGTGATCGGTAGAGAGCCGAAGGTGGCCTGTTTCTCAGACGGTAGCCTTCTGGCGAATGCGTCGAATCCCTCAGAGGGGGCCATGATTAATGCCCTTCGGACACTTGATGGCACTCCGGTGAGTGTGACGCCGCACTCTACCATGAACTTCGTGAAAGTTGTTGTTTATGCGAGGGAACTCGTGGACTACTCCATAGATGATATCACCTTAGAGCTGGCCGACCATGGAGCGGTCAAGGTCGAACGAGTGATGAGAAAACAGGGAAGGGCCTCGAGACATGCCCCCCTCACCCTACACTCTTTGTCACTTTCGACTGTGACAAACTCCCTGAGTCGGTGCGTGCCGGTTGGTATCGCTACCGCGTGAAGACATTCGTGCCACTACCGCGGAGATGCTACTATTGCCACCGCTTCGGCCATACGAATCGTTCATGTAGACGTGCAAAGTCAAGGTTACCCGAAGGTTGCGTAAATTGCTCCAAAGCCTCACACGATAATACACATCGTGTGTCGTCAAGTGTGTCAATTGCGAAGAGCCGCACCCAGCTTCTTCGAAGCAATGTGCTGCATATCTCTGAGAAGGAAATCCTGGGCGTTCAGGCCCAGGATCATCTTTCATTTCGCGAGGCTAAAGACTTGGTCCTGGCGCGCCCGGCGCTGCCTCTGTATTCCTATTCATCAATGTTAAGAAAGACACCCTCTGCTCCTGCCCCCTCCAGGCCTACGAGCACGGTCGTTTCCGCGCACATTCGGAACCCTTCACGGGTTCTACCCACCCTGGGCGCTCCTCTAGTAAAGCTGACAGCAGAAAGGGTTCACACACAGCCACGGCTAAAACCAGCGTGACCGTTTCCCGTAAGGCGAAACGGCCGCGCGACTCCACCAAGTCGTTAGACTCACAAGAGGCAACACCCCTGAAGTAGGTCGTGAGGCCATCTTCCGGGATTCCTAAAGCTGGCCCCCGAAAGGAGGACAGCACTAAAGAAGCTTCTGCTCCTTCACCCACACCAAATGGTAGGCTGGGTGGCTCGGAAACAGTGGATCCTCGAAAAGAGGGACCTCCCGCTTGCCTAAGGTTCGAGGTGGAGGGAGGAAAAAACTCGCATGGTGAGTCTAACCTCCCCCGATAAGTCCTTGAAGGCGACAGCGCTTTCAGCGCATTATCCGGCCAATAGCGCCCGGAGTTGTACCTCCAGGGAGCGTACGGCCATTCCCGTGAAGGTCTTTTGTTCGAAAAGGGCCCCCGTATCTCCAAGCTAAGCCTAGAAGTCATATTCCTTCAATGGAATTGCCGTGGACTCCGGGCCAACTGGAAGGACCTGCGGAGGCTCGTCTCGCCCCGTTCCCCGTTCGCTATCTTTTTGCTGGGCGCGTGCCCCCTGCCCACCCTCCAGGGGTTTAAGGGTTTTGCGACCCCACCACCACGGGATGGGCGCCGGGCAGGAGGATGCGCGATTTACACCCGGCATGATGTCTCCGTTCTTCTCTTCGCTTTAGATACCTCCTTTCAGGCAGTAGCTGTGCAGCTGCACCTGGATGGGAGGTATACTGTTATTTCCGCATACATTCCACCGTCAGCCGACTTCGACGCGGGGAACTTCCGCCGCGTTGTGGTACGGTTGCCGAGGCCCTTTCTCTTGCTCGGAGATCTGAACGGTAGACACCCTCTCTGGGGAAACTACTTTATTATTCCCTGGGGTCAAGTCCTTACCGACCTGATCGACGAGCTGGAATTAGGTTTCCTAAATGTGGATGAGGTTACGCATCATTGCCCGAGAACCGCTTCACTTTCCTGCCTCGATCTATCTTTATGCTCTCCGGATGCACAGCCTGATTTGAGGTTGGGGTGGTCGCTGAGCTCCATCATCACCCAGTTTTCGGTCATCCCAGGCGCCCAGAAAAAGAAGAAAGTGATTATGCATTTACAGTGCTGAGGGGAGGCGAACTCCTACTTAATCACAACTACTACAGTATAGCTCCATGTATAAATCCTAAAGCAGCGAACAATCAGTCCATAAGCTATCACAATTACTTTGACACCCATGCCATCGTTATATTTTTTTCTCTCTCTCTCGTATGCTTAGGGAAAACGGCGTCTGTTTTCTATCGTTGAAGTTCCCCAAGTGAGAACGGGCATAGTGAATGAACTGTACGCAGCCCCACGGGAGTAGGTAGATCTTATATATATATATATATATATATATATATATATATATATATATATATATATATATATATATATATATATATATATATATATATATATATATATATATATATATATATATCAATCATCACACGCAAATCACAATACTGGTCCCTTTCTTCTTCCATCTTCACAACGCAACACTGTTCTATTCTGTTTCAAGGGATCCTTCCTGCCAACGGGCAGTTATATCCGCATACCCTCGACGCGGAACGGATCCCTCTCACATTGGAGTTGGTGTAAAAACAAAATACTACCCTACCCCCACCCCAAATGACGTTCCCGGTGCCCTCGAGCTTGCCAGTGATTATCAGGCTGATCTTTGTTGGTTTCATTAACTAGTCAAGGCCAAGGTGTTTCCTACCTACTACATTTACACCCTCAGATTTGAGGTCGGCTTCATTTGTTTCCCCTGGCCAGGGTCGCCCACCCTCTCGGCCGGCAGGTACGGTGAACTCGCCCGACTGGCCAAGGTTCTCACAGAGATCCCCCGCTCTGTGTATCTGTAGGATTTCTCTGTGTTGATTATGTTGTAGATGGGTAGTAAGCACATCTGGTTCCTGATGGCAGTTGGGAAAGGGACCTGTGTTGGTCAGGCAGGTGCAGTATTTGTATGTGTTTGGTTTTAAGTGATGACTGCACTAGAGCCTTGCCAGGGTGACATGTGGGAAGGAGCTTCATTTGTTTACCTGCGATTATCTACGCTTCCAAATCGTTCACAATTTATCTATCTTCATTCCAGTTTCATATCATAAGTAGTTTATCGACTTTAATACCTTCACCATTGACAGCTAATAGCTTACCTATTTTCGCATTCAAATGCAGAACTTTCACATTTGTGAAGATTTAAGTCATTCACTTAAGTTCTCTGCAAAGGATTCTGCCTTTATGCATGACTAAGGCAAGAGAGTATCGCCTTTTCCCGCTACCGGTCGCACATTTTTTCGTCCCTAACTTCACTTACTAAATAAATCTCTCTTTTTTGCCTTTCTTGGGGAGATTCCTTGTTTTTGTCCTTTTGAAAAATAATCTGAAATAATTTTCTTCCTCAATAATTACCAAAAAAAAAATCATTTCAGGTAACTCGACCTCCGCTCTCTTGGATGGAAATGCCCGACTAACTCTTTTGCCTCGTGGTGAAGACTATATAATGAATATGCCTTATGCCCACTGCAAAGGTATACTGATGGGGACCTTAACAATGGAGCTTGGTGGAAAAGTGAATATTGAATGTGAGAAAACAGGTTACATGGCAGAACTGGAATTTAAACTGAAGGTACTTGGATTATTTTTCCGTAAAAAGCAGCATGATTTTATGAAATAAAGAAAAAAATATTTTTATTGGGCTTACCTCATTTCCTGATAAAGGACATTTGATATGGGTAGGATTCGAAAAGAAATGATTGGGCTTACCCCATTTCCTGATAAAGGGACATTTGATATGGGTAGGATTTGAAAAGAAATGATTGGGTAGATATGCATAAGCCAAATAAAAAAGTGAGCAGCTGGAGTAGATAATATACTGTAGAGATTTTAACAAATTTCAGTAATTATGTAACTGTAAGGCCTTTGTAACTGGAACAGTGCCTGAAGGGAAAAAAAATGCTTTGATTGTTGTATCACTCCACAGGAAAAAAGGAAGAAAGATGACCTCAAAAATTATAAGGCAATTAGTTTGTTGAGTGTTATAGGCCAAGTATATTGATAAATTCTGATTGGGTGTGTAAGAAAGGTAACAAAGGGAAGGATTGATGGATAAGAAGTAAAGTGTATGCTTGTTTTCTAGCGTATGACCATCTTGATAATGAAGTGCTCTGGTAGATTCTAAGAATGTATGGAATAAGTGATAAACTTGGATATAAAGTCTATGGTAGGGTCAAAAATGGGCATAGTGAATAGTTCAATGTGACGGGGTAGGACGCATGTTTGTGATGTCCCTGTGGCTGTCTAATATCTTTGTAGTGTGCTAAGAGGAGTGGGAGTGAGATAGAGAAGGGTCTGAGGATGGTGAGGGATGTTTCGTCTGTTAGTGATTGCTGTTGACCAGGTGCTAATGGGTGAAGAGTGAGATGGATTTGGAAGCAGTTGACCCGGAAAGTGTGGCGTGTGACCTAAATGCAGAAAGAAGTAATGTGATGGCGTTTGGAAGTATGGATGGAGTAGGGTGCGGTATTAGGGTCTATGGTGTTCCCCTTGAGCAAGTGTGATATTTTAAATATCTTTGGTCGTTTAATGGTACTGGTACGGATAATGTAGACTGTGAATGCATGGTTTTGATTTTAAGACAACATCTACCAGTTTCTCATAAAGTGGGGTTGAGGCGCTTCAACGCCACAAAAACTACCCATCTCTTCCATGCCCTATTTAGCATAAGGCCACCCATCATTGGTGCGATGCCCAATGATGGGCAAAGTTTAGAATGGTTTGAAAGTCTTGGGAGCGATCAGAGCTTAAGGAAATGCTTCTAGTTTGAGTGAGGAATGGAGAAGAAAATCGCATGGGAGTATGATGGCGCCAAAACAATTATCTGGCAGTAGAAAAGAATGGAAAGATAGAAATTGAAATGATTGCAAATGGACATTTTGAGATTCCTTTCTCATTATGGACCAACTGATTAACGTGGGATCTGAACCACGGGTATCTAGAGCATGTGGTAGCCGCCGTAAAGTCAATCCGAATCGTGACTCCATCTGGTGACTAACCACTGATTGTGTGGCTTAACTTCGCTAAAATTGTAGCCCGAGAGAAAAGTATGTGGAAAAAAGGTAGATAAAATAAGTAACTAATGGATAAAAATTGCTATTTGGTGAGAGGAATAATGTGAATGAGGATATAACCATGATTCTTCTGAGGTGGTATGGGAATGTACAAGGACTAATTAACAATACCCTAATAACAGGAGAGTGTGAGAAAAAATATCCTAAAATCCTTGGGAACGGTTTATTAGGAGACTGGTTTTGGAAGGGACCTACCTGACTTCTATTTTCAGTCCTACAGTACATACAACCCAAATTCGAAGCTTTATTTGAAGTAAGAATATTTGATAAGTGATTGATTGGAATACAATAGTTATGTTTGTAATGCTAATATAAATAGAGGAAATAAATGTAAATAAATCAAGCTATGAAATCCACCTTTGAGTCCAAAGCATTATAAGACTGAAAATGGATTTCAATGCACTTCTGAAACCAGTCTCTTATTAAATAGTTTCAAAAGGCTTTCCCTCTGTAAGAAGTATATATAACCATCGGCTTGGGAAGAGAAGGTATAGACGTGACTGTGTCAAGGATTAGAATACCGCGTAAAAGAGCTGGATTATTAATGCAAATTGTGTGAAACAGAAGTGGATGAAACTGTGTATGAGAGGTGTACCTGGGGGGAGGTTTTTGCGATGGGTCGCGCTGGGCTTTATGTCCTTGGATGAACCATACCTAGATGAGATGCTACACTTCATAGCAACCCATCAATATAAAGACCCATTTGGGTGTGGACAAAATAATGGGTGGCTCTGTGCTTGATGGGGCATGAAGGGATGGGATGTAAAGGGTACTTTCTGTGGTATTGATGTTTGCCTACCCCATTTTGTGCGGGGAAAAAGGTTTATGATGATGCTGATCAAATAATTTTGCCTTGCAGCCATTCTTGAGCGGTATGGACGCAAGCAATCTCTTATATGGCAAGCTCAAGTTAGGCAAAGAGACTCTAGCAACCATTGAAGGACGCTGGGACCGGAAAATCTCTATGGTCGATAAGAGGACAGGGGTAAGAACTTAAGAAGTTCTTTCTAGAGGTTTCTTCATTGTATTATTTTTTCTAAAAATTAAATCAATGTTCGCATTTATAGAAAAAAAAGCTTTTACTCTTCTCAGAGGCTCCCCAATGGGACCTACCATTTTTACTAGGACAACCCCTGGTGAGTAGCTTTCCATCTCCCCCCAAGGGGGGTTACCCTTTTCAGACTGGTACAGCTGGTACTCGGAGGAGCGACACGTCCTCACGGCCCGAGTGCTCGAAGTTAAGCACCCTGGGTGGAATGTGATCGATCACTTTCCTATTCAAATATCATTTTCTGCCTGCTACTGAAAACATGAAACCTTTCACTGCCTGGAAATTCGTGAAAAAATGCTTGTTTGCTGTAGACATTTTATGTCCCGAGTCAAAAACTTTATTTTTGAATGTCTGCCTCTCTGCAAGAGCAGTTACACGACGAATAGAACAAATGTCAGTAGATCTGAAAATTTATTTAAAAACTCATTGCAACAATTTAAAGTTATTCCCAATAGCACTTGATGAGAGCATCGATTCTACCGCCACGGCACCACTTGCAGTGTTTGTACGTGGAGTAAGCAAAACTTTCGATATTTTTGAAGAATTTGTTCAACTGGTGCTTATAAAAGGCACCAGTACAGGAGCAGACATTCTTGAAGCACTGCTCCAGTGTACTACAAACATGAATCTGGGTCTATTAAAGCTAGTATCCGTAACTACCGATGAAGCTCTGGCTATGGTTGGACAAACTAAAGGTGACATGGCTCTGCTTCAGAAACACGTGGAAGGTCTCGGAAGTAAACACAATGTCATGAAAATGCACTGCATTATCCACCAAGAAGCATTGTGCGCTAAGACCTCTCAAATTTGAAGGACGTGATGGACGTAGTGGTTAGAGCAGTCAATGTGATATTGTCCAGAGGATTAAACCACCGTCAGTTTCGGCAACTTTTAATTGAAGCAGAGAATCAAACATAAGGATTTGGTTTATTTCTGTGACATTAGCTGGCTCAGTCAAGGCGCTATACTGGAAAGAGTATTATCACAGTGGGAAGATAGAGCTGGATTCCTTGAGAGCAAAAAAATGAATGCCACCGAATTTCGCGATTCCAAATGGCTCTCAAGAGTGGCATTTCTAGTAGATTTAACATCCCACTTAAACTGCTGAATTTGCAGCTTCAGGGGAAAAAAATCAATACATGCCATGTGAGGACATATAACCGCATTTGAAACAAAACTACGATTGTGGGAATGTCAGCTGGAGAAATCAAATCATGCTCATTTCCATACCCTCCAGGAGACTAAACCTACAGATGGCAACATATTTGTGACTGCGATACGTGATTTAAGAACGGAATTTTCCTTTGGGTTCGCTGTCATGCGATCACAAGCTGTTTGCTACTCCGTTTGATGTGGAAGTGGACAACGTACCAGAAGAATTTCAAGTGGAACTCATTGACATGCAATGCCATGATGTATTTAAAGCAAAATTTCGCTCAAAGGATGTATGTGTATTGAATTTTTATAAGAAATATCTTTTTGAACCCCGGCTGTATACCAACTTGACTGGTCATGCGATTTAAATTGCATCAGTGTTTGGTAGCACATATATGTGTGAACAATTATTTCCCAAAGTAAAATACACCAAAAGTAAGCTAAGGACACGAATCACGGTTGCCCATTTAGAAAACGTACTGCTTCTGGCTTGAACCTCCTTATCAGCTGATGTTAAAAAACTTTTTAGTTAAAAACAACATCAAGCATCACACTAATTGTGTCCATTATAAATATCAATAGTAAAATTTATAATTTATATGAAGTAAAATAATTTATAGTTTCATGTTTTACTATTATTACCTTAATTTATTTATTATTAAATACCGAATATAACATCTATAATTATAATAGTTTAAGTTTTATAGTGAAAATTTTTAATGTGGCCCTCCATCACTTCATAAACTTTTCTTCTGGCCTGTACGCTGAAAAAGGTTACCGACCCCTGCTCTACGTGGACGACCTTTCTATCTCTTTTGGTGCGTCTCAGGTCTCAACTTTGGAACGTCAACTTCAACTGGTATTGAGCCGCATCTCTCGCTATGAAGAAGCGCAGAGGTTTCTGTTTTCCTTGGGCAAGAATAAAGGCATGGACTTCTGCCGCCATCCGCGGCTCACCCCGACCAGGACTTGTTTTTTAACGGGGTTCGCCTTGATCTTGTTTTCGACCAACGTCTCACCTGGGAAGCTCATATTCGCAGCCTTAGGGTCTCTTATACCCGAGCCATAGATATTCTTCGTTCCGTGACTTTCAACACAGGTGCTGATAAACTGCCTTTTCTATCGATCATTTGTTCGTTTCAATCTTGACGACGGATGCGAGTTTTAAGCATCCGCAGCCGACCGCGCATTCCGTAAGATGAACTTGATCAACTGCATGGCTCTCTGCTTAGCGACCGCTACCTTCCGTACGTCCCCCATGGAGAGCCTACTTGTCGCTGTTGAGGGATGCCATGCACATGTACGCGCGAGCCCCGTGCCTCTCTCAGTCGCTAACGGCTCTTACTGCATCCACGCTCGATCTCGACGCTGCCTATGCCGCCGACAGACGCCAGTCACCCTAAGCCTTTAGGGTTCAAGGCTAGGAAACTCCTTCGATAGCTCGGTGGCGCCCCTCGTTCTGCCCAGGACGTCACCCTGGAAGGACCACCTTTGATTATATTTGTCGCCACGCCTCTGCTTCCCAAGCTTCCACAGCATCGGGAATATTGCGTTCAGTATTTTTGATACGTTGTCGGCTTCCGCGCCGTTTCCCCTCTGTTTGAAGTCAGCCGAGCTCTACCAGGCACTGCGTCTGTCTTCTCGGCCGAGCTGGTTGCAATACACCGCTCAGTATGGAAGATAACGTGTCTTCCCCGGCCCGGAGAAAAAATAACTGCCAATGCAAATCGGGCCAATCATTGGGAAGAATGAGTTGTAGGAACTTAAAAGCTTAAAAATTTAAGAATAATTAAACAGTTCAAGAATAAAACTAATTTTTTATGTTTTACTATTTGCCTAGTCCATTGTATAAAAATCAACCCAAATCATGCCCCCCTCCTACAACAAGCAATACAAAATATGGCCTGATTTCTTTCATTTTGTAGTATAAAATGTAAGTGAAAGTGTGAAGGAGTTGCTAGAGGGTATAAATTATATGGAAATTAGTCTTTTTAAGTATTGCTAGAAGAAGAAGGCGTAGAATAACCAATGGATTGATTAGATATGATCATGCAGGGTTTAGACTAGCAAGATTCATTGTAGATAATTTTTTTGCCCCAAAATGTTTGAATGGGACCTTGTGAGATGTCGGTTGTATTAACACAAGATATATCCAGTAAAGTTAAAGCAAAGGTCTGTGAAAAGTGGATCGACTCTGTGATGTCACCTGAACAAGTAAGAATAATTATGTATAACAGAAGTACTCAGAAATGATAATAAGGAAGTAAGGGAAGGTGCTTGGACTTTTGTGGCTCACGGAATGATCCCCCAACGTGACCAGATGTCTTCATGTTAAATACTATGACAGTCAGTTGTGTGTTGCAGGCTTATAGAGCGTCTTATAAGTGGTATCCCGATTTTAATTCTTACTGTTCTTTTGTTTCCATTGCATTTACTGATGGTTCCGCGTCAAAGGATGAAGAAATTCTGTGGGAAGTTAACAAAGAGACGAAAGAATCTCGGCTCCCTCGCTACACAGTGTCGCTGGATCAACAAGGCGACTGGGAAAGTGAGAAGCTCTGGAATTTAGTCTCCCTCGCCATTAAAAGCGATGACCAAGTAAGAATTATTTTTTTTAGTCTGCCTTTACAGTGTGGGGAAAATGTTGCTAAAAAAAACAGTACAAGAAGTTGTTTTACCTTTTATTTGAACCTTAGCACCCAGCAATGCATTTGATGTTGCGGAGGAATGAGGATGTGTTGGGGAGTTGCACGTTCTCGTAGTCCACCCCGCTTAGTTAGCGGGTCGCTCTGAAAGGGGGTGTCAGCTACAGCATGGGTCATCATGCCGCAGCTGAAATACCCCTCACAAACTACATGGATTCAAAAAAAGATCACTCAACCGCAACTCCTCCTACCACTCTCACGCATGTGTTTTTAATAATCACCCTCCCTTTTCTCACAATCCTAGCAGCGATCAACATAAACAAGACCCTTGACACCCTGCTAAAACATCCTAGCACGAAAACACCAACCTCACTAGCAACGGCAAAAAATGGCTAACAAATTTTATCTTTCGGCTCACAAACATGTTATATACAAATCACATAAATCACACACACCAAAATGCTCTCCTCTCATCCCTACATTCCAACCTATTCTGCAACCAGAATCTCCAATTATCCAAACGAAGACTTACGCAACTCATATCTTGATAACACCATAAAATCCCAATGTCAATATAGCAACCAGAACACTACAACAATACATAAACACAGTGGAACAATGGCTCACACAAAGCCGAATAATTACATATTTACCTCAATTCATCTATGACACCCAAGAATCATACAGAATGGACAAGTCCTACCTTTAAACAAAAGCTCCACCCTCCTGGAAAACACACTCGACTCTCATGTTACCTTCACTCCACACAACTAATACAACAAAGTTACAAAGATACTCAATGCTCCGAAAGCACTAGAAAATACCTCTTTTGAACAACTGGAGTCACTAATTACACACTAAAAATTCATCCGCACTCCCTTTAATTATGCTGCATGAGCTTTGCACCCAATGCTCTCCCAAAACATTGCAGACAAGCTCCAAACAGAACAAAACTAACCACGCAAAAGCATCACAGGATGCGCAAAAACAACCCCCATATCACACTTACACACCGAGACCAAAATCCTACCAATTGGAGTACATCTAAACATGATAAAAACCCAACGCTTCGGGCGAGCACTTGAACTAATTCCACCCCAACCACCGCTTTAAAACAATAACGCCACCACCCAGACTCAAAAAAGTACCCCCCCCTTCCCATCCGCACACTAAACCAACTCCAGTACAACTACCTTCCCCCATACCCAAAGGGCATATGTACCCAACCCGGGGGACATGGACATGTGCCTGGTAACCTCCCCCCCTTCCCCAGAATTTCACCATTTTCTCCATGAACCTTTTTTCAAGAGGTTTCTGGTAGAAATTGTCTCATTAATTTTCACACTTTTTTTTAAGTAAAATAAATCCATCTTGTCCTCATTTTTGCACAATTGGTGAACAATTTCATTTTGTTTTCTGTAATAATTGCGCATCTGTTAATTTATAGCACTACAAATATATTATTTTGCGTTACATCTCTTACTCCCAGGCCATTTGATACAAGTCATTTTCAGAGGTTAGAATTGATGAACGGGGTCCAATCCTGAATTAACGGGCTAACAAAACCTTGATGAACAGGGGGGCAAACCTTTGCTTTTCGTAGCTTAAGTATTTGTTGCTATTTCTCTCACAAAGAAACAACCGAGTGTGGATTTGGAACTCTCGCCAACCGAGGCGATAAAGCGTTGGATATTTGTACCGGGTTCAATTCCCGACAAGAGCGGACATAGAAGAATTCGGCTTCGTAGGGAAGTGGTAATTGCCGACAAGCGGTGCATAGAGTCTGATGCATGCAGCTCCACCCGCATACTTGATCAAGCACACACAACACCGCTGTCTTTCCCTCCCTTCGCATGCTCCATTCATCACTCCGTCTCGGAATCCGCCAAAGTGTTTTCCATATCCACACCTACCTGACAGGGAATGAGTGGCTCTCCATTGGGCCACGAAACGTTCCATCGTTGGTTGGTAGCAACGTATGATACTACCGCTCTTCCCGCTTCATCCGCCACTCCACTGCCCATGGATTGACATTTTGATTATTATGTTAATTTTATTATCCATTCGCGGAACCTCGTTCATAATTGAAAGGGTGGCGCGATTAATTAATAATTAGAGGTAGTTTTCACCTCGGAGTTGCGCAACCTGGAGGAGGGTTCATTGCTGAAAATAATAATGAGTCTCCAGGGGGCATGCTTGAAAGCCTGCGGCCGGGGGTTAACCCTGACTAAATAAGATGGCATTATATAGCACCCTGTAAATTTGGAGGGGCCAAATGGCAAATGAAAAGAATGTGTATGGCAGGGAATGGTATTTTTTTGTGGCGCTTAAGCTCACTGACCCACCCGAATGTAGATGATGGCTGCAAAATAAGCCAGAATAGGGATTAAATTTAGCGGGGAAAGAGGAAAGGACGGAGATGGAAGGAGAGGAGGGAAAGGCGAGAGGTAGGTAGATTGGGCCACCTTGCGACATTTAGTGTCAGGTGATTTACCAAGCTATGCCAAGGTCATTTTATGCACTCATGGAATTATTATAGAAAGGATTGGATTCCTTCCCCATCGTCTCAACCCCATCCATCCTTATGTACTTAGCATTTGTGCATTGTAGATTGACTTATTTTTGTTTCTTGTATGGCTATTTTCCCATTTTCTGTCTCAGGTGGCAGCCACTGAAGAGAAGACAATTCTTGAGGAAGCGCAAAGAACGGCTGCGAGGGAGCGAAAAGCCATATGCGAAGAATGGACCCCAAATTATTTCATACAGGTAATAATTTTGATTTGATACAACAAATATCATCCACAGATTTCCTACAAAGAGGTTTTAGTGAGAATCAACGCCCACTTATTTTAGGAACAAAAGTTTCTGGTGTGTGGCCAGTGACACTTATCCAGGTTTAGTCGACTTTTACCACTCGCCGGAAGATGGTATGGGGATTCTCCCTGTCTCATATACAGGTGCTTTGTAAAAAGCTGTGAAACGTTGAATTGAGGATCAGCTCTTGTATAATAATCTCATGAATACATTTAATGACATACGGTAGAAATAGGGGACTCTCCGGCCTATTTTCATTGTATGGCATGGTAAGGGCAATGGGAAAAATTATTTTCTCTCTTGATGCCTAAGAATCGCCACTATGACATAAAATTATTAAAAAAAAACACAAGAATTGGAGGGAAGTGACAAATCTCCTGCTCTCACCCAACGGCAATGACTGCATTCATGAGATTATTACATGCGAGTGTGCGCTTCCAACACAAGTTCCCCGCTGAATCAAGTTCCTCCCAGGATGTGAAATTGTGATGAAAGGAAAATATTTAATGGTTATGTTGTTGTTGTTGTTGTTTAATTTCTCTCCAGGAGCTGATGACTTCTCTGCCCCCCCACGATCGCTTGGGAGATCAAGATTTTGATCCTACAGTCTATGCTGTAGGCCACCGCCAACGTTATCACAATTAAGTGGGGTTGAGGTTTATGTGAGGCTGTCCAGAGGGGCCAGGTTAGAGTTGGAGGGGGCTGTTGCATGCTGCAGGGATTTCATAGCACTGCCCTGTGCTAGACGTCCATTGCAAGTGGGAGTTCGATTGCAGCTTAAACTCACGTGGAATACATCCAGGTTGGATGGTCCCATGCCAGGATTGTATCCAGACGCGCTAGTCGTGTCACATCCACTTGGAAATGACGTCATCACTAGAAATTTATTCCTGCCCTACATTAATGTATCAAGTGACATTGAAAGTGAGGTGTACACTTGAAAAGGTCTAAAAAGAAAAGTAGTACTTTTTTCCGGAAAAATCCTCGGTATTATGATTCCCTTTAACCAATTCGAATGAGCCAGATTTAAACCAGGCTATTTTCTTCCAGGACCCCATTGTAGGAATTTATATGTATCGATACTCGGACCTCCGGCCGTGGGATAACAGGACCGACCTTTTGCAGTACGAGAGTGATTATAAAGTCACCACAAGGACGCGTCTCAAAGCTCCTATGATCCGCACTGCATCGATTGTCAGTGTGGAGTTGCAGAAGTGTGAAGTAAGTAGTTGTTTTTATTTGTTAATCCTCTAAAAACACATTTGAAGGTTTCTTTATTCCCGTTTGATATTTTAGAACTATCTTTAAATCGGGTTTGAAGACCGCGTCCGGTGCATAAAATTGGCCAAGGAACTGGGGTTCTGTATCGTTTCTCGTCTTATAATCCCAAGCGGGTGTTAAAATTTAATCTGTGTATTATTTATCAAGTGCTTTTCTATTTGACTTTTTGGACGAGGTTGGGCTCCTCCAATTTATTTTGACTCACTGTGTTGTTGGTCGCATTCTCCTGCGCTGGCCCACGAAAGGGAAGTTAGCACCCCGTCCAGCCCCAGCGCAGCCTCTTCCTCCCTTCGCTAACCCCTAATCTCCGTATCCTGTTCCAACTCTCGCTCATCTTGCCCCTGCCCTACCGCCTCGGCCCTTTTCAATCACGACCCGGCGCTCATCTGGATCACGGAACCGAACAATCCTACAACAAGATGTTAGGCGGGGTGATCGTTTCCGCTCGTAAGCCGGTCAATAAGGTGAAGCCGTCATTCCGACCTGCCTACCACGCCACGTGTAGGATTTGGTCCGGGTTTTGCCAAGGGGTGGTGGAGAAGGCGTATCCCATCCCACCCAGTGATAGCGGCCGGGGCCAATCAAAGGTGCCCAGTAGTGCCGTTCCCTGGCTGGGGTCGGTGTTGGCCGTCACAGGCAAAGGTGGCGAAATCTAGCCTTACGGCCATGGAGAATGCCGTCCCCCCCCCCCCCAACCATTTACCATCGTCGGAGCCGCTCTTGGGGAGTTCCACACCAGAAAAAGGGGGCCGCCTCCCTGTGCTTTGGCAGGGACCCCTCTAACCCTCTTGTACTTTGTAGGCTTATTCCTCTCCTAGGCCTACGGGTGCAGTGGACTGCCCCTCACCCCCTTCTCTAGAGGTGCCTTTGGGCCACTTCATCTCTTTTACAGCGGCAGTCCATCCTTTACTTTCACAGGGAACTGCCAAGAGAGCAAGCAGGCGGCCAAAACTTGACCGCTCGGGAGCGGCTCGATAGGGCCAACTCCCTTAGGGGGGCAAGGGATAGGGCCCCTCAGACCGTGCCCCCTAACTTCCTGCAGTCATGCATCTCAGCTTTACAGGGGGTCAGCGTACCTACCCCCCTCTCGTCTCCGACGGATCCCAGATCGCCGGCTATAGACAAGACAAAATGAACCTCGAATGGGATCCGTGATATCTGGGGCAGGGGGGGGGAGCATATGGAGGACGCCCTGCTGGACATGGTCCCGGGCGGCAGGAGTTTCCATTAAGTCGAACCCGGGCTCGATGCCAAGCACCGAACCCGAGTCCGTCCTTGTGCAAGCTTCTCAGACGGCTCGGGCCCCCATGACTCGAGGAAAGGAGGAACCTCCTTCCCCTGCTGGTGTCCCTTTGACAGCTAAGACCTCCATTTCAGAGAAGGATCTTGCTGAGGGCGGTCCATATGGCCTAAGGGCTCCTTCCGGCGGTAGAGAGAACTGGGTTAATTGCCTACCCTCCTCTCCTTAAAAGAAATAAGAAAAAGACTAAGGGTTCCTCTTCCTCCGCGGAGCTCCCGGGATAGACGGGTCCGCTGCCGTTTCTGCAAGCGAGCAGGCCGAGATCGGCAGGTCCCGCCCCAATGCGCCCCTGGGTGGGGAGGCCCAGACCAAGACCAAGACCAAGGTCGCAAGTACAGCGAGCTGAGCCCCTCATTGAAAGACTACCTGACGTTTTCGAGCCCGCTGGCTTCAAACGCTTTCTGGTTATTCGCTCCGCTGATGGCAGCAGATTGGCCAAGGGTAACATGATCCATCAGAGGAGAGCACTAGCTAACCTTATTGGCAGAGAACCAAAGGTGACCCGTTTTTCGGACGGGAGCTTTCTGGGGAATGCGTCGGTTCCCTTCGAGGCGGCCATGATTAGTGCCCTTCGGACACTTGATGACACGCCTGTAAGTGTGACGCCGCACTCTACCATGAACTTCGTGAAATGAGTAGTTTATGCGACCAAGGAGCGGTCAAGGTCGAACGTGTGATGAGAAAACAGGGAGGGGCCTTGAGACCCACCCTTACACTTTGTCAGGTTCAACCCTGACAGACTCCCTAAGTCGGTGCGTGCCGGTTGGTATCGCGATACCCTGTGAAGGCATTCTTACTACTACTGCCGCCGCTTTGGCCATACGAATCGCTCCTCTACATGCGCAACGTCCGGGTTACCCTAAGTCTATGGAGTTGCACCAAGGCCGCACATGATAAGTCCAAATCGTGTGTAGCTAAATGTGTCATTTGCGGAGAACTGCACCCCGCTTCTTCGAAGGAATGTGGTGCGTATCTCCTTGAGAAAGAAATCCGGCTGTTCAGGCTCAGGATCATCTCTCATTTCGCGAGGCTAAGGACTTGGTCCCGGTACTGCCTGGGATGTCTTATGGGTCGTTTCCCGCACCCAATCTGAACCCTTGTGCTGGTTCTACCCACCCCAGGCGCTCCCCTGGTGAAACTAGCGGCACCGAGGGTTCAAACCCAGCCCCGGCTAAAGCCAGCTCCCCCTTTCCCCCAGCGTGACCGTTTCCCGTCAGGCGAAACAGCCGTGCGCCTCCACTGAGTCGTTAGACTCACAGGAGGCAACACCCCTGAAGCTGTCGTGTTTCCATCTTCCGTAGATCCTAAGGCTGCCTCCCGAAAGGAGGACATCACTAAATAAACTTTGGCTCCTACGCCCACACCCAGTGGTAGGCTGGGTGGCTCGAAGACGCTGGATCCTCCAAAAGAGGGCCCCCCCGCCTCCGAAGCCTAAGAAGGTTTCGAGGCGGAGGGAAGAAAAGACTCGCATGGCGAGCCCAACCTCCCTCGATAAGTCCTTCAGCGCATTGTCCAGCCAACAGTACCCGAAGTTCTGCCTCCGGGAAGCGTACGGCCATTCCCGTAAGGGTCTTCTCTTTGAAGAGGGCCCCCGCGTCTCCTCCGAGCTAGGCCTGGAGGGCATATTCCTTCAATGGAATTGCTGTGGACTCCGGGCCAACTTGGAGGAGCTGCGGAGGCTTTTCTCCTCCCGTTTTCCCTTAGCTATCTTTTTGCATGAGACCATTCTGGGCGTGTGCCCCCTCACCACCCTCCCGGGGTATGAGGGTTTTGCGATCTCACCACCATGGGATGTGGGTCGGGCAGGAGGATGCGCCATTTACACCTGGCATGATATCTCGGCTCTTCTCTTTGCTCTAGATACCTCCTTTTAGGCAGTAGCTGTGCAGCCGCACCTGGATATGAGGTATACCGGTTTTTCTGCGTACATTCCACCGTCAGCCGACTTGGCGCGGGCGCGATGGTCTGCATTTCAAGAAATGACTGAATTCTCTATCTCAGTAGAGAAGTTTAGGTTGGTAGATAAGGCCGTTGAGTTCTTCTCCGGCAACCTCATCGCCGCGGGCCCAACTACTATTGCTGGAAGTTCTGGCCGTTTTGCACGCCGACCACTCTCATGGTGGTCAGCCGAGTGTGAGACGGCCCTCCAGTAGAAGCGTTATGCCTACATGCGCTATAAGCGCAGCCCGAACGATATCACTGTCTGTGAATTTCGTCTGGCTATGGCTAGGTACCGCTTTATTTCGAAGCACGCCCGCCGCTCTTCTTGGCGGGCATACGTGTCTTCACTTAACGAGAAGACCCCTCTAGCAGAGGTGTGGAAGCGAGGCAAGTTCTCGCAGGATTCCCTCCCGTTCTACAGGAGAATGTGACCGCAATCTCGGAACCCGCGTCCGTAGCGGAATCCTTCGCGACCGCTTTCTTCCTATTCTCTAGCCGGGATGCTGCTTCGCTAGCATTCTATGCACGTTGTGATATCGCTGAAGGCTGCCGGCTAGACTTTACCATGAGAGGCGGAGAACCCTTCAACGACATATTTACTCTGAGTGAGTTGCGTTCCTCTCTTGCTTCGTGCGCGGACACGGCCCATGGTCCGGACGATGTCTCGTACGCCATGCTTTGACACCTGGGTGAGCGAGGCATGGTCTTTCTGTTAGATTTGTTCAACAGGATCTGGGTGGAGGGTCTCCTCCTGGATTCCTGGCGAATCGCTACTGTGTTCGCCTTTCGCAAACCGGGGGAGATCACTCTACTCCGGCCAGTTTCCACCTAATCTCTCTAACCTCTTGCGTGTGCAAGTTAATGAAGAAATTGGTAAATGTTAGATTAGCCTTTTTTCTGGACAGCGGAGGCCATCTGTCTTCTGCACAGTGCGGTTTACGAAAGTTCCACTCCACATGAGATGCTCTGCTCCGACTGGAAAATGCCATCTGCGAGGCCTTCTTTCGTAGACAGCACTACGCCACGCTGTTTTTGGATCTGGAGAAGGCCTATGATACCGCATGGCGATACGGTATCATGGAGACTCTGCACACGATGGGGGCGAGGGGACGCCTCCCAATGTTTATATCTGAATTTTTGCAAGATCGTCGGTTCCGCAGACGGGTGGCGGGAGCCCTATCCGGCCCAATGGAGCAGGAGGAGGGTGTCCCGCAGGGAAGTGTCACACTCTTTGCCCTGAGCATCAACGGCATCACCTCGGTGCTGCCGGAAGATGTTCTCGCTACGCTCTACGTAGACGACCTTTCGATCTCTTTTGGCGCGGCCCAGATGCCAACTGGAGCGTCGACTCCAACAGGCATTGAACCGCGTCTCTCGCTATGCCGAAGCGCACAGGTTTCGGTTTTGCTTGGCCAATACTAAGGTGGTGCACTTCTGCCGCCATCCACGGCTCCACCCTTTCTGCGTTCGAAGCTCGATTACGGATGCGAATTTTATGCATCCGCAGCTGAAGGTGTATTGCAGAAGGTGAACTCGATCCACCACACTGGTCTTCGCCTGGCGATCGGTGCCTTCCGCACTATTCCCATTGAGAGCTTACTTGTCGATGCTGGGGAGATGCTACTCGCTCTACGCCGTGCACAGTGCATTATTCGCCTGTACGCGCGATCCCGGCGCCTCCCTCAGTCGCCAACAGCTCTCACTGCATCTGCAGCTGATTTCGACGGTGCCTTTGCCGCCGAGAGACGCCAGTCATACCCTAAGCCCTTTGGGTCTAGAGCCAGGAAACTCCTTCCAGAGGTAGATATAGCTCTCGGGCCGGTGGCGCCCCTGGTTCTGCCCAGGACGCCACCCTGGAGGATACGACATTTGGCTATTTGTCGCCACGCCTCTGCTCCCAAAGCTTGTACAGCGCCGGGAGTATTGCGTTCGACCTTTTGGGAACACACCTCGTGTCTCGCTGGAACCGTGCCAGTGTATACGGATGGCTCCAAGTCCCAAGAGGGGGTCGGCTTCCACGCCGTTTCCCCTCTGCTTGAAAAGTCAGCGGGGCTCTGCCAGGCGCTGCGTCTGTCTTCACAGCCGAGCTAGTGGCAATACACCACTCGGTACGGGAGGTTACGCTACGTGCCCGGTTCGGAGACCGTATTGTGATTTATAGCGACTTACAAAGGGCCATGAATGCTCTCGGGGCATTAAAATCTCCTCATCTCCTGATTCGCGATATCCGTGACGCCACAGTTTTGGCAAGCCGGCCGGATGTCGAGAATATCTTCTGCTGGGTTCCTGGACATGTAGGAATTGCGGGGAATGAGGGCGCCAAAGAGTCCGCGAGACTTGGGCGACCGGACCAGCGTTTCGCTCTTCCTCACACCGACTACATAGCAGGAATACGGGCAGCTTGGCAAAGAAGATGGGAGACGGTCGAAGGGAACTTAAAGTTGCGTGCCATTGCGCCACAACTGTTCCCATGGACCTAACCCCCCAATGTCGCTAGGGTTTCAGATTGCTTTCTGTCGTCTCCGAATTAGACACACTCGCGAGACGCACCTCCTTTATGGAGCGCTCGCCTGCGCCTTACTTTGAAGACTGCGTTGTCCCCCAGATTGTTCGGCACATTCTTGTTGAATCTCCCAGTCTGGGAGATCTTCGTGCACGTTACCTGTCCCGGTACCGAGTTGGGCGGGGTCGTTACCGCCTGCGCCTTTTACTTGGGACTAGCTCCTGCACATTGACTGGTGGACTTACCGACTTTTGGAGAGGGGGAGGCCGGCCTTCTTCCCTTTATTTAACTAGTTGTTTTTTTTTGTGTTCTTTTGTTATTTTTGTAGGTCGCACGTTCCTGCGCCGGGGGGAGGCGGACCTCCCCCGACCTTGGAGCTTGCTTTCTCTCTCTTGCCTTCTTCCTTTTTTATTGTTGTTTTTTATGTTACTATTTTAAATTAGCCTAGTACTAGGCAGTGCTAAGTACGGCGACTTATGCCCAAGGAGGCAGTCACCAGATGAGCTCTAAAAAAAAACAACAACATCGAATTAAAGTTAGTACATAGTTTTGAATGGCTGTGATCTTTATACGAACCTGTTTTTCAAAGTTTATACCATGATTTCTTTGCCACAGTACTTAAGGTTTGCATCCTTTTTCAGATCTAACCTACTTCAATATTCCTGAGTGTTTTTTCTCCTTGTTACTCTTTTCACATTGAATAAAATGTTCCTGTTAGTTACTTTAATGTTCTTTCCTGTTTTCCATCATTCCAGAGTGGTAGAATGAGTGCATTGGACAGCAAACAACGACTTAGGGGCGTTAAAGAGGTGGCGGACAGAGACGAGACATCCTCGGGCGAGCCTGAGTTGCAGGACGCTGTTGAATACCCCTCTGTGGGTCCCGTTCAGTTCCACAAGGAAAGAAAATATCACTCTTCGTCGAGGTGAGCTTAAAAGATACCTGCATCGGTATCAATGATAGGCACATTCAGTGTGATTTTTTATGTAATGCCCCACCACCACAGGCTTGTAGTGGCAAAATAAAATACCACCACTGTGATGTCAGTTGCCCATTGGCTGCACCATTGCGTAAAGTTGGTGGAAACTGGATTAATTAAAAACATCCCTAAGTATAATAATCCTATTATTGTGTTCATTTGCCTTGGATTGGGTCCGAGGAATCTTCAACTCTAATCTAACTTATGGCAGCCTCTCTTAATATTTAATTTACATCCCCCCCTCCCCCAGTTTATGGCATTGATGCGTGCAAATGGCTGAATTACTGGGTAGTGTGAGGGTAATATCAAGAAGGAAAAAAGCGAAAACCAACGGGGGAATCACAGGCAGATTTTTTTTCTTTTTGAAAAGAGATTGGTAATAGAAGTATTGAAGGTAAGGAAAGTCAAAATGTCCAGAAAATCCTCCATACCTTTACTAGGCAAAAGAAGAGACTACTTGGGGCATGAGTAGTTGGAAGACCCACCCCACCCCACCCCCACCTCCTGGAATTTGCGGCGCTCCGCAATCAAGGCAGGATCCATTGCGGGTTGCGTACCAATTTAAAAAATGGAATGGATGTGCAGATATTTATCTGCCTTTTTTGTTTCGGGTTGAATCTCAGTCACCAAAATGACATGCCATCTATCGCTACCGTTTGGATCTTGGTTGAGCCTTTCCATATGATTGGGAATCTGACAGGAAATGGGGGGATACCCAAAGGCGCTATAACTAATCCGAGGCTATCATATTTTTGTTAGTTCTTTCCTCTGTGTCCTATGTTTTCTATACCCACCTGGATGCAACCCTGGAGTAGCGCCACCCCACCTGGATAGATCCTGCTTAAGTTGCATTAGAACTCCCACTTCCTATCTGTAGCATGGACCGATTGCACAAAGGGGAAGGGGGGGGGGGCTATAAAATTCCTACAGCTTGCAACAACCTCCCTCCATTGTAACCTGGTCCCTCAGGACAGCCTTACAGAAACCTCAGCCCCACTTAATTGGGGTAACGTTGACGGGGTTCTACAACAGAGGGTGTAGGATCCAAGCTATCTCCCTTAACCTCCCAGGCGGTCAGAGGAAGCAGAGATGCCATCTGCTCCCGGGAGCTATAAACATCCCTTCCCGCTCCTACTATTTAGGTTTGACGGGGTTGGCTACTATTTTTCCCTCTTAAACCTTTTTTCATTCTTCTGTATCTGGGAAGTAAAACTACGGTCCATGTAGCGGCAGTTGGGCATCGTAAAAGCCGACTAAGCATGAAACGGCCGTAGATGCTGGGCTTTGACCTCATTTCCTTGTATAATTATGCCATGAATGTGTTAAATGACCTTGGCCCAATCTACCTCCCATTCTTTTATATGGCCTAAAGTGGGTTAGTGAGAGGAGGTATAGTTTAATTGGCATTGATGCGCACCGAACACACTTTGTGGGAAGGTGGCCTTTTTTTTAACTGGGGAATCTTTGGATTACCCTATAGCATTCCTCTACACCCACACTGTCTTCGACATAGGGTTATGTTTCCACTACTGCGTAAAATTTTTGATTATTCTCTGTTTTCTATCCACCATTTTACATTATTCTTAGTTCTCTAGCCACCATTTCAATTATTCTTGGTTTTCTAGCAACGATTTTCCATTATTCTTTGTTTTCTCTTCAACATTTTCCATGATACTTGTTCTTCAATGCACCATTTTCCATTATTCTTGGGGTTCTCTTCAATATTTTCCATTATTTGTTGTTTTCTATTTACAATTTTCCTATTATTCTTTGTTTTCTATCCACCATTTCCATTATTCTTAGTTTTCTAACCACCGTTTTCCATAATACTTGGTTTTCTCTTCGCAATTTTCCATTATTTGTTGTTTTCTAGCCACCATTTGACATGATCCTTGTTTTTTTAGCCACCATTTTCCATTATTCTGGGTTTTCTACCCACCATTGTCCATAATTCTTGGTTTTCTACTCAGCATTTTCATTAATTCTTTGTATCTATCCACCATTTTCCATTCTTTGTTTTCTATCCACCATTTTCATTTATTCTTGGCTTTCTATTTACCATTTTCCATTATTTGTTGTTTTATATTCACTATTTTCCAGGATACTTGATTTTCAATCTATCTTTTTCAATTACTCTTTGTTTTATATCCCCTATTGTCCATTATTGTTGGTTTTCTCTTCACCATTTTCCATTATTCTTTGTTTTATATCCCCCCTTTTCCATTATTCTTGGTTTTCTATCCACTATTTTCCATTATTCTTGGTTTTCTATCCTCCTTTTCCATTATTCTTGGTTTTCTATCAACCATTTTCCATGATATTTTGTTTTCTAGCAACCATTTTCCATTATTGTTGGTTTTCTCTACTATTTTCCATTATTCATTGTTTTCTATCCACCATTTTCCATGATCTTTAGTTTTTGATCAACCATTTCCAATTTTCTCTTTGCCATTTTGCATTCTCTGTTGTTTTCTATCTACCATTTTCCATTATTCCTGTTTTCTATCCCCCATTCTCCATTATTCCTGTTTTCTATCCCCCATTCTCCATAATTATTGGTTTTCTATTAACCATTTCCACTAATATTTGTTTCTATCCACTATTTTCCATTATTTAAGGTTTTCTATCCACCATTTTTCATTATTCTTGGTGTTCTATCCACCACTTCCATTAATTTTTTGTTTCTATCCTCTATTTTAATTATATTTGTTTCTGTCCACTACAGTTTTCTATCCCTTTTTCCTTTATTCTTTATTTTATGTCCATCATTTTCCAATATTCTTATTTTTCTATCTACCATTTTCAAAAATCTTTCCTTTTCCATTCATCATTTTCCATTCGTTGTTTTCTATGTACCATTTTCCATTATTCCTGGTTTTTGACCCCCTATTTTTCATTATTCTTGGGTTTCCCTTCACCATTTTTCAGGATCTTTGCTTTTCTATCCACCATTTTCCATTATTCTTTATTTTTATGCATCAATTTCCATTCTTCATTTTATATCCACCATTTTCCATAATTCTAGGCTTTCTATTCACCATTTTCAATTCATTCTTTGTTCCTATCCACTATTTTCTGCCATTCTTTGTTTTTATCCACTATTTTCCATTATTCTTGGTTTTCTATCCACTATTTTCCAATTCTTCTTTTATATCCACCATTTCAATTATTCTTTGTATTCTATTTGCCATTTTCCATTATTTTCTTTCTATCAAACATTTGTCATTATTCTTTGTTTTCTATCCAACCTTTTCCATTGTTCTTTGTTTTCTATCTACCTTTTTCCATCATTCTTGGTTTTCTATTCTCCATTTCCATTATTCTTAGTTTCTACCAATCATTTTTAATTAGTCCTTGTTTTTATCTGTTATTTTCCATTCTTTGCTTTTTATCCACCATTTTCTATTATTTATGCTTTTCTATTCATCATTTTCCATTATTACTTGTTTACTATCCACCTTGCATTCTTGTTTTAATATCCCATTTTCCATTCTTATTTTATATCTACGATTTCTCATTATTCTTTATTTTCCATATACCATTTTCCATTATTCTTTGTTTTCTATTCACCTTTTTCCATTATTTTTCTAGCTACAATTTTAATTATTCTTTGTTTTCTCTCCACCATTTTCTATTATTCTTGGTTTTCTCTCACCATTTTCCATTCTTGGGTTTTCTCTTCATTTTTTTACTTGCTGTTTGCTATCCTCCATTTTCCATTTGTTGTTTGCTATCCACCATTTTCCATTTGTTGCTTTCTATCCACCATTTTCCATTCTTGGTTTTCTACCAACCATTTTCAATTATTTTTGGTTTTCTATTTGCTATTTTACATTATTTGTTTTCTATCCACCATTTTCCATTTGTTTTCTATTCACCATTTTCCATTATTCTTTCTTTTCTATCCACCATTTTCCCTAATTCTTGCTTTTCTTATTCACCATTTTCAATTAATTCTTGGTTTCTATCCACTATTATCAATTATTCTTTGTTTTCTATCCACCATTTTCCATTTGTTTTCTATTCACCATTTTCCATTCTTGGTTTCCTGTCCACCATTTTCCATTATTCTTTGTTTTCTACCCCTCATTTTCCATTATTCTTTGTTTTATATTGGTTACTCTTCATTATTCTTTTCTATCCAACATTTTCCATTATTCTTTATTTTATATCCAACATTCTTTATTGTTTGTGGTATTCCATCCATTATTTTCCATTATTCTTGTTTTTCTAGCCACTATTTTCCATGATACTTGGTTTTCTAGCAACCTTTTTACATTATTGTTGGTTTCTATTCACCATTTTCCATTATCCATTATTTTCCTTCCACCATTTTCTGTTCTTGTTTTCTATCCACCATTCTCCATAATTTTTAGTTTCTATTCACCATTTTCATTAATTCTTTGTTTCTATCTACTATTTTCTATTATTTAGGCGTTTTATATCCAGTATTTCCCATTATTCTTGGTTTTATATCCACCATTTCCATTAATTATTTGTTTCTATCCACTTTTTTCCACTATTCTTTGTATTCTATCCACCATTTTCCATAATACTTGGTTTTCATGTCACCATTTTCAATTAATTCTTTTTTTTTATCCACTATTTTCAATTATTATTTGTTTTTAACCTACCATTTTCCATTCTTTGTTTTTCCCCCACCATTTCCATTCTTCGTTTGTTCCCCACCATTTTCCATTATTCTTGGTTTTCTATCCACCCTTTTCCATTATTCTTGTTTTTTTCTCCATCCTTTTCCATGATACTTGGTTTTCTAGCAACCATTTTCCATTATTGTTGGTATTCTCCACCATTTTCCATTATTCGTTTTCTATCCACTATTTTCCATTCTTTGTTGTTTTCTATCCATCATTGTCCATTACTCCTGTTTTCTATCCCCCATTCTCCATAATTCTTTGTTTTCTATTCACCATTTCCACTAATATT
The DNA here is from genome assembly GCA_963969495.1 of Ceratothoa steindachneri. Classification (NCBI taxonomy): domain Eukaryota; kingdom Metazoa; phylum Arthropoda; class Malacostraca; order Isopoda; family Cymothoidae; genus Ceratothoa; species Ceratothoa steindachneri. The sequence goes on from OZ018319.1 coordinate 158,242,794, forward strand.
GGTTTCTATCCACTATTTTCCATTACTTAAGGTTTTCTAGCCACAATTTTTCATTCTTCTTGGTGCTCTATCCACCATTTCCATTAATTCTTTGTTTTCATCCACTATTTTTTTTCTGTCTACCAGTTTCAATTATTCTTGGTTTTCACCATTTTCCATTATTGTTCGTTCTCTCACCATTTTTTCATTATTTGTTGTTTTCTATCTACCATTCTCCATTATTCTTGGTTTTCTATCCATCATGTTTCATTATTCTTGGCTTTCTATTCACTATTTTTCATTATTCTTAGTTTCCTATCCACCATTTTCCATTGTTCTTAGTTTCCTATCCCCCATTTTACATTGTACTTTGTTTTCTATTCCCTATTTTCCATTATTCTTTGTTTTTGATCCTATTTTCCCTTATTCTTTATTTTATATGCACTATTTTCCAATATTCTTGTTTTTCTATCTATTATTTTTCAAAATCTTCGTTTTATATTCATCATTTTCCATTAATTATTTCTCACTATCCATTATTTTTTGTTTCTATCCACCATTTTCCATTATTCTTGGTTTTCTATCCACCATTTTCCATTCGTTGTTTTCTATGTACCATTTTCCATTATTCCTGATTTTCTACCTACTATTTTTCATTATTCTTGGTTTTCTCTTCACCATTTTTAATGATCTTTGGTTTTCTATCCATCATTTTCCATTCTTTATTTTTATGCATCAATTTCCATTATTCTTTGTTTTATATCCACCATTTTCCATAATTCTTGGTTTTATATTTACCATTTTCAATTATTTTTTTGTTCCTATCCACTATTCTTTGTTTTCTATCCATCATTTTTTCCATTATTCTTGGTTTTCTATTCATATTTTCCATTATATGTTGTTTTCTATCCAGCATTTTCCATTTTTCTTGGTTTTCTATTCACTATTTCTCATTATTCATGGTTTTATATCCACCATTTTTCCTTATTCTTTGTTTTTCTATCCATCATGTTGCACTATTCTTGGTTTTCTATTCACTATTTTTCATAGTTCTTTTTTTTTTTCTCCTCTATTATTTCTTGTTTTCTATCCACCATTTTCCATGATCCTTGGTAATCTATCCACCATTTTCCATTATTCTGGGTTATATATATATACCATTTTCCAATTATTCTTGTTTTATATCCACCATTTTTCATTATTTTCTTTCTCTCCACCATTGTCATTATTATTTATTTTCTATCATTTTTTTGTTTTTTATCCACCATTTTCCATTCTTTGTTTTCTCTCCCCCTATTTCCATTCTCTGTTTTCTATTTCCCATTTTCTATCATTCTTGGTTTTCTATTCTTCATTTCCATTATTCTTTGTTTCTACCAATTATTTTGCATTATTCTTTTTCTTATCTGCTATTTTCCATTATTCTTTGCTTTCTATACACCATTTTCCATTCATGCTTTGTTATTCACCATATTCCATTATTCCTTGTTTTTTATCCATCTTCCATTATTCTTGGTTTCCTTTCACCATTTTCTATTATTCATTTTCTATCTACCATTTTCCATTATTCTTTGTTTTCTATCCACCATTTTCCATTATTCTTTACAAAAAAGGCAAACCTTTTCTCAATTTTTTAGCAATTTCATCTTGTCTTTTGGTTACCCAGCCGCTCTACCTTTCATTCATTTTTACTACCATCTCTTAATTCACCATTGCTCGGACACTTTTTTCAAAAACTGGCCACTAGGATATTTTCTCATTGGTCTCGCTTTTTTAATAAGTCGAGAACATAAAGATGTAAAAAAAAGAAAAGAATGTACATCGCCTTTGTCAACCAAATGCAAAGTACTTTTGTCCACAGCCTTGTCGATACCTTGGATGAGGTGAAATCGGGTCAGGAGAATTTGGCTAAGCAGGTGAAGGAACTTAGACACGAGTTTGAAAACCTGCAGAGACGACTTAACGTTGCTTCGGTGTACGGTTCCGGCGATTCCCGCCGAAACGCGACTCCGCCTGAAGAACTGAGTCGTATCGGCCCTTTGGCGACACATTCCTGGGCATCTATTTTGGTGGCACTTATTCTCCACGCGTTCTTGCAGTGGCTGCTCGGCTGGTTATGGTTATAGGATTTATCTTGTTGCTAATAATAGAGATGCCTAGATTAGTTAGGGCTCGCGCTCTGCGTCACAATGGGCGTCTGCTGAGAATATGTGAAAATAGTTTCCTAAACTCGCGTATTTACCATAAAGTTATGCAAAATAATGTAGCGATTATGTTACTCAGATTTTTATCATCATCAAGACTCCTGTAGCCAGGTCTTGTGTTTGCATGCGTCAAAGCCATGGAGAGAAAAGCGTGGACAGAATTTGAAGACCACCCTTAGCATATATATATCCACTCTAGACTGAAGGGGTAACATTTTTTCCCCTTCAAAACTTTTTTGATCAGGACAACCACGTAGTGAATCACCATTTTGTCAACTAGGGTTATAGATTAGCCGAGTGATAACACTGCCTACCATTTGAGTAAAATTAAGCCACATCAGATGCAGTTAGTAGCCGGGTGAACTCCCGATTCGAGTCGCCTGTGCCTTAGCGGTTGCTTAGCGACTTGTAGTTCTGATCCCATGTTCAATTATAGCCCCTGCTTCAATTCCCTTAACGGTTGAAGGTGATTAAACCAGAGGTTTTCGTTGGCTGCAATGATTATCTTACTTTTTCACAATATAACTATCCTCCACCTTAGCAGTTGCATTTTTTTCTCTTTTCTCTAAATTGTCCCAGTCCATTCTCTTCTGTCAGCACATACATCATCCTAGCTGTTACATTGAGCCCTAGCACAGGGGAGGAGAGGGCTATAAAATTCCCACAGCATGCAACTATACCCTGGTCTCCTCAGGAGAGTCTCACAAAAGGCACAGCCCCACATAATTGTGGTAACGTTGATGGGGTGGGGCCTGCAACAACCGGCTGTAGGATCAACGCCTTTCTTCTTTAATCTCCCAAGCGGTCGGAGGGAGCAGAGGTGCCATCTGCTCCTGGGGAGAAATTAAACCGGCAACAACAACCATCTCAAACTATCCACCATAATTGTTACAAAATTCAATGTCACTAAAAGCACGCAAACGCTCGTCACCAGCCATAGCACTGCACCACTGTTTACACAACAACCTGAGGGCCATCCTATTTTGCTCTTAACACCCACTTCTACATATACACCACTCAGCACAAACTTCCCATTCCCCTTCATATTTGTCGCTCAGTTCAACTGAGTCTACTCCTTCGAAACACCTTAGCAACTTCACCACACATTTGCTAGGCGCACACACCCCCTCACACTACACCAGCACAATGACTTAGCGGACACCTTACTTCTCTTCTGCGAGGTGAGTGGCACCTAGGAAGGAGGCTACCACGCTCCCTGGGTTGTTCCACAGGTCCCTAAGACCTGCCTTAAGGCAGGTTGGGCTGTATTTCCCACAACTTCATCCAAGGACATTTCACGCATTCTCGGGATTATTGCACGAGAGAATTGGCCCCAGATCCGCCGTTTCTGCCCATTGAATGCACTAAATCAATCACATTTAGACGCTGTTTGCGACGTGCAGATGACAATATAGTGGTTTCTTGCTTACTTTCCCACTACAGTGAGTTACCATATAAATTGATTTGGGGGAGTAGGAATACCTCGATTAAATGTTTCCTAACCCTTGCTTGAAATGGGTTGAGACACTGTGGGTGGAGATCCATTTTGTATAATAATCCCATGAATGTAGGTAAAAGGACTCACTCGCCTGCTCAATGCAACCTATTTTATCTCTTCATAAATTCTGTCTACTTCTTATTCCATCCTATGATATTGACGCATGCCTTTGGGGAGTGAGGTGTATGATCATTCCGAATTAGTTTTCATACAGATCTTTACTTATTAAAATGTATCTTTTTTCTTTAAAAAAATAATTTAGTGTTAACTTACCCGCAGTTTCTCTTTATAAACTATTTAAACCACTACGACCGATATACCCCTTGTCTGCACCTAATAGTGGGTTATTTGAGGTCGTATTTTAGTAACTGGGTAGTAAGAATAAACACAATAGATAGCTGTTGAGAGATAAGTAACCCTAAGTTAAATGAACGATTAACTTGCCTACCAAGTCTGAGTATTCCCTAATCTCAGTGAGATTCTTTGCCATCAAGTTTACTGTAAATGTTTCTTATTATAAGCAGCCATTTCACTAAGCTAGATCTGGGTCATCAGACTGGCATCACCATCTAAGTTGATTTGGCATTTCCGTTCCTTATCTTATCCTTTGAACTTGTATCGGTATTTCCAACGTTAGAATACAATAATCCTTTTGCTTGTACTCTTTTGACATCTATAAAAGAAGTATTATTAGTTTATGCATGCACCGGGTTACCTTACCCATTTAAGACGCATAAAGATGTCGTTAAACCTATTTAAAATAATTATTAAAGTCAGTTTTGGTGAGTAAACCTACTTACGAAGCTTTTGTTCATGTTAATATTGAGTTAACAAAAGTGGGACTTGGTGAACAAAGAATGGTTTCTTAGCAATGAACAAACTATAGAAGGTCCCTCTTAATATGTTTTATATCAATTAAGATCTAATTTACTTTTATCTGTTGCTATCGCCTTTTATGCTCTCAAAATGCAACACAGTTATGTCTCAACGATATGTAATTGAGAGATATTGAATCTGGGTTGAACTCCAGTTAGATTTGTCGCTTTGTTACTTAGGTCTTGTTATTATAATTCCTTGTAACGAAATTTATAATCCCTGTAAAACGTTGGTCGTTTCACCATCTTGCCTTATTTTGCTTTGAAATTGTTGATCAAATTAAGTATATTACTAGTAGTTATAAGTATATGATCCTTTCTTGCATTTACATGTACATTACTGTTCCTTTTTGGATATATATAATTAGGTAAAAGGCCATGTTGTATGCATGTACTATTGAAGTCCACAGCTGTGGTAGCGTTATTAATTTTAACGCTGCTACAGCTGTGGACTTCAATAGTATATATATATATATATATATATATATATATATATATATATATATATATATATGAAAATTAACCCAGAGGAAAATGAAAAGATGAATCCAAGCACTTTCGAACTATATTTGCAAGTTCATTTTCAAGGAATAGCATGAAAATGGAGAAGACAACCTTATATAAGGTACAAAGATACGAAGGGAACGCCCATCACATAGTGCAAAACAATGGAAAAAACACAAAAACAAGACAGAAAAGTACCAATAAAAAGAACAATAGGCAACTAATAATAGACATATGCCTCACTAAAACGATATACACACAACAACGCCATGTATATGAATGGAATATGGTGGGTGAATTTTTTTTTTTTTTAAGGAATATCATTAGAGCGAAAACATTTAGGGCTACGAATTAATCCACAGTCACAACAGAGACAAGTGGTGGAGGAGGCAATGCAAAAGATATTACACTAATAAAGAGTGGAAACAGGCTGCATTATGAAGTTATTTCATTTAGTACAATTTTTTTTTAAAACAGGGTCGAGTTTAAATAAGCCAGGGAAAATATTTTCATATTATTGCTTTCCTCACATGCCACTTTGTGAGTTTTTTCATTATATATATAAATATATATATATATATATATATATATATATATATATATATATATATATATATATATATATATATATATATATATATATATATATATATTCAAATTGAACTTTAAAAGGAAAAACAATGAGTTTGATTATGATATGTAATCACTTCTAATATCCTATCCTTCTTTAAATACGGATGAAGGCTGAAAGTCTGTAATCGCCCTTTTTGATTCAGGTTCATGAAGCCAATCGTGATAAGCAAAATAAAACTTTGTAAATCCGTCTGCTGAAATTGTATTAAAATACAGCGCTTCATTTCTTATTCAAATATATGATTTTCAGCATCATTAATGCCGAGTTGTGGTTGCATACTTTTCTTGTGAATTTTGATTTATTGAGGGGAGCGACTATCAAGATCTTGGTAAAAATTAATTGTAATGATAGCGCCATCAGAACTTAAATCCCCCGCAATAAATCATTAAATAATTTATGGAATCTGAAGAAAGGAGGCATCCATACCTTGCTGTGAGCAGAACAATGCCCAGAATTCTCTCTTAATTGTATGGTTAGTGATGTATTCGGGTAAGTGATTATGTGTGCGCTCATGAGTGTATAATCGAAAAGTTAACAGTCACAAATAGAAAAGGCCTGGTTCGCAATGTGGAAGAGAGAGAAAATTAATGGAACCCCTTCGGCTGTTCTTCGTACTCGGCAGACCTGTATGCCATCCAGGCAACGTACCATCTGCCTACTCTATTCCACCGAATATGTAGCTTTCACAGATTCCTGAAGCGTGATTGATGCATTATCCCATTACTCTTAGCGCCACCCTTTGATCCGCGAAATCTTACTTGTCCTTGCCTGAGCTTCCGATCTCATCCAATAAGTATGTCACCTGCTGGGTGTCCTCCCATGTTGGGGCGCCTGGCAACGAAGTGGCTCATTAAGCTGTTCGATCAGGCTCTGCTCCTGTACGCCCACTCCCCCTTCCATTCACTGATCTTTCACATGTGAAGTAGCTGCGGTACATCTCTCCCCACAGTCGCCAGGCAAGTCCAAGTTGCCATCATTGCGACCGTCGAGTGGGCTACCTCACAAATCTTCTTGCATCTTCTTCCGCTACAGACATGTTGACGCCCCATCATTGTTTATGTCTTGGGTTCCCATACCAGCGAAGCAGTCGGTGAGGTTCCTTGGTCTCATCTTCGACGAAAAGTTTGTGAAAACACCACGTCACATACGTCGTTGTTGCAACCCTGTCCACTCTCAACCTCCTGAGCAATCTGTCCCACACTACATACATGGGTCGCCGACCGCCGCACTATATTTCGCCTCTACATTGCGTTGGTCCAGTCCAAACTAGACTTTATCTGCGCAGTTTATCCCTCCGCATCTTCCTTGACCCAATTTTAAACCGTAGTCTTCGCCTGGCTTCAGTTGCTTTCTGCTCCTTCAGTGACTACCATTCGCGCGATCTGTGGTGTCCTTCCCTTACCGACTAGGCCTGAAATCCTGTATGCGAAGGCATTCCTCCGGTTCCACCAGATGCCCACGTACCCAATGTTTCCCTTCGTGTTTGCTGCCCTCTCCACTGAGGATCACGGGCACATTTCAGGGACAATGGCACCACTTTTCTCCCCACTCCCGTTCCACCCCCCTGTTTGTCAGATATCTTTCCCGGGTACCTCTCCGTCGATGATGAGCCCCGCAAGAGTCTGCCACCACGTACCTACTGGCGAGTCCCTAAAGCCGACTAGGCTTCTCAGGTCCGTGTTCCTTAGCATGCAATCGCTCACTCTCAGAACACGGTCATTTTCACAAATGCTTCCCGCTCCCTACACATCTCGCATACTGCCATCTTGGTTTTTACAGTGCCTGTACTCTCCCTTCCGTCTTTCTCCCGGCTGTACTTCATACTCTGCAGAGGTGTACGCCATCCGCGAGGCCCTCCGAAGTGCGATCTCTGCCCTAGCCAACTACTCCCACTACCGCCTTCTGATCCATGAGATCCGACAGCTCTTACACGAGCTTTTGGTATCTTTCGGTAATGTTGTTACCTACTGCTGGGTCCCCTCCTAGGTTAAGGTCCTGGCAACGAAGCATTGACCAAGCTACCCGGTCGGCCTCCGCTCCAGCAGGGCCAATCCCCTTACCTTTTAACGCTATTTTTCCACACGTGAAGAAAATCCTTAATTCACAATGGCTTGCTGCCTGACATACAACGCCCCTCACCAATCTCAATTGTATTGACCAACTCCTCTGCTATTTGGCATCTCCTTCCACCGCTCCCGTTATAAAGAAGTGGTGCTGGCCCGCCTCTGTCTGGGTCACAGCAGGCTAACCCACGGTTAACCTATGTCCCATAACCCTCTCCCCCAATCTGTGTCGTACCAGACTCACTCTATCCCACATACTCACCCAGTGCCCTCGTAGCCGCTTCTTTCCTTTCCTTATATTGTACCCCTTATCTGATCATGGCCGAAGGTTCCCGATTCTCCACAAATAATATTTTTTCCTTCCTTACCACCACCTGTCTCTTCTAATGTAGTCTTGCTTGTGTCCTCCTATCACTCCCCTGCCTCCATCTTCCTTTCTTTTTCCTAAATCCAGCCAGCTTCGCTAAGTGGGGTGCCTCTACGTCAATCAGCGGTCAACCCCCTCCAATTAAAAAAAAGTAAAGTCACTCAATTCACATTGGTTAACTTGGTCCCTCACCAAACTTCGCATTAAATCCCTCCTCAGCTATTGGGGCCTTGATTCTCCCATCGCTCAGGTCATAAACAAGTGTTATCCCGCCTCCGCCTGGGTTACACCAAGCTAACCCACATACACATTTCCGACGATCTGCCCCCGCACCTGTAACCTCTATCGTACTAGACTCGCCGTGCCTCATGTTCCACCTCCCGTCGTTGCTTCTTTCATGTTCTACCTTTACTCAGTTGCTTATAATCATGGCCGAAGACCCCCTGGTTCGCCGTAATCTTTTCGCCTTCTCTGCCACTCGTGTGCTCAGATAATTGTACTTGTGTTCTGCTCTCGTTTTCCTTTATCCTGCTTATTGACAGTGGCGGGCAGTCCGTCAGTACCGATGACGGAAGGTCCGTCACTGACGGACTCACGTTTCGCTGACGACTGACGGAAACATTATTTGCCGAAGGTCGTCTTTGCTTTTCGGGTTAATGACGGTTCGGGTGACGGCCGAAAATCGCTTCCGTCGGCGCTTATTGCGTCATTGACGGATTGCCCACCACTGCCTATTGATAATAATTAGTTTCGCCGAGTGAGATACATATGCGTCAATTTGGCGATCAAGCTCATCTCCCATTAAAAAATGACGTTAGAATGAGAAAAGAGGATGCAGAAGAAGTGTGTGCGCTTGCTTCCTTTGGAGTCTAAAACAAAGTTCGTGGGTTTAACCGTGTTTTTCTAAAGGAAATGATAATGGTCCACCAAAATTTTAGAAATCTAGATAATTGCTTAATTACATCGAAGCAGGAGGAAATTTGTAATATAACGTTAAGCAGGATAACAAAATATTGAAACAATATCTAAAAGTTTATGGTGACAGTAAGGAAAATGGCAGGGATGGTTTCCTGTTGAAGGCTCCTGTTTTAGAAAATATATTAGTTTGATGATTAATTCATCAAGACTTAGGCAACTGTTGAAAAAAAGTATTCATCCGTGTCCACCATTTGCTGCGGTTCCGAAAACTGGAAGTTTAGAACTTTGCTGTCCGTTTTTCCAACTAAGAAAGAAAATGGACATGGATAAGTTATACAAATATGACAGGCTCGGAGATAATCAGTTTGAGATGAAGAAACGGTACCCTCCATCGCAGAAAGTTCCTTAAAAAAAATTGTTAGTTTTGTGTGATAAAGGCTGTGCGACACACGTGAATTTTATTTCACCACCCAATGGGCACAACTGATTCAACGCAGAGAATTTAATGTTGCAATGAAAAAAAAAATTAAAATTGTCTAATTCATCAGTAAGTTGAGCATACCTCTCGGGCAATGGTGTTCTCATACTTCAAGGAAACAAGGAAGTTGGAATACGGTCTTTTTACTAGCTTTTTATCTGTTCTCTCTTCCATACGCCTCGATGAAATAAGCCGTTAAACACAAGAACACAGGTTCGGGTACCTGTGGACTTATAGACTTTTGGGGGGAGGCCAGCCTTCTCTACTTTATTTAACTAGTTTTTTTTTGTTATTTTAGTAGGTCGCACGTCCCTGCGCCGGGGGGACGCGGACCTCCCCCCGACGCCGGAGCCTGCTTGTTGCCTTTTTTTTATCGTTGTTTTTTTGCATCTTATTTTAAAGATGCCTAGTATTAGGCAGTGTTGACTACGGCGACTAATGTCCAAGTAGGCAGTCACCAGATGAGCTCTTAAAATTAAAAAAAATGTGGACTATTTGTATGAATGTTAAACACAAGGACACAGGTTTGGGTACCTGTGAACTATTTATAGGAATGTGCTTGCTAAACACTTCTGTTGAAGAGTACTGCAAGCCTCCATCAACCAAGAATGTTCCCGGCGCCTTCTCAAACCTCTGTATTCACATTTGAGTTTTATTATCGTATTCCTTTCTTTTTCCCATTATGCCTTTTTTTTTCTTCTCCAGCCTATTTCATTCGCCATATATAACCAATTACTTGTTAAAAGGCGTTTAATATTTTTTTAAACTATGCGTTTTATATGTTGGAAAGTGGGTATTTAAATCTGAAGTTAGCTCTTGAACCATCAACTTCCAATTGTCAATAAATCATCAGAATCGAGTACATCAATCTTTATACCGTTTCAGCCTCGAAATCACATGAATCTTTAAACACCATTATTTATTTTTTAAATATTGTAGAAGGTTGATACCGATATAAAATATATATTAAAACTTTAGGTTCTTTTTTTACCCCTTCCTAAAAGGCGGTCTTATAATAAAACCTGTCATTTAGTGACATAAAATGAAATCGTGAATCAGGAGAAGCAAAAAAAATATCCTGATTTGGGGAATATTTAAACTATTTACTTGTCAATAAATGAGTAGTTTAAGCTTGTTGCGGCCTTTTTAAAAATAACGGGTAATGCCTAGAGAAATTTAACCAAAATTGTTGTGGTGCGACATGAACTGTCCAAAAGACGTGAATATTATTGCTTAATCTCTATTGCCGTAAAATGGCCGTGAGCCATGGCTTGATCGCAAACATATAGCCCATTCCTAGGCAAGCTATCAAGATAAGGTCATGCTTCGCATTTAGTCAAAGTAGTTATTATCGCAATAATAAGCAAACTGTACTGCAGACCTACATATGTGTTCAACAATTGTAACGTTTACATATTCTTGAAGAAAAACGTTATACCCTGATCAATCTAAATGGTCATAGAGGGGTATATTTACGCGTATATAGGTTTTGTCGAGATATCTCGAGGTTCTATAACCACCATATCATGAATGAAAAAAGCCAAAAAGGAATTAAATGGACACGAGCTTACGAAAATAAATATATCAAGAACTAAGGAAAATGATGAATTTTAAATTACTTGGATCGGTATGTTGGAAATATAACACTCGTCTGCGCTGTTTTCAAGGTCTAACACACGATACCAGATTTTAGGCTCGTTTTTCGCGCTGAATCCGAAAATCAAGCCCATTTTATCTAATTAGATGAGGTTTTGGAGATATAAGAACATGCCAGAAATCATTCCGATCTATTTGTAGGCGAACACACACGCAATAGTAAATTTTTAACTGATTTATACACACAAGGTGCACAGAATGTTCTAAGTGATACCAAGAAGAGTGCAGCGTACAAAATAAAAGCTACTCATGGATGAATGGTCTCTTTGGGGACTTCCAATTGTGCCTAGCAGACATCAAATCCTTTTTCAGGCACCAGCAGTAGTCAGCCACAAAGTTGACATCCCAACGCTCTTTGTAGCTTTCCTCTATCACACGGATATCTTGGTGAAAGCGCTCACCCTGTTCTTCACTGAAGTCTCCACAATTATCGGCAAAATAGTCCAGGGGAGACCGAAGGAAGTGCATTTTCACTGACATGCGCGCACCAAGTTTGCGGTAATTCTCCATTAACTCATCAACCTGTTATGATAGTTATAAGTAGTGCTGAGCATAGCTGCCTTACAAGCTTTTATTGTAATGATAGAACTGAGTAGTAAGGTATATTTAAACCCCCCTTTTATAGGGTTTAATCAACTATATTCATAATACATCTAGAAAAGAAACAAAACAAAATATTAGTAACATGAATACATATGAACATTTCATTCCTTTTCAAAATTACAAAATACACAATACACTAGATAAAGAAAGTTTAAGTAGAAATCGAAAAGATTACAAATCTAAACGATGAACAGATTTATGAGCACGTAAAAACCTTCTAGGGCCAGGCAACTGTATTGTCAGATTGTCGTGACTATTCACACAGTTATCAGCATCATGAACATGATCTTGTATCTGGATAATATTTTCTTCCTCATTTCTCAATATCTTCTCATTGACTTGAAGAAAGTTAGTAGTTGTAGATGAGAAGTTGGATCGGAAAGGACACCTGGACTTCGTGATTCGGAATCATTAGGTGGAATATTCCTAGGACATGAAGCTAAATTACGCAAAGCAACAGTACTCTCTCTCCCATCAGGGAATTTCACACGAGCATGTGTAGAGTTAGAATCAATGAGATCAACGACATTCACAGCTGGTTCGTATTTACTGCAATTCCCAAATCGTTTGAAGAGGAATTGTCCAGGTTCAATTAGCCAAAATTCGTTCATGCAGCGTGGTATTCGTAGAGGTACAAAGTAGTGTAGGTATGGCATGTAAGACATGCACTTAATGGCAAACCTAGAGATTTAATAGCCAACTTCACAGTCTTCCAAATAATGCCATTATAGCGCTTACATTGGCTATTTCCACGGGGGTTGTATGGAGAGGTGCGGCTGCTGTTTACACCAGACGTAGTAAAAATTCCTTCACTTCCTTGGAAATGAATGACATGCCGCAGTCTGAATAGATATATGCCGGTAGACCAAATAACGAAAAATGATTTGTAAGACAGTCGATAACTACTTTGGATGACATATCGCGGTGTGGAAATGCAAACGGAAATCGGCTAAACTTATCAACAATTGTAAGGAGATGACGTGACGAGTGCGAGGAAACTGGAAGCGGCCCCTTAAAATCAATTGAAAGACGTTGGAAAGGCGCAGTCGCCCGTATCAAAGAAGTATTTTCTGGTTTAAAGCGGATTTCATCGATGGAGTAAGGAAGGTTTTTAACACGAACATAATGTAGCATTCACTGGACTCCAGGGTGAATGAGACTCTCATGAAGCGATTTTAAACTTGTAATATCGGAAGTGGCGTTATAATACGACCGTGATAGTGTATCAGCAACAACATTTTCGTGACCCGGGCGATGAAGAATATGAAAGGAAAATGGAAGTAATTCCATACGCCAGCGCATAATCTTATCATTCTTGATTTTACCTTTTACATTGGTACCAAACATGAATGACACGGCTCTTTGATCAGTTGTCATGTCAAAATGTCTACCAGTCAGAAAATGTTTCCATTTTCGTATGCTCTCTACGAATGCATAAGCTTCTTTTTAACTATGTAGTGTGTGTATTTTGATCGGTTCAATGAGCGTGAGAAGAAAGCCTCTGATCGTCCGTACTGTGATAAGGTGGCACCGATTGCATTATCTAATGCATCCGTTTCTATGGAAAAGACAGCGTCTTCATCAATAACTTTCACTGAAGATTTGGCAATGTCATTCTTTAGAGTTTCAAATGATTGAATAGCCAGAAGAGATAAAGGAAATCTGCAGCAATCAACAAGAGGTCGTACTTTCTCTGAATAGTTGCGAACCCACTTAGCGTAGTATGCAAATAACCCCAAACACGCTGCAAGGATTTTTTTACATGAGCTACGGCTAATTCAAACAAAAGTCTCATTCGTTTAGCATCGGGTTTCCAATTGCCATCAGAAATTTGGTAACTGAGAATATTAAATCAGGTTAGAGAAAACTTAGATTTCTAGGAATTCAGGGAGAGATTCTATTTAGAAGCAGCTTCTTTGAAACGCTTTACATTGCTGTCATGTTCTTCTTTTGTTTATCTGCAGACTGTTATGTCGTCGAGATAGGCCTAAGTGTTACATAGTTTGTTATCGGTTATAAACTGATTCATAAAGCGTTGAAAAGCCGAAACCCCATTCGTAACACATATGTATGCGCCTGAATTGATAAAGACTGTTAACGGCCTGAAAAGCAGTGTAAGGTTAGTCCTCTGAGCATATTTCTATCTAATGATATGCATTGGATAGAACAATAAAGCTAAAATAGTTATTTTTAGCGATATTTGTAACTATATCTTCAATCCTGGGTAGCTGGTAAGCGTCCAAAGACGTGTATTTATTTATATTGTTCTAGAAAAGTCTACCACCTTCGGGTTTTTTTTTGCGTTTGATTTCATTACCACTTGTGCACACCAAGAATAATTACTATGTTCAATAATTCCTTCACGAATTAGACGTTTAACCTCATTTTCAATGAAATCAGAATCTTCGGATCTGTAATGACGAGACTTGGTAGCAATTAGAGTGCAAGCTGATGATAAGTTTCTAAACAGTTTAACTGGGGGAATCTTTAGTTTAGTCAGTCCACACACAGTTAAGGATGGTTCTGTGCCCCCATAATTTAAGCTAACGCTTTTATGCACTCATAAAAAGGGTAAGCCAAGAATAATATCAGTACAAGCGTTTAGAAATACAGTAGCTTCGACATTCTCCTAAGTACAACCATGCATCAAAACGTTGAAATACAGTAACCTTTAAGATTTACTGAGAAACAAGAAGACGCTGTGGGGGTCAAATTAATTATAATATTCGAGTAAAAATTTAAGTGGGTCACACATTAACCACAATCATACATTTTGTAAATGGGAAGATAGACTTCCTGGTGTGCAGTATTCTCTCTTTTAAATGGGAATATATACTTTCCAGTGTGTAGTATTCTCTCTTTTGTAAATGGGAAAATAAACTTACCAGTATGAAGTATTTTCTCTTTTGTAAATGGAGGAACGAAATTCCCAATGTACGCGGTCGGTGAAGGAGCTTCCTGAAGCTGTTGCCTCCTGTGCCAGGTAGGGAGTATAGCAATGCCTCTGGGCATTCCTATAATAAAAACCTCCTGGGAAACTTAAATATATATATCATCATTTATTATGTATAAAATTCATTCAATTATTTTATATTAACTTTGTTAATTTAATCATTCAATTATTTTACTTTAACTTTTTCAATTTAATCTTTCAATTAATTTACTTAAACTTTTGTAAATTAAATCATTTTATGTTAAACTTAATAATTAATTCATTCATTTATTTTGCTTGTCAATTCAATTAACGTATACTGTTCCAAACAACATCTCTTAAATTTCACACACAAACAAACAAACACACGTTACCAGCTCGATCAAAATACACGCTATTCCGCCCACTCGACTCGCAGCTTTCTTCGTATAAAGGTCGGGTATCATTCCTTCTACAATTATTCATTTACCTCCAAACAAATCATACTTAGTTAATTCCATTTTCTTTCACGATTCGTGGCAAACGACCATACGAGAGTATATCCTAATTATATTTACTTCTCATTGCAGCCCCAATTCAGTCCATCATAGATACTCTATATTATTAGATACTCCACATTATTAACTACATTACTACACTATATAATATATTATTCACCATATTATTCCACCATTTTAATTTCACATATTTCCATTCTCTTCGCATCTTTTTACTGTAAATCATATGTTAAAATATCTCACATTGTATACCTAACCTACGTATCTCATTGTACATTCTTTGATTTAATGAATATATTTATATTTGTGTAATTGTCTTTCTTAAAGCCCAAGTCATTATTCCAAAATTTATTTCGCTGTCGCCTTAGGCCTAAAACTAACTGCAGACAACTTCGATCAAACAAATTTATGGTTATGGTTTTTTAAACGCTATTTAGGCTGATTTATTAACAAGATAAATCACATAGATAACCATACACTATAATGTAGAAGGAATGATTACCAACGTTTATGCTGAGAATGGCGAGAGACGAATGAGGAATACTCGTGTTCAATTTGGCTGAGCTGAAAGTGTAAGTTTGTTTGTGTGTGCGTGAAATTTTAAGAGATGTTGTTTGAACCAGTAGTACGTTAAATGAATTCAGTTTTTCGTCACAGGATATTTAAATTATTGAAGGTTACATAAATTAAATGAATTGCAAAACTTATGGATAAATTAATTGAATGATGGTATTGACAAAAAGTTAATTAAAATAAATGAATTAATTAATTATTAAGTTGTACATAATTTGCATGAATGATTTAATTGACAAAAGTTAAGTAAAAAGAATTGAATTATTTGAATTTTATACATGAAAAATGATGATATATATATTTAAGTTTCCCAGGAGGATTTTATTATAGGAATGCCCAGAGGGCATTGCTATAAGGGTAGAAGCCATATCTTGCTCGGTTCAACCAGAGAGTAGGACAGAACGTTGTGTGAACCAGCCTCTAATCCTTGTCTTGACGGCCAGTCTTGTCTGACATAATGCCGGTTGTCAGCCCGACTGCCCCACAAGCACTTAAATCATGGCCTAGGATGAGTCCAACAACTTTAAAATCTCTACAGATCAGCCATTTGTGTTCCTGATAGTTGAGATTAGACAACAGACGGCCCATGCTTTTGCATGTTTTTTGTATTGCAATTGAGTGTCCAACAGGGGTCGATGAAAACTTATTGCCTGCCGTTATTAAGAAGAACTGCCTTGAAACTTATGTTAGATGAGTTGGTGAAAGGTCTCCATTCCATAGCATTATACTTCAGGCCCATTAAGTTGAGCAGATCACCAATGTTACAGTAGACCAGTAAAGAGGCTTCATCAACATGAAACATTTTCTAAATTCTTTCTCGCGCTCTCAATACTAATAGAATGCTGTCCCTGGTGTCATAATACATTTCGTTCGAAGACGTTCTCTTATAGCTGAGTAGATTCTTTGGAAAGGTTCAGGTCTCCTGTCAGATCGTTGAGTTCGGCTTGCGTAAATGGCACCAGTTGGTCGCCCTATTCTGGCTTATATGCATCCAACTCAGCTGTATCGGTAGTGACGCTAGCCTCGTAATCACTTAGAACCCCCATAGTAAAATCAGGCTCAGGAACAGGAAGAGTAGGACCATGTTGGACTGGATTTATAGTAGAAGGAACATTGGAGTATTGAACATAGTGCTTATCTTGCGATTGATGCCTTTCAAATTTGTCATGCAGAAGTAGCAGTCAGTGATGTGATATTTGCCTTCCCTCAACACCATTAGGACACCGAATGGCATAATCTTCCTTTTCTTATTACTCCAATCCCATAATTTTTGCACACATGGTTTGCAGCAAATATGGGGAACAAATGGCTTATCCTGGTTCTCTAGTTTCACTCGAAAGTAAGCATGATATGCCTTTGTCACAAAATCCGGGATTTTTGTTTGAGAGTCTGGAAAAGCGAAACGTTCGCAGATGTAACAAAACCTATTCGGATGATTCTAACACGTACTATCCATTGTAATGCAAATCTAGACCTGAAAAGATTAATAAAATAGGTTATGTATAGTCACTCATCACTAGATATGACAAAATAGAATTAATAAACGGTTAGTGGATGATAGCGCTATTTTGGAATATACGTTCTAATATAAATCAAGCAAAAATGATTCTAAATCAGTTGGAAAACTTATGACCTTCGAAAAAAGGTTTTGAAACACAGGCCAGTGTAATCAATAAGTAGATAATTATATAAACTAAAGTGAATTTACACCAAAGTTGATTAACGAATACAACAGGAAATTACTACAAGTTTGGAACAACGTGGGGAAAATAAAAACTTCGACAGAGAGTAATGAATCAGGGAAATAATAAATAATTATTTTTTTGTTAATTTAATTCATTATTTGTAAATATATATCAATGGAATGCAATATGAGTAACACAAATTATATTAGTAACACGATTTGGTAAAGAGAAGCCTTTCCGCGGGCGACGTCAAGGAACAGTGGCCGAGTTTATCTATATTCGCGCGCAGCCGAGTCTATCTATATTTGAGTGCAGCCGAGTTGAGCGGCCGTGGACCGGCAGTAAGCTTACTTTTCAAAGCTATGTGGGCCCTGCAGTAAACTTGTTCAGGAAATCCATAACAGAGGATCTCATTCCGACCATTTTCATTTTAATTTAGTTTTTTTTCGCCAGCACTTATGAAAATTATGGAATTTTAAATATTGCATATTTCAAGTGGTATTATGGAAAAATGCTAGCCATTTGGTTGATAGGGACCATGGGGACACGATTTTCTGACAGTGCTAACTTACGAAGACGAGGCACTGGCACGAGCGAATGTGGTCATACCGAAGGTGATGCGTTTCAGTGATCCTCTTGAGCTGGCATTCGACGAGGGATGGTTGTCCGAAGAGCGGGCGATCAGAGCTGATAGGATTTGGCTCTGACTGCTAACCGCTGACGACGAGGATTTCTGCAATATAAGAGGCGGAAGCATTCGGGAAGTAGGAGTAGGGTAGTAGAGGTTTATGTGTACTGGTTATTATATTGTTGACCTAGATAGCACATAACTATAATTCCCTGCACACATAAATTTGTTTGTTTGAATGAAGGTCGAATTTTGAGATATGTCCTACGAGGGATTTGAATACAATGAGATTGTACGAAAATATATTGTATTTAAGAATTAACAAATTAAAACACAAGGAGATAATTGATTGGATATAATATTAGATGCAAATTGGTATACAAGGAGAGAGTGAAGCGAACGATATAATATGAAGAATTAAATGTGAATTTTGGAATGATATTTAAAGGATATGTAAAATATAATTTAAAAGGTAATTCACAGGATATTAATTGGATATTAAATATATATAAAAACCAGGCAATGGCTTCGCTACTATCCTCGTAGAGGGCAGCTTGTGTTTTGCTACTAAGATTAAAATTTAAAATCTAAATAAAAGCAGCATGGTTAAATTTTTATAAACTTTCTTAACTTCGCCAATTATAATAATTTTAAAAGGGAACTCTGAACTAAATTTCCTGTCCTTCAAAATATCACGTTAATAAAATATAGAGTTATAGAATTGGAGATATATAAAAATAAATTTTCTGAACTTCACCATTTGTAATTCTTTGTGTTTAAAAATTTTTAAAAATTATGATACTTATATATATTTCTGAACTTCACCATTTTGTTTTTTGATATTATAAAATAATTATTAGAAATAACTTTGGTTAAAAAACATAAGTCATAAGCAAACTAAGATGAAATTATTATTCAAATACTCAAAAAAATCCCCTTCTTAAATTATAGAGTTAGTGATGATGATATATATTATTTGATTTATCCCTCCGCTTAATTTTGATTTACATTATAATACAAATTACTTTGAATTACTGCGAAATTACATAACATAAATTGATTTTATTTACTTTTGGAGTACTATGCCAGAGGCAGTGCTACAGAGGTGATAGTTAGAGGTTTAGATAAACGTTGCCGGGAATCACTGGACCATTGAGAATGCTATTTAGGGGAGAAGTGGGGTGTTCAGGGTAAACAGCGTCGATAAAAGCGGGTTTCAGGCAATCCAAGAGACAGTATCCTGCTTGGTGCCACACTGTACGACAGATAATTTCTGCTTTCTTGAGAATACTCTAAAAGGTCCGTCACACAAGTGTTACAAGGACGAGCGAGCCGATTCTCAATAGACATGGACGTGGGAACAGGTTTTAGCACGAAAGGTTTTTGGTTAGTAAACACACTTGGCACGGTCGGGCGAATCTCCGCCATCAGCCGTAGCAATTTATGCTCATAGGAAGCAGGATGGAGAGGAGATAGAGTTCGGTCAGAAGAAGAAAATTGATTAAGGAGTTGGAAATGCGTACTGTGAACTAGATTTTATGCCGAACAATACAGGTCCTCTTTCAAAGACCAACGAATCTGAAACAGGGTCAAAGGCAGCTTGTTTAGCCACTTAATATTTAGATACGTAGAGCGTAGACTAGACTTAACCTGTCGAAGTATACGTTAAACAATGCCGTTGTTTTGGGCATGATAGCTATCACTATTATGTTCTTTTCTAGTAAATTGCTTAACTGCTAATAACTTTCGTTTTATTCATCCAAAATTTGGTTATTATTTACTTTACTGTAATCACTTTTTCTACATTTCATTACTTTCTGTAGCATTTTTTATCCATTTTCCTAATCTGTTCTTCTTTTTTGGTGGTAGGAAGGTAAAATGCAGCAAAAGAGAGTTTGATTCTGATTCTGTCTGAGTAAACTTAAATTCTTGCCGCATTTCGCCTTACAATTGCCAAAACTGAAGAACAGATTGGGATAAATAACCGAAAATAGTTTAAAAATAACCTGACCTAACATAAGCTAAATTGCTTACCTGCTAATAACTTTCGTTTTATTCACCCAAGTTTGGATTATTATTTACTTTACTGTAATCGCTATTTTTGTACATTTTATTACTTCTTCCTGTAGTATTTTTTTTATCTGTACTCTATCCAAATCTGCTCTTGCTTTTAGCGGTCAAAAGGCGAAATGCGGCAATAGAGAAAATTCTCCCTGAAGTCAGGCAAAGGATCTTGGACCTACGTTGTGTGTGGAGTTAGTCTCACAAAGAAAATAGTTCGCCCGTTGCAAGGAAGAAACTTCGGGGAATTGGTTGTTGCCGTCACGGTACTTGTAGGTGCCAAACTTTTCGCAGACTCCCCCCCTCCCCTTTCAGAGTCAGAGGTTACACAGGACTTCCCTCTGCGGATTGCCCTAGACGCAGCTAGGTAATCATTTTGGCTACCCACTCCAGGTGCCAATAATCGGAACAGACACTTCGGGGAGAAGAATTCCGATTTGAGTCACCGTTTGACTCGCCTTCGCGATCCGGCCTAGGATCATTACATAAGGACACCGGTCTAGGATTACCCTCATATTCGGTAACCTCGGACGACCGGGCTAAGTACGAACATCGTCAGAAGAAGAAGACATTCACCGTAATCCTCCAAATACTTACGAACTCCAAGGTATCATTAAAGTGAATTATCCTCTCCCCTAACTTCACTAGTTTAACCGTTAACTAGAATTTACATCCCGAACTCATAACCTCGATTGTTTCAAGTGATTAATTCAGTGCTTAATTCCATAATATTATTCAATTCATTCTGCCGGGTGCAATTAAGACGCAAGCATCCTAGTAAGTAGATTTCAAGTGTAATCCCTACGACATTATATAGACTTACCTATTCAGTGCAAAGACTAATCCTATTTACACTAATATATGCTATTTCATATTTCTAATTCATGTATAAGAAAGATTTTGGTATCTGTGTGTTTTAACTATTTTGGACGATCTTTTGGCAATTGAAAAGCAATCCACTCGGCTTAATTCTTATTATTACATAAGTCCACCCATGACTGACTTTTACTGAGTGAGAACACACTCAGGGGATCATTATCTTAACTTTGACCAAAAGGGAAGCACTAGGGTTATTCTTATTTACCGGAAGTGGCTACGGTAGGTGTATTGGCTACACTTCACTCCCACTTTACCTTGGTGTGAGATTATAATATATGCCAAGGAAGTGGGACTGGGATTAACCACTCATTAACCCTCGACAATTAGTCCTATAGTTAGAGTGATGAAATTTGTAGAAACTTATATATATATATATATATATATATATATATATATATATATATATATATATATAAACAATTATTTCATATTCCTCTTTTGCTTGGAGTTTCCTAACACCGCAAAGTAAATTTTGAATCCCTGTTATAATAAATAATAACTAATTTGATCTTCAAAGAAATTTTACAATTGCGTTATATCCAATGTTTCTGCAATTCTAAGCCTTGCTGCACTAGAAACCAGCTCATAGCAACTCACTACTGTCGCTGCAACAGTTCTTAATCGTAGCTCTCAAGCAACCGTCACTTCCTCCGATTAGTCTTCCTTCGGCGCCTTCCTTCACTCATTCAGGAAGCACTCGAACTTTTTACACAAGAAACTCAGTTAGAGTAACTCGCTACTGCTGCTGCAAGAGCTCTTAATCATAATACCCAAACAAGGGTGACCGCCACGATGGACCTCTACAATTACTTCCGTGAGCATCTCGAAACAGCACGAGCCTTATTAAAACGAACGAACAACACTGGCAAATCTTGAGAAATCAAACGGCCACTCAATTAATCTTTCGGCATTAAGTTAGTGCATCTCTGCCGATGGATCTCACAACTATCCCGATCTACATAATGGTACTTGGTAGCACCACCGCCGATTATTTGACCAGGCACATCGCTATGTGTCCGGTCGTCGGCATAATGGGATCTCATGAAGCTCCCAAAAAGAGCGGAAATAAAAGATGTATCATCACTCTCTCCAAAGCTCCTGTCTGCAGGCAGTTCTAAATAAATACTGGCTCCGTTATATCGATAAGTCTAGCAACACACGATGATCTGCAAGGAAAAGCCACATTCCTCTACAGACATCTACGGGATAGCCAATAAAATCCTTTGGAGAACGAACATGCAACCTATCGCTAACGTTGAGAAGAAATTTTCATGAAATTTCCTAGCAGGCAATATAAAATGTGTAATAATAGGTGCTGACTTAGCCTACTATAATCTTTTAGTGGACATAAAATATTCACGTTTAGTAGGAAGCATTACCACCCTATCGTTACGGGCGATGCGTGAATGCTTAATTCCTCATTCGCATTCTTTTCTAACTATAAATACCTTACCAGTGCATAAGGTTTGTAACTGATATAGTCAGTTTTTCAAACCCAATAACGAGTGTAAAATCATATTAGTGAGTCCAATATTCCTCGCTCTCACCATCGCCATGTTATTGCAAAAGCATACACACATCCCTCGACGTTTATCTCCTAAATTATCAAATGTGGTCATGACTAGTGTACATTATGTGGTGGATCCAGGATAAAAATTGAAGGGGGGCAAACCTGAATTCCTCACTCTGTGTAGTCTTAGAAAAGGTCATTGATCATTAAAAATGTTTATCTTGCACGGCATTGATAATAAATAACAATATCTTACACAGGAGTGAGCAATAACTCTCTCACATCCGAATTGTTTCCACACATAATAAAATTATGAATTGTGGTTTATTGTATTTTAGAGATAGATGGACGATAATTAATCGCGATAATTTATCGTGTTAAAGATATCAGGTTATCGGTTATCCGATATTTTTCCGCGTTATCGATTCATCGGTATCGCCGATACTTTTGGTTCCAAACTAGCGATAATCGATAATTTCAGTTTTTTGTTCCAGTTTAGTACAGGGGCGAGCCGCGCGTGCCTTGAACGCAGAAATAGGTAGGTCTGAGCTGGGAACCGAACGTATACTGAACGGAGTGCGGGGCGGCCGTTCTTGACGTCTTCTCAAAGCGTTTGCTCAGCTACAGTCTCTCACCAGCTGTCGGACGAGAGGTCACGAGGTGTTGCTCATGCGCGCTATCGGTTTCATGCGTTCTTTGATGATTTTTTCCCTATTTTCCCGTGCCTCTTCCGTTCTAATTTTTGTGCACGTGTATGTGAATGAATGTACTATTCGGTGCTATTCTTTAATATCCGTTTATTAACGTTTTGAACACTTACGAAGTTACGCCCCTATTCTAAACTGATCCTATTTTTATTGCAATTTAGTAGTGCAGTGCTTTGCTATTTTATAGTATTGAATTAGTGATGGCATTGCAAGAGACTGTGCCCGCATCAAGCCAAAGAGACAGCGGAGTCTATTGACTCTGAGCTCACTGAGGCTGAGCCTCAGTCTCCCTGGCCATTCCTTGGCAAGTGGGTGAGGTGCAAGAAGATGGTTGGCGACAGCTACATCTTTCAGTGCTTGTCCTGCCTCCTGTGAGATCACTGAGGTGAAGGTGAACAAGGGCACCAAGGCCAACCTGAAGAGCCACTTCAACAGGATTCATCCTGACAAGGCAAAATGAGTTGATGAAGCTTGCAAGGCCAACGTTGGTACTGGCGGCCGCAGCAGGAACCGGTCCGGTCAGTCAGATGACGGCAGGTCAACCAGCAAGAAGCAGTGACAGATGTCCATCACCTTATCGGGCGATACATTTTATTGTCAGTTATCGATTAACGCCGATAAGGTTATCGTTTTCGATTTATCGGTTATCGTGATACATTTTAAGTAAATCACCTTATACATCACCCGTTCACTAGGTGAAAAAAATGACCGATAATTCCTACCATGTCACATGCGATTACCGATGCTGAAACGTGATCATAATGCTGGATAAATATACAATGCCTTACTTCACCGATTTTCCCGCGGGTATTCAAAATGCCACAATATTCTCTAAGGTCGACTTACGAGATGAGTCTTTTCCAATTTTATAGAACCATCATCAATTGAAGAAACAGCCATAATAATTCCCGCTAGCCTCTAAAAATTCCAATTCATCTATAACATTAATGTTATTTTGACTGAACTTACATTCGTATTTGAATATGTTGATGACCTTTTCATTGCAAGCTAATCCAAAGTGCAACATTTTCAACATTTAGAGCAATTATTTGCAATGTTTAGATTTCGAGAGTGGAAAATCAACATTGCAAAGTACATGTTCGTGGTGGAATCCCTTGATTTTTTAGGATATAAAGTTAACTTTCAAGCTACAGTATATCCATGCAAGAGGATATATTTGTTAAAAAACTCGAACAAACAGCATCAAAATTCAACTTGTAATGAGACCGATCAACAGAATTTAACCTTAAGGCCATAAAAGATGACATAGTAAAAGCCACACTTTTAATTTGGTAGCGTATGAGAAGTGCAGGCGATGTCTTAAAAGTTTCGCTTGAATGAGTCTTTTTTGAGAATCAGGATGGCCGAGTGGATTCACTGCTCACTAACAGTGGTCCAGCGACGAGGGAAGCTGTTTGCAACTCGCATACCCTATTATTTTTTCTTTGCCGCTTTTCCTACTCTCCTCTATCTACAATAGTGCCCAGATCCGGAAAGGGGGTGGGGGCTTTAGTTCTTGTATAACATTTCCAAACGGGTTCGATCTTTCGAAGAGGTATAGTACGTTCTCCCGTGAGCTGTTTGATATAGACACTACAATCCGTCCATATTTGGAAGTGTGTGACTTCACTATTTTTACTGACCATAAGCCTTTGGTCGGTGCTTGCCCATCTCGTTCCACGTCTTCGGTGCAAACTGCAGTTGATACTCGTCCCTTTATCTTCATCCTGTAGATGAGGAGCGATATTCACATTGTTCCTGGCTTCAAACGTCGTGCCAGACTCGCTTTCTCCCATTTTCCCAATTTCGGGCACGCAACTCTCTCACAATGCGCCCATCGATCATGCGACAAAGCTCTGGCCCAGGAACAGGATGAAGACACGTAAACACTGCGTCACTCTTCTCAACTCGTTTTTCGCGAAGTCTAAATTGCAGACAGTCCTTCCAGGCCCATCTTGGTCGACTATTCATTGCCTGGCTATGCTCGTCCTTTCATTCCTCTCGCTTCCTGTCGGCATATTTTCGACCAAATTCACGGTCTTTCACACCCTGGCATCAATGCAACACGCAAGCTCGTCGCACACTGCTTCGTATGGCCAGGTATAAATGCTGACGTGGCTAAATGGACTTGCTTATGCCTGTTATGTCAGCGTACCAAAGTCCATCGCCAAACGAAAACTCCTCCGTTCCCCTTTCCTCTTCCTTCGTTACGTTTTGACGCCGTTCATCTTTTCATAATGATCGATCGTTTTACTCGTTGGCCAGAGGCAGTTCCTATCTTGGACATCAGAGCTTCCACCGTCACTCGAGCTTCGTCTCAGGATGGGTTGCTCGTGTTGGTGTTCCGTCCACGATCATGACTGACCGTGGTAGCTAATTTGAATCCCACCAATGGGATGCACTCATGTCAGTGTTTGGCTTCTTTCGCATACGTACCACCGCGTACCATCCTTAGAACATCGCCGCGGTTGAAGGTCTGCACAGGACCTTCAAAACAATCTTATTCTCCACAGTTCTCAACATCATTTGGGTGGACAAGCTACCTTTGATTTTCCTGAGTATTCGCTCGTCCTTAAAAGAAGATTTGGCCTGTCCTTCAGCTGAACTGGTGTATGGTACTCAAATTCGTCTCCATGGTCAATTATTTTCTTCTTCTGACCGACCTCTACCGCCCCTAGAGTGCCTGTCAATCACAACAAAAACTTCGTGTCGAAAGATATGACAAATTGCTTTCATGTTTTTGTCCGTCGCGACCCAACTCGCTCTTCCTTGCAACCTGTCTATGATGGACCCTTTTCTCGTAATCTCTAGGAAGCCGAAGTTCTTCATCCTTCAGCTTGGCACCAAGCAGGATACTGTTTCCATAGACCCTCCGAAACCCGCCTTTGTTGAAAATGATCACCTTGAGCACCCTCTTACCCCTTGTTCTCCCACTATAACCCTTTATGGTCCAGGACTAATCCAAAATACCTTACAAACCACTCTTACAATAACCCCTGCTGCACAAACCTCACCTTCTGTTTTGCTGCCTCCGTCTCTTGCGTTGCAGGAACCCTCATCGGCAACAGTGGTCAGTCAGGAACAAATCTCTCCACCACTGGTCATCTCGTCAACGGAAAACTGGAATCAAAATTCACACGTCCCGCTTGACGCTATATCGGAAGGAACCAAGAAGCGGATCACCTTCGCTCCTTCAACCTGCCCTCATGTCGGTGCCTCGCTCAACGCAACTGGTACTGCCACAGCGAATATGTGTTCCCGCTCTCGCAGCTAAACCACTGGCACTGTGACACGCTCCGGTTGCGTTATAAGGAGACATCAGTGTTATCAGAACTAGCAAGACCATATTAAGAAGGGAGGGGCTAACTTTCTTTGATAGGAGTATTTGTAGCACTGCTAGATTCTTATAATCCACAGTACTCCAAAAGTAAATAAAATAATGCATTATGTATTTCTGTAGTACTTCAAAAATAATGAAAAAATAATTAAAATCAATTTATCCTTCATATATATATATATATATATATATATATATATATATATATATGTGTGTGTGTGTGTGTGTGTGTGTGTTTGTGTATTAAACTCTCTCTCAATGAGTTCTACTTATGTAACTGCCTAGACTCACAAAAATTTGTAAACACAATCTTCTACTCTCGCCCGCGCTTTCTTCCCAAAAGGTTTTAGAAAATGGTTCCACTATCCAGGTCTGTAAATTCATCTTAAACGTGAGTAGTCTACCTATATAATTTGCATTAATTACAAACCCCAATTTACTTATTACTATTGTGATCCGTTAACATTCTTTGTTCTATTAATATCATGTTATTATCCAATTAGCATTCCTTATCTTTTGAATAACCTTATCTTGTTAAATACTATTTTTACATCTAATTAGTATCCAGTTATTATACATTTAATTACCAAATAATATCTCGTGAATTGCCTTTTTAATTATTTTACATATCCATTGAATAATAACTCGTTGTATTCCAATTTACATCTAGTATCTAACCAATCAATTATCTGTTTCATTCGTTAATTCTAAAATATATTTTATTTTTGTATGATCATGTTTTCAACCCCTCGTGTTTACCTCATTCCTTCACGTAGGCCAAATCTAAAAAGTAAACCTTCATTTCTATCAATCTAATTTATGTGTATAGGAATTGTATTTATATGATATCAAGGTAAACAATATAATAACCAGTACACATAACCACTTATTTGATGGTATTTCCTTTCTTCCAAGCACACATTGGTCAATTTTATTATATAATTTATGTTTAATTTATTATTCTCAGTCGAGACCACCACAGATATACATATTAACATCTCATTCAGGTATATTATGCCATAATTTATACATAGTATAATCATTTCATGTTTTATTTGTCAATCAGATTGATTTCAATAGATATTTCGATTTTCAAACTGATTTATTGTACAATTATGTTATTCCAATTCTTATCCACTTCACCAACACGCATTCATAGACTTAAAAACTTTTAGTCCACACAAACTTTCCCCTCATTCAGAAGGGCAGATATTCTGTAGAGATTTCCTCATCTCTTGCATCCACAGGCACTTCTACACTCTGGCACTTTCCCGAAATTTCTCACTTCCGTAGAACAGCCCTGATAACATTCATTCTGGTGCAGTGGTGGTCCTAGCATATAAGGTGTCCTGTGTGAAATCCCCTTTCGGTACTCACCCTTTCGGAATGATACCCACCTTAAAAGATATAGAACTAAAACTTTATAGATAAATATTCCAACAATTGTGGATAAACAACGTGTTTATTAAGCGTATAATCTTAACATTTAAAACTACACACATGTTCACTTGTATACATAAGTGCAATTAATACCCGAATTAAAGCAATAATTAGTTAACAAAATAAACACGAACAGAAAAAGTAGGGTATATAATTGAATAAATCAAAAAACGTTAGATAGATAACGAAATTACTAAATTGCACTAATCCTTCACTATACAAATAAAACAGAACATACTTATTACTCTACCAACGGAAGTTGGCGGAGATGTGTTTTTGACTCTGTTTGTTTGTCTGTCAGCAGGATGCAGAAAAGTAATGAACGAATTTCAGTGAATTCTTTGGCGTTGTTGGAGGTACTCTAGGTACGAAATGATTAGATTCAGGGAAGAAACAAACAAGCGGTTTTGATGTTTCCATGAAAACGATTTTCTCCATTATAAAGCATTGGGAAGGGCTAAAATCAGTAATGCTGTCATCTAAATGCCGTTGGTAGGTAATGCTGTTTATAAGCGCCCTTTAGTTACTAATATACTTAAACCATAAAAAAACATTACATTTCACAACTGCGATCAAAAGTCTGACTTTCCTTGAACCATAGTCCCCAATAACATCCTCATAGGAAATCTGCCGAGCAATTGCATGATTAATGATAATGGCGCCTATGCCTGTCAGCCGTTTTGGGGACACGGTTGACCTCAAGTACGATTTGATGAGATTATCTTCAACTTAGGAAAGATCTTTTCTGCTCCAGCCACGGAAAGCGTGACTGTGACACAGTTGGTTTAGATACTGTCCCTTTCCGATATAGTATATGGTTATTCATGTGATTTATTTTCTGTTAATAAATCAGCCTAAATAGCGTTTCGAAAACCATAACCATAAATTTGTTTGATCGAAGTTGTAGGCAGATAGTTTTTAGGCCTAAGATGACAGCGAACTAAATTTTGGAATAATGAACTGGGCTTTAAGAAAGACAATTACACAAATATAAATATATTCATAGAATCAACGAATGTACAATGAGATAAGTAGATTAGGTATACAATGTAAGATATTTTAACATATTATTTACAGTAACAAGATGAGAAGAGAATTGAAGTATGTGAAATTAATATGGTGGAATGATATGGTGAAATAATATGGTGAATAATATAGTGAAATAATATGGTAAATAATATAGTGACTATGATGGACTGTGAATTAGGGGCTGCAATTAAAAGTAAATATAATTAGGACCTACTCTCGTATGATCGTAAATGACTAATTGTAGAAGGAATGATTACCGACCTTTATACGAAGAAAGCTGCGAGTCGACTGGGGCAGAATAGTGTGCTATTTTGATCGAGCTGAAAGCGTGTGTTTGTTTGTTTCTGTGTGAAATTTTAAGAGATGTTGTTTGGAACAGTATTACGTTAAATAAATTGACAAGTAAAATAAATAAATTAATTAATTATTAAGTTGTACATAAAATGATTTAATTTACAAAAGTTAAATAAATTAATTGAAAGATTACATTGAAAAAGTTAAGTAAAATAATTGAACGAATAAATTGACAAAGTTAAAGGATTACATAATATGAATTTTACATAATAATTGACGTATATATATTTAAGTTTCCCAGGAGGTTTTTATTATAGGAATGCACAGAGGCATTGCTATAACACTCTTCCCTAAGAAGGTTACCCCTCCCCCTTTTACTATTTTGAGATTACAAGTCCCAGTACCAACGAGGCCTCCGGACGACGTGACCGGAGCGTGTGACAGTGCCATTGGTTTGGCTGCGGGTACGGGGACACAGATTTGCTGTGGCAGTGGCTGGCAGTGTCATTAGAGTTGAACGAGGCACTGGCACGAAAGAAGGTTGATGGAGCGAAGGAGATCCGCTTGCTGGTTCCTTCCGAGATGGCGTCAAGCGGGATGTGGGAGTTTTGAGTCCCGTTCTCTGCTGACGGAGTGACCAGTGAGGGAGAGATTTGCTCCTGACTAACCACTTCTGCTGACGAGGGTTCCTGCAACAAAGGAGGAGGAGGAGGCAGCAAAGCGGAAGGTGGAGTTGGAGAGGCAGGAGTAGTTAAAAAGGTGGGGTTTAGGTTTTGGGGGGTAAATACTATACCATAAAGGGGTATAGTAAGAGAATGAGGTGATTGGGGTTCTAGACGAACATTTTCGGTATAAGCGGGTTTCAGGCATGTTGCGAGAGCCCTGTGCGAGGATTAATGGTGTTGTCAGAGCACTATATGAGCGCGAGAATTAATGGCGTGTTGCCAGAGCACTATGTGAGTGCTGAATGGGTTTATGGCGTGTTGCCAGGGCACTATATGAGTACTGAATGTAATGGCGCGTTGCCAGAGCACTATGTGAGTGCGAGGATTGATGACGTGTTGTCAGAGCACTATGTGAGTGCGAAAGAATTAATGGCGTGTTGCCAGGGCACTAGGTGAGTGCGAGAATTGATGACATGTTGTCAGAGTACTATGTGAGCGCGATAGAATTAATGGCGTGTTGCCAGAGCACTATGTGAGTGCTATGATTGATGACGTTGCCAGAGCACTATATGAGTGCGAGAGGATTGACAACGTAGCACTGTATGAGTGCTGAATGAAATGAGGGCGATCTGAAGTGAGGATTGAATGTGAGTCAAAATAGAAAAGTGAGTACCTACCTGAATAAGTGAAGTGAGGTGCAGGTGGTAGATGTTGACCCGTTTATTGTCAATTGTTATTGATCCCTTGAGATGTTAGTTTAAAAAATGTGAATGCGTTTGTTAATCCCTTAAGATGTTAGTTTAAAGGATGTGATTGAGAGACTGGAGTGAGAGGACTGCAAGAATTTGAAGTTTGAGGATTTTGAGAAAGTGGTTGAGTTGGGTGAAGTGAGAAAACTGGAGGGTTGAGATTTGAAGAAGATACTGGGTCCAAATATGTGCACAGTTGCAAGCATTTTAGAGCTTGTGCACCATATTTGTTGTGGTGCCAGCGCCATTGAGTTGGATGAGAGGAAAAAGAAACATTATGCTTCGGGAGACTACTTGGCATAGTATGTGAAGAAGTATAACTGTAGCTACAAGGTTGTGTACAGTGTACAGCGTTGTGCCCGTACCTTTGATGATGCCAGCATAGGCCCTGATGGTGTGGAAGATGGTGAGAATAGTTGGAAGAATGAGTTTGAAAATTTTGCTGTCTCTCACCTCTTGCATCGGGATGCCCTCGTTGGTTTCTCTTTCGTGAACCAGAGCGGGACTTGCGCCTTCGATCGCCAAACCCATGTCCGTGCTCGCTCTGTGGTTCCCTCTGCAGCTTTAACCGCTGGATGTCGGCTTCCATCCTCCGTATTGAAGCCTCAAGGTCTCTCGATAGGGAAGATGGAACCCTTGAACGCTCGGCCCGTTCGCCAGAGGAGCTCGACGTGCCTCAAACCTGCGAAATTGAAGCATTGTTAAATGGGTCGTGAGTTTGGCCGTTGCCCCAATTCACATAAAGACTTTTATACAATTTATCTTCGGCTGCAGCAACCTCATCAATGCTCGTGGGGTTCGAGCTTAGGATTAATGGCCTGATTCCCTTGGGAACTCCTCTCATGAAAATTTCGGTGAGGAGAGGGCTAAAAAGTTCGATTTGAGCACCTTTTACTCTGATAAGGTCCTTCAGATGAGTTAAAAAGGAAGTAGGACTCTTATATCCCATTTCCTGAGTATTCAGGAGCTCTCTCAGATCATCTGTTTGGGACCTACCATATTTATTGTGAAAGCCTCCTTCAGGCGGTCTAAAACACCTACCTGTTCCCTGTTAATTAGCCCTTCCCTGAATTGAATAAAGGTACTTATGGGCAACCGCTGGATTATTGCCGCTACTTTCTCCTCATCGGTGATGTTCTGTGGTTTAAGGAGGAGGGATGAGATTTCCAACCATGCAATTGGGTTTGCAGGACCATCATACACAGGAAGAGAGAGGTACGCATGTGGTTGTCTATGCGCGGACTGTGGGTTCGATGCAGACGGTTGGTCATAATGAGGTTGGGCGCTAACTGATGTCCTTAGTTGGTGTGTCTGGTCCATCATACTCACTGTTTTATGTATACTTGTGCTAGTTGAATGAAGGTGTTAACGTGAGAAATAGCTGTGGCTGTGTGCACGCGTGTGTGTGTGTGTGTGTGTAAATTTTAAGAGATGTTGTTTAGAACAGTATTACCTTAAATGAATTGACAAGTAAAATAAATGAATTAATTAATTATTAAGTTGTACATAAAATGATTTAATTTACAAAAGTTAAGTAAATTAATTAAAAGATTACATTGACAAAGTTAAGTAAAATAATTGAACGATTAAATTGACAAAGTTAAAGGATTGCATAATATGAATTTTACATAATAATTGACGTATATATACATATTTCAGTTTCCCAGGAGGTTTTTATTAATAGGAATGCCCATAGGCATTGCTATACCGGTAAACATCTGTTGGGAGGGGGGACTTGTGTCGCCCAGGTGAGATGCTGAATACATACTCTGAAAGAAAGTATAGCGGTCGCCCTCGGTACTGGGTGCTTGCTTTTTTCACCAGGCAATCCATGCCACCCTTTGATAATTTCGAGGAAGTCCGTCGCATTATTCAGCCGTAGGTGTGAGCTAAGGTTAAGAGCGTAAACTCTTGAGCCAAACATTTCGCGAAGCTGTATGTAGGGGAACCTTCGAATGAGACGACGGGGCGTAGTAGTTTTTCCACCTTAATGATCTCTGGTAGTCCCTCGAGGTGTAAGATTGTTTTTGCAGCTGGCTGGCTGAGAAGTTTAGGCCATTATTCCTGGCCTCACATCGACGGCTGGATATTGCGACGGACTTCATCGAATGGATCAAGTGGTGGTTGGTCCTCCAAGAACATAAGGTCCTCACCACTTTCGATGTTACCTCTCTGTTCACATCCACACCACTGGATCTAGCTATGAAAACTGTATATCTAGCCATAAGAAATGATCAGGGGTTCCAAAAGAGTAAAAGGTTCACCGACAACGAGTACCTCCGCTTACTTGACTTATGTCTGGATTCAACCTTTTTCTCCTACAATAGCAGTGTCTTGTGCGAGAAGAAGGGAGCTCTAATAAGATATATTCTCTCATTCATAATTGTTGAACCCGTGATGCAGCGATTTGAGTCACATGCTCTCACTGGACCTCACACGCCAACCATGTGTGTGAGGTACATTGACGACACCGTTTTGGTTGTGGACAAGAAGAAGCTACTCGACTTACACGCCCACATCAACAGAGTCTTCCTTGAGATACAGTTCACAATGGATCAGGAGGAACACTCATCTTTGCCCTCTTGGAATTCCTAGTTCTGCGAGATACTGAGGGTAATCTCCGAACAAGGGTTAACAAAAACAACTCATACATACCGAGTCTTGGGCTTCGAGAGCCTTCATCCACTGAACCACAAACAGAGCACGGTTGGGACGCTCTTTGAGAGAGCCCAGACTCACTGCAGTGATGCTTAGCTACATTTTGAGAAAGAGAAGCGTTAACACCTCGAGGAGACTCACACCTAGACGACGTGATGAAGGAGTAAGTCTAAGAAAGGCAACCCTTCCTTTTGTGCCTAAGACATCCGAGATCACATCACGGACACTCCTCCCTTTTGACATTGAGGTTGCGCATAGACTTTCGAACACTTTGTGCAACCAAGGACAGGGTCCTTGACCAGGCGACGTCGGCTGTTGTTTATGAGCTCTAATGTGGTGGTGACAGGCCGAATATGTTGGCCAGACTTCAAAGAAGCTCCGGACGCGAGATTGAAGAGCATCGGTGAATCCCCAAAGGCGAGATCCTCTAACAGCAGTCGCATACACATATCTCGCACGCAGACTTGAGATGGAGTAGCAAATGGCAAAAGTCTTGGCTCAAGACAGGACTAAGAAGAATCCGGGGTTCATAGAAGCATGGATATCCAGTGAGCGCTGGTTCAACAGACACAATGAGATCAGTCCCTGTTTTGATCTTCTAAACGATAAAGTCACGTTATTTGTACCTGCCTTTCCAACTTATATTTTTATTTATGTTATGCCCGAAATTATATATGTTCAATTGATTCTTCTATTCGTTCTATTCTACCTCCCTTTCTCTATCCTTGCCTCCGTTACCATCTGACTCCATTTTAAGAGATGTCCGACTTAGGGATTACTACTTTACGAAATACGAACGTGTGTGTAGGGGACAAAAGGCTATGTTGGTAGATAGACAGAAATAAAAGAGGTGAGGAGAGAAAGTAGTGTGTGAGGGTTGCAAAGAGATGCTAAGGCACCTTGTGGTCAGGCCTATCGCTTTCATTATTTCCTTGTCGTGTGTCTTTTTTTTGTTGTTTTGCTTATAGTTCGCATTTTTATGGCGTTCAAACCATTTGTCTTACAACTTTTACTGTTCCTGGATGTGTAATGTGCATTTGCTGATGTTTTTGTGATAAATTACTTTGATTTTATGCTTAGTATTTCTTGTTTTTATTTATATTGTAATGTGTGTAATTTGAGTTCTTTGTTTCTTCTTTCTTCCTTCTTCATGTCTCGTTCTGTTTTAAAAGTCTTGATTAGTGAGATTCTGTAAAAAATTGGTGATATTTCGTGAATCGGCGTACTTTAGTCTTAATCGGGTTTTCGTCGTTGTCTTTGGTAAATTTGAATTATTTTCATGCTTACAACGGCACCTCGTCTCCGTCGGTCATTAGGCTAGCGGAGCTTGGAAATCTGGCGTGAATTACACCTCCTCTGTTCTGGTTAATCATTTGAATAATTTCATCATTCAGTTCTCGATTAACCAGTTCTTGCATTTCCCTTGTCCGTTCTTCGATGACAATGTTAATGGAACTTAACCCCGCGTCCCTTTGCAGCTCTTACTGGCGTCTTCTTTCTTGTCTTCGTGTACTCGTAATTAGATAGAGGCATTTATTCTGTACGACTTGCAGTCTCCTCATTTGTGTCCTCGAGACACACGAGAGGACGGAAGAGGGGAAGAGCAGCGTAGATCTTACAATTGCATTGCAGATCTTCTTATTGCTCTCACAGAGATATCTAAACATGAAGAGAGTTCTGGCTGCGGGCGAGGCCTTTGAAATTACATCAGTGACGTAATTCCTGTACCGAGATGAAGTAATCTTCATTCCAACTACATTGCACTCCGGGATGTAGGGATAGCGTCTATCCCCCGCCTTGACATCAGAAAGCAGTATCCTTCCAATGGGAACTACTTTGAATTTTTCTTGATTCGTTCGAATCTTCCATTGTATCTCGTAGATGTTTAATATTTTGATTTCTGCACTGCCATGCGAGCTTGCATAGGCGTATCAAACGCCTTTGATACACCGCGACCAATAATATCTTCGTATCTCTTTTCCCGTTTGGCTTGGGCAAGCTTTTCCGTGATGAGATTTATCGTCATCTCCGTACTTCGCCTTTTTCTAAACCCGAGCTGGTACCGGTTGTAGAGGGAGTTCTCCTCCAGGTGAGACCCCAAGCTTTAGTTGATGATCTTCTCGAAATTCCAGAGGTGAAATTGGCTGGTAGCTCTCTCTCAACGTTGGTTATTTTCCATGCTTTGGTAAAAAAAAAAAAAATCATCTTTGCCGTTTTTTATGCATCAGGAAAGTATCCCGTGCTTAGACATGCGTTAAAAATTCTTCTTATACCTTCCATGATGTTGGCTGGTGCCTTTTCGAAGCTTAACTCCCTAAGCCCTGATTGTCCTGGGGCTTTTTGACGGAATGAGTGGAGCGCGCCGAGTAGTTCCTCTTCGGTAATCTCGGCGTCTCTGTCGCGCTGTCTATTCACCTAGTGGTGAGGATACGTCCTATGAATTTGGGCATTAAGCTCATCTATGATGTCGCTTTCGAACTCTATATCATAATCTTCGTTTTCTTCTTCAATTATACTGAAGATTGTTTCTCAATAACGTCGGAATACTTCTTCGATTTTTATTTCTTCTGTTTCTAATGTTCCATCTTCTTTTAATATTTCCATTTTCTTCTTTTTACCATTTGATCCTTAGAAACACCTGATTTTATTCCAAAAATCTTTGGGAAATGCATTATGATCGAAGCTCTCGATCGCATCGTCCCAACGTCTCCACTGTTGTTCGAGGATCAACTGGTTGAGCTCTTCTTTGATCTCTTTACTACGTTGTATTGAGTCAATTGATGCATTTATGATGTTGATTTCATACAGTAATCTTAATTCAGGAAATAAATCCTTCATGTATTCAATCCCCTTGTAGGTTGAGATGGACTTATACTCGGATTTAGGGATACAAGCTATATTCGCGTTGCTAAGATGGTTATTAAGGTGATCGAGTGCCTCGTTGATCTCCTCGAGAATTGCCTCATCCAAGTTTGGCAGGTGGTAGGCCTCGAGGAAACGCGAATACCGTACCCAGACTATTTTTTTGTAGTTTTTTCTAACTACAGCTGGGACCTGTATAGGGTTACCGTTGATGGTGAGAAGGACCCCTAATTGATCACTACATGGTACCTGGACTGGTTCCATGTAGTAATTAAACGGCAGCTGACGATTGGCCAAACATATTTCTGGTTTCGTTGTACTTCTACCTCTGACAAAGGTGGAGAAGTCGAGGCCTATTCGCTGGACAATATTTCTATCTAGCAAAATGTCTAGGCTCCTTCCGATTTCATTGAAGGCTCTGTAGGCGGACTCCCCCCATCTGGCGTTTATATCCCCCATTAATATAGTAGGGGCTCTTCTGCCAAATATGCAAGTGAGAGATTGTAACGGCAAATAATCGCTCCTTGGCCGCTGGTACCCGGCGGCTATGACTAGCTGTCCAATTTCGAGTTCGGCCTCAATCGCAAGAGAGAAGTCTTCAAGATTTCCGATTTGCTTGTATTTTATTCCCTTTTTAATCCCAAAAGCGGCACCCTCATACTGCTCTTGTGAGTAATTTGCCATTAGCACACCGTAATTCCAGACCTTCATTTCTGAATTACGTGTTTCGATCCCGTGCTCCAAAATTAAGATGACATCTGCATCAATTTATCTGAATACATTTCCGTAAAGAGTTGTTCTTTTAGTCGTTCAGCCGTTGCTGTTAATTTTAAAAAAAATTAGTGCGTTCCGTTGCATGGTGAGATGTATTTACCGATGTTTCCTCTTGTTTCTATTTTTCTTTTTGGCCTGTGGGGCAGCCCTAGTGTGCCCAGGCTTTTCATCCTTAGGATGAGGACTCGGAGTCTTAGATTTGCTCTTCGTCGCTCGTGTACGAATGCATTGGCCCTCGTCACTGTCCAAAGAGGTGGATCCTTGCTTATCTCCCTCTTCTTCCTCCTCCTCGGATTCTTCCGGTGAGGGAGCTTCGACCACAGCCTCAAGACCAGATTTAACATTGGTGTTATTTCTGATAACCGAACCCATAAATGCCTTGCATCATTTGGGATCTGCGTGCATAATGACTTAAGGCAGGTTATTTGCAACTTAGAATTTTAGCGCTTAGGTCACCCGTGATGTTGAATTGTGAAGGCGATGCCCTCGTCTGTTGTTCACATTTCTTGGTCGCATTTGCATAGGTCATTTCTTTGGCCCTTTTCTGCTCTTCTTCTTTTTTATGTTTTCTCTACGCTTAGAGCACTTCAGAGCCATGGTCCTCTGCTTCCACTTGCATTTAAGGCACTTCTTAGTACTTTCGCACCTGTCGAATATGTGGCCATCTGCGGCACATTCACTATACCACCGCTTCTCCTTGTCGGGGCAGGTCGTTGTTGTGTGATCTTCTAATTTATAGCATACAAAGCACATTTTTATGCTAATGAAATTTTCTTACCCAATGCTTTCAACTGGTATTCTCATATTGAATAAGGGTAGTCCATCTGAGGTTGCCTTTTTTGCCATGTCCATTGTTATAAATGTTATTTTAAAGACGTGGGTGTGTTTGCGGAATTTGATAATTTCGCGAATTTTGGCCCAGAGAATGCTCCTCATAATCTCTTCTTTCAGTTCGTTGGATGTATGCTCGCTGACCCATCCCTCCACTTTGCTGCAGATCACGCTTCTGTTCGCTGCTACTTTAGGGGGAGTCTTCGTCTCGATCTCCATGGTCTTGAGTGTCTCGGCTCTCTCTTCTGATAGGAGCCGGTCCACGTCCCTGGTTTCGCCGCAAATTGCTATGAAGCCCGAGAAAACTGTAATCAATTTGACGATGGACACTTTTAAGTTGATGAAGAGGGTTTCAAACAGTTTGCTCTTGTCCGAGGTACTTGTTCATTGTATGGTCCTGACGGGGAACCTTCTTAGTGAGGGTCTCTATGGTCTTCTTGGGACCTTCTTCTTTTCCTTTTAAATTCATCTTCCTTTCTCTGAAATCAAGGTGCAATTAAATTGTATTTTGTGAATGAAGTGATGTGAGAAAGGTGGTAAAGGAGGTAACGTTTTAGGTTGGTCGGTTCAGAGAAATTGATATGAACGCTCCCGTCCATTTTCCTGTTGGCCCCCCACTCCGATGCTGCCGAGGTGGTGAGTAATGATGGATGGGTGGGATGGGTCGCGATTGGGTATCTCAACGGGGGAGAATCATGGTGGACCTTTGATGGAAGTAACGGCCGAATCAACTGCCGCTACACTTTTGCACTACCCCTTGAGTACTTGCGCCATAACTGCATCCAGCATACATAAAGACGGGTGTTACTTCACTCTATGATTCTGGCCCCTACCTCGGATATGAGGATTACTCCTTCAACCGAAGGCTGCAGTTAAGTCCCAATTTCGGAAAAATTTCTGACTTATGTTTCCGCTGTGGGCTAATCCTCAAACCAGTTTCCACATGAGCCCTTAATTATGTCATTCCAAGTGGCCGGCTTTTTAAAGACGAAATTAATGAATGACAGATATCCGAGTCAGGTTCTCACGCCGGTAGATGAATGGGAACAATGAGGTTTTTAAGCCCTCCTTTGATTACAATCACTCCGATTGAAAAAATGTATTATTTAACTACCTTTCGTAAATGTGAATGTCAGCAGTGCTCTAAGTCCTTTACTAAGCAAAGTAAAGTAAGTATCCGAATTAGCTCAGCAGATGCGTGTCTTTCGAAAGTTCGGCCTTTGGATGACTACTTTACGGTTATAAATAGAGTTGCAGGTCCACGATACAAACTACAAAAATACTAGCGAACATACATATAAACAGTCATATATACAACAATATAAGAATACAAAATAACAAACCAAATATAAGAATAAAATCTAATACACAATTAATTATATTAACATGTAAAAGCACAAGAAACAACACAAACTGACACAATACAATAAAAAAGCAAATCAAAAGAATTTGACAAATAACACAAATAAAAAAGATGCACTAAAATCAAAAGCTTGAACATCTAAAAGAAATCAAAACCACAAAAATTAAACAAACTCATAGACAGATAAAGAAAGATTATTCTGACTCCAGGCGCTTTGCATCTCTTTGCAAATCTCTTATATTTTTCTCTTTTCCCAGCCTTATCTCTCTTTCTGTATACACCATAAATTTTTCCCTTTACACATACCTCAATACACTAAATGAGTTGAATTGAGCTTGGATGACTCTTGCCTCTAACATTGAACTGAAAACATCTGAGATAGGACTTTTTTATAAGTCCGAAAGCTTGGGAAAATATACCTTTCAAGCTCAGTTGTACCTCAATTTTACATTAGAAAATATATATATATATATATATATATATATATATATATATATATATATATATATGATGAAAATTAAGACAATAGGGCAAGAAAAGATGAGGAATTAAACCACATTCTCCGAAGACAATTTAATTCAGAA
Source organism: Ceratothoa steindachneri (assembly GCA_963969495.1). NCBI lineage: Eukaryota > Metazoa > Arthropoda > Malacostraca > Isopoda > Cymothoidae > Ceratothoa > Ceratothoa steindachneri. The sequence continues at coordinate 158,282,631 of OZ018319.1, forward strand.
CAGTTTCGGTGTATCTCACACCCTTTTTCAACTGACACTGGATAGAAAATATGAGAAAAGTGCATACAAACATAACACAGGGTCATGTCGTGAAAGATCCCCTCTTTTTTCCCCCAATCCCCTACTTGTGGCTAATATGGAGGGGAGTTAGGCCTAAACATATTGAAGGGCTGACATTTCACTATTTTGTTTATTTGCTTTCTTATTACAGGATTAAAAGAAAATTGACCCTCAGATAGATTTAAATTAGGAAGTGACGATATCAAGCTCGATTCTCCGATTCTTCTCTTAACATAGTTAGCTGATTTTAATACCATTTTACTTCCATTGAAATCGATCGTATGATTCAAGTTTCTAACATGGCAAAATATTCCACTGCTTTCCCTGCCCACTTTAATATCTCTTTTGTGTTCATACAATCTCTTGTCTAGATTTCTCCCCGTTTTCCCTATATAAACTTTATGGCAATCGTTGCATGGTTTGCATATACTTCTATGTTATGATGTTCTTTGGGTTTCCTGGCAATGATCAATTTGTTTAAGGAATTATTATATTTAAAGGCTAGATTAATACCCGCTTTTTCAAATATGTCCTTTAAACTATTTAATTTATTATTAAATGGCAATGTTATACATTTGTTGAAGTCATTAGTGCGGGAAGGCTTATTACCATAGAATGTTTTCCTAGCTGCAAAATGGGCAGACGATATGAACCAATCGGGGTAATACAAATTAGAAAAAATGGTCCTGATCATGACAATTTCTTCATCTAAATAGGAAGGATGACATATTTTGTATGCTCTAAGGAAAAGGTTAGAAATTATTGATTTTTTACAGTATTATCGTGAAACGAAAAATAATGTATATAGGCATTCGAGTGGGTTGGTTTCCTATAAACGTCAAGTTTTAATTCATGGTGATCTTTATTAATGAGGACATCTAAAAAGGGTAATCTATTGTCATATTCCCATTCATATTTGAATTTGATAGAGACATGCAAATTATTCAAATTATTAACGTTAAGCTACAAAGTGATCCGCTCAATAACAAAACAAGCAATTTCAACAACAAATTCAAGAGAATACTGAAAAGCGCAGATTTAATTAAACAATTCAGGAGTACGAACCCTTCACTTCCCTATATGTATGGGCTCTTAAAGACCCACAAAGAGGGATGTCCCTTACGCCCAATCATTTCCAATATTAATTCTCCCACTTATAAGCTCTCCAAATGGCTCGCCAAGCATTTATCTCCACCAGTTGGAAGAATCTCATCTGCACACATTATGAACACTCAAGATTTTGTTGACCGCCTCAACCACTTGCAATTACCGGATGGAAAACTTGTGAGCTTTGATGTAAACTCTTTGTTTACCAAAGTTCCAGTTGACCAAACCATGGGCCTTCTGCAGGAAATCATGCCTAGACTTGATTTGGATCTTCCCATTTCTACGAGTAAATTTATCGATTTAGTTGAATTGTGTCTCTCTGACAATGTGTTTCGAGTAAATAATGAGTTTTATATACAAATATTTGGCCTTAGCATGGGAAATAGTTTATCTCCGATATTGGCATGTCTCTTCATGGAATATTTTGAGACTGAACTCCTTCCCACAATTTCTCCCCCTAACTTTATATGGTTAAGGTACATTGATGATGTATTTCCTGTATGGCCTAATGGCCATGATTTTGATACCTTTTTTAATAATTTGAATAATTTGCATGTCTCCATCAAATTTAAATATGAATGGGAATATGACAATAGATTACCCTTTTTAGATGTCCTCATTAATAAAGATCACCATGAATTAAAACTTGACGTGTATAGGAAACAAACCCACTCGAATGCCTATATACATTATTTTTCGTTTCACGATAATACTGTTAAAAAATCGGTAATTTCTAACCTTTTCCTTAGAGCATACAAAATATGTCATCCTTCCTATTTAGATGAAGAAATTGTCATTATCAGGACCATTTTTTCTAATTTGTATTATCCCGATTGGTTCATATCGTCTGCCCATTTTGCAGCTAGGAAAACATTCTATGGTAATAAGCCTTCCCGCACTAATGACTTCAACAAATGTATAACATTGCCATTTAATAATAAATTAAATAGTTTAAAGGACATATTTGGAAAAGCGAGTATTAATCTAGCCTTTAAATATAATAATTCCTTAAACCAATTGATGATTGCCAGGAAACCCAAAGAACATCATAAGATAGGAGTATATGCAATACCATGCAATGATTGCCATAAAGTTTATATAGGGAAAACGGGGAGAAATCTAGACAAGAGATTGTATGAACACAAAAGAGATATTAAAGTGGGCAGGGAAAGCAGTGGAATATTTTGCCATGTTAGAGACTTGAATCATTCTATCGATTTCAATGGAAGTAAAATGGTATTTAAATCGTCTAACTATTTTAAGAGAAGAATCGGAGAATCGAGCTTGATATCGTCAGTTCCTAATTTAAATCTATCTGAGGGTCAATTTTCTTTTAATCCTGTAATAAGAAAGCAAATAAACAAAATAGTAAAATATCAGCCCTTCAATATGTTTAGGCCTAACCCCCCTCCCCGCCCCAGATTAGCCACAAGTAGAAGATTGGGGTAAAAAAGAGGGGATCTTTCACGACCTGACCCCGTGTTATGTTTGTAAGCACTTTTCTAATATTTTCTACCCAGTGTCAGTTGAAAAAGGGTGTGAGATACACCGAAACTGTTCTGAATTAAATTGTCTTCGGAGAATGTGGTTTAATTCTTCATATATATATATATATATATATATATATATATATATATATATATATATATATATATATATATATATTAATATTGATTAATTTTATTGATATTCTCTCATAAAAAGGTCTGATATAACCTTGATATGATGAAATCCCGATCAAAGTAGTGTCTGCACACTTTGTGAAGCATCTTCGTGGTGAAGAGTGCGAATGTGTGAATGAAAAAACTTACACTGCACTTTTAACTCTCTATCCTTCTATCTCTATTTATCTATATTTCTTCACCCTCTCTGTCCATATATATATATATATATATATATATATATATATATATCTCCGTTTCGAAAGCTAACCTGCAAAATATGCAAAGTCTAGAGATGGAGTGAAGACTTCGGGGGCAGGAGTTGCAAGGAGCTCACAGATGCCGTCAGTGTCTGTGACTTCTGCGAACTCGAGAAGCGCCTGGGCGAGAGCATCGCTCAACTAAGAGAGGAGAACTCCCTCCTTAAAAGGGAAGGTCAACTCTTAAAAACAGAGAGATGCAGATGCTCAGGCGAGAAGGCTCCCGACGTCCAACAGCCGATTTCTTCTGCTGAAGGGCTTCCTCAACTAGCCAAAAATAAGAAAAGAATGAGGAAAGAAGAGAAAGTAGAAATAGAAGAAGAGAAAGTAGAAATAAAAGAAGAGAAAGTAGAAAGAGAAGAAGAGAAAGTAGAAAGAGAAGAAAAGAAAGTGGAAACAGAGGACGTGAAAGTAGAACCAGAAGAAGAGAAACGGGAAACAGAAGAAGAGATAACAAAGGAAGACAAGAAGAAGAAGCAGAGGAAGAAGAAGAAGAAAAAAAATTTAGAGAAACAAGAGGAAAGCGGCAAGTCGCCTCCGAAAGGAAAGACTAAGTCGTCTGCAGACAAATGTGCATGAGTCACCCTTATTGGTGATTCTCAAGCACGGGGTCTGAAGCCCCTGCTAGTGGCCCGCCTTCGCACAAGCGTTAAGGTGAGCTGCCTCCCAGGCTGTGGGAATAACCAGGTAAGAGCTGAGTTCGAGAAGTCTCAGATTTCAGAGACTTCAGTCGTTGCCCTTATGGTAAGTGGCAACGACCTCTACCTCAGAGGAGGTAGGGTAGGCCCTACAGGCGAGATTATGAAGACAGTTATGGGTGCTGTCAACGACTGTGGATTGAAAACCCACAAACGCGTCGTGGTGGGAATGCTCCCGAGGTGGGCTCCAAGCCGGACTGCCCACTTGAGGAACATGTCGCTAAACAGGCGCCTTGCAGACCTCTGTACGGCGGAGGGTGTCTTTTTTGTCGACCCATACGCCCTATTCTATGATAGAAAAGACCTCTACCAAAGGGACTGGGGTGCACCTCTCCTTTAAGGGCAAGGCGTTCCTAGATAACCTCATCCAGGATGACGTGGAGCGCACCCAAAGGAGTGTCCGGCCCATTGGGAAGGCGGACGTACGCCAGTACGCCCGAGTCACTTCCCAAACAACCTTCTCGGAGGTTGTCAAAAATGGTGCCACCGCGACAACCAAGAAGCCGGGAAACGGAAGAATATAGGGAATCCTACATTAGGGGACTCCCTGAAAGTTTTTCTGTTCAATGCGAGGTCAATCAGGAACAAGTTTCCTGAGCTCCGTGGCCTCGTAGCGACAGAAGAACCTGAAATGGTAGCCATAACAGAAACGTGGATAAAAATCTTAAATCGAGACTTTGAAGGCGAATTCACGCTTCCTGGCTACCAACTCTTCCACAAAGATAGGCCAGACAGAAAGGGTGGCGGTGTAATGTTGTATGTCAAGGATACATCGAATCTACGAACTTCAACGTTATATCCGACCACGAGCTCCTAGGCGTTGACCTAGAGATCGGTCCTGTCAGATACAGGACCCTGCTGCTTTACAGACCCCCTTCCCAACCCGTTGAGAAGGACAGGGAACTGTACCAGCTGCTGGGTGAGCTTGTTCGAGGCAGAGTGTGCATCGTTATGGGCGAGTTCAACAGACAAGTTAACTGGGAAACCAGAGCAACCTGTGGCGAGAGCGCACTACTCCTGGAGTTCGCCAACAACGAGTTCCTCACTCAATGGGTCAGAAAACCGACGAGAGGAGACAATATCCTCGACTTGGTCTTCACCTCTAAGGATGATGTCGTTGAAAATCTCTCTGTAGGCGAAAAGCTCGGTGGCAGTGATCACCAGCTAGTTAGATTTAGCGTCAAGATCCCGAAGGTAAGGTCTGTTGCCAGTCAATCAAGGAAATTTGACTTGAGAAGAGCAGACTTTGCAAGCCTTCGTGCTGGACTGACTGACGCGAGGCTAGAAGTGTGCGATGTTGTTAAAAACTCGTGGAACAGTTTCAAAACCACATTCATGAGTCTCCAATCGCGTTTCATCCCTCTGAAATGCCTCCGTCGGTCTTCTGTTCAACCAAAGTGGTTTAATCGAGAAATCGGCCAACTGCTTAGGGAGAAGAGAACTGTGTACCGGCAATTGAAGATCTCGGGTGACTTTGACGAATACCGGAGGCTAGCCAGGAGAGTGAAGTCCGGCATAAGGGTGGCTAAGTGGTCTGAGGAACTCCGAGTGGCGAGACTTTGCAAAGAGAATCCCAAGGACTTCTTTGGTTATGTAAACAGCCGTAAGCCAATCTATCCCACGATTGGCCCTTTAGTGAATGAGTAGGGGGCATTAAAGCACTCAGTTGCAGAAAAATGCTAACCTCCTGAACGAATACTTCTCTTCAGTGTTTAGTGAAGAGTGTGGTCCCATCCCTCAGCCCACGGATTCTTACTTGGGGGAAAAGCTGGAGAAAATGGACTTCACTCAAGAGAAATAGAAAAAAATATCACCGATCTAAAGACGAATAAGTCCCCTCGCCTGAAAGGGTTTCTACCTAAAGTGTTAAAAGAAGTGCGCGATGAAGTGTCACGACATCTGAGCACAATCTTCAACATGTCAATTCGGACCAGATGCGTTCCTAGAGACTGGCGTGAAGTTGGGATGACTCCTATCTTCAAGAAAGGAGGCCTAGCCAGCCGTCGAACTACCGACCTATTAGCTTAACCTCAATAGTCGGTAAACTCATGGAAAGCATGATGGTGGACAAAATTACGTCATATTTAGAGTCTAACTTGTGATTGAGTAGTTTCAGCACGGGTTCCGAAGGCACCGGTCATGCCTAACGAATCTTGTGGAATTCTTCCACTTCGTTTTTATTGAGCACGACTGGGATAAGGCGGTGGATGTTATCTACTTAGACTTTCAAAAATCCTTCGATAATGTACCACACCGTCGCCTCCTTGGGAAAGTGCGTGCGCTTGGCATAGACGGAAATGTAGCAAGTTGGATAGATAACTGTAAATTGGCAGACGGCAACGGGTAGTGTTGAATGGTCAGGCTTCTGAGTGGGTGCCCGTTACTAGCGGTTTTCCTCAAGGTTCTGTTCTGGGACCACTACTGTTCATCATCTACGTCAACGACATGGATAGTGACATGGTTGCGAAGATTTTTAAATTTGCCGATGATACCAATCTTGGTATGAACGTCCCAAAGGAAGGAAATACTGCCCGCCTTCAAGATGATCTTCGGAATATTGGGGAGTGGTCGGACACGTGGCATATGCCTTTTAACGTTAACAAATGCAAAGTAATGCATATCGGCCACCTAAATCCACAATCTCAGTATATCCTTAAGGGCACTGTTATTGAATCCACCGACACTGAGAAGGACTTGGTTGTAGCAATCACTAGTGACCTCAAGTTCTCGAAACAGTGCATTGAGGCGGAGAAAAAGGCCAAAAGGCTGCTAGGCTACATAAAAGGGCCAGTTTGGATATCGGAACAAGAAGATAGTACTGTGTTTGTACAACTCACTTGTCCGACCGCACCTGGAGTATGCCGTATAATTTTTGAGTCCTTCGTTTCGAAAGAATATTGTGAGATTGGAACGTATGCAAGCCAGGGCAACCAAACTGATTCCCTCTATCAGACACAAAAGTTACGATGATAAATTACGGGAATTAGATCTGTTCTCGTTAGAAACCTAGACACTGCGTGGTCAGCTTATCGAAGTGTTTAAAATACTTCGAGTCTTCGATAATGTAGACTATATGGATATTTTCCAACTTAGTGAGGGCAGAACGAGAAATCACGGCTACAAACTTTAACTGAAGCGTTATCAGCGTGATCTGTGTCGGAAATCTTTCACATATAACATATGCGGCACTTGGAACACACTTACAGTGGAAGTTGTCAACAGCAACTCTATTGAACAGTTTAAGTCGAGACTAAACAAAGTCTTGAAAAATAGTCGCTCTGATACTTGAAGCGTGGCGCGAGTGCTCTTCTAGAGCGTTAATCTGACCCTTTAGAGGACTGCGCCTGCTCAAGTGTTCACTTAAAGGTACCCTTTTGAATGGATCGTAAGGTCTACCAGGGTACCTCTTTTACTTGTTATTCCTTATTACTCTCTCTCTCTCGAAATAGTAACTCCACGGTATTGTCAGCAAAGTCCTTTGAGGCACTACTATTCATTGTGACACTTTGTGACTCTCTCTCTCTCTCTCTCTACCAATATTTCTCCTTTTCTGTTTTACTCTCTCTTTCTGTCTGTCTGTCTCTCCGTCTGTCTCTCTGTCTGTCTGTCTGTCTCTCTCTCTCTCTCTCCATATATATATATATAATTGTTTCTCTCCATCTTAGTCCTTCTCCCTTACGCTCCCACGTGTCTCCTCCTTCCTTCTCCCCATTCATCTTTCTTTCCATATATCTCCCATCTCTCTCTCGTTCTTAATTTCTCTATCTTCCTCCCTATCAGTCATCTAAATCTAATAATTTACTAAATTTTTTATGTGAATGTCCTGTGTTTTTTTTTTGTTGTTTTTTAGGGAAGGGGGGGGGGTTGTGCGCAGAAAAGTAACAACAGTTAATTTAGTTTTTAAAAGTTTTGCACCACTCAAAATTATCAAATTGCGAGAGTGGGAATGGAGGAGGGACATGAATGAGATTAAAATTGCGGAAGGGAGAGGGGGGTGAACATGAATGAGATTAAAATTGCGGAAGGGAGAGGGGGGTGAACATGAATGAGATTAAAATTGCGGAAGGGAGAGGGGGGTGAACATGAATGAGATTAAAATTGCGGAAGGGAGAGGGGGTGAACATGAATGAGATTAAAATTGCGGAAGGGAAAGGGAGGGGGAACATGAATGAGATTAAAATTGCGGAAGGGAAAGGGAGGGGGAACATGAATGAGATTAAAATTGCGGAAGGGAGAGGGGGTGAACATGAATGAGATTAAAATTGCAGGAGGGAGAGGGGGGTGAACATGAATGAGATTAAAATTGCGGAAGGGAGAGGGGGGTGAACATGAATGAGATTAAAATTGCGGAAGGGAGAGGGGGGTGAACATGAATGAGATTAAAATTGCGGAAGGGAAAGGGAGGGTGAACATGAATGAGATTAAAATTGCGGAAGGGAGAGGGGGGTGAACATGAATGAGATTAAAATTGCGGAAGGGAAAGGGAGGGGGAACATGAATGAGATTAAAATTGCGGAAGGGAGAGGGGGTGAACATGAATGAGATTAAAATTGCGGAAGGGAAAGGGAGGGGGAACATGAATGAGATTAAAATTGCGGAAGGGAGAGGGTGTGAACATGAATGAGATTAAAATTGCGGAAGGGAGAGGAGAGGGGGGAGCATGAATGAGATTAAAATTGCAGTGTGTATTCACAAATGAGATTCAAATTGAGGATAATATCAGCACAACTGTGATTCTAATTAGGAAAATACAAATACGTCTAAGTTTCCAATTGCGAGGGCGGCGATTGTACGAAAGAGATTCAAATTACCAGAATTGTTAGCAGGAGAGAGATTTGAATTGGCAGGTATGAGATTCTAATTATGCGAGGGCGTGGGATTCAAATTGCACGACTGGTAATTAGGACTGAGCTTTTTCAAATTGCATGCAATGTCTGCACGAATTTTATTCAAATTGCGGGAGGATGAGAGTAGCCCAAGTGAAATTCAAATTGCGGAAGATTTTATTTCGAATGGGATTCAAATTACAGGAGTGTAAAGGGGAAATTGGATTAGAATTGTGGAGCTGGAGGTGTGAACACTTAGGAGTGTTTAATTGAAATTCAAATTGTGGGTGATGTCAGCACGAATAAGATTCACATTGATGACGAAGCAAGCGCGAAGGAAATTCGAATGTAGGCGAGAGTAATCACAAATGGGATTGAAATTGTAGCTGATGTAAGCACGAACGAGATTCAAATGGGTTGAGGAGAAAGTTGGACGAAATATCGTTTTTTATGTTTATTGATGCAAAATGTACATTAAGGATGAATTTTCCGAGTACGATGTTAGATGTAATTATATCTGAGCTTAGTATTCACTTATGCAGATGGGAATTCCTTTGTATCTTTGCTTCGTCTTATTTCTTCGCCGTAATTCACATTTACAGTCCAATGTATTTGATTTACTTTTTAATTGGCCGGTAACTGGGTTCGCTGGGCCGTTTTTTCTAATTAGTCCTTTTAAAACAGTCGCTGTAGAATCTGTATCTAAATACGCTCGATCTGTTCCTGCGGCCACAATGTTGGTCGCTCATAACTAAAGGTCATTCACGGGTGCGCGTAAATTGCCGGGTGCGCACGGTGAAACGTTTACTTATCGTAAGTATATTATATGATAGGGAGAGTGCGCAACTCTCCTGAATCTGTATTCACTCCACAAATATTAATAATAATTAGCAAGTAAAGATATTTATGTGCCACAATATAAGAATTTCAATCAATATGCATCTGTATTTATTTCAGAGAGGACTTTTTATCCCGGGCAACGCCTGGTACCTATGCTAGTACCCAATAAATTCTGAGACCTAGAAGAAATTTTTTTTTCAGAAAATTATGATGTTATTGGCATTACAGAATCCTGTCTAAATATTAAGGGCAGAGACTTTCTAGTTGAATATAAACTTCCCAGTTGTGCAACATTTTGAAAATTGTAGAGTTAATAAAACTAGAGGAAGCGTACTATTATCCATCAAAGAAAGTATTAACCCTACTTCAATGTCAAACCACCAAATTATGAACGTTGATAGAGTTTACATTATCCTAAAAAACAATCAAAGAACAAAATTACCCTTGCATTAATATACAGCGATTTACGGACAAATTGCCGAAATAAGTAACACTCGAGATGCCGGAATTTTTGGTGATTTCAACTTGCAAGTGAGTTCGCTCTTTCAACTTCTCAATCTCATACTCATGGAAATAATGTACTTGACCTTGTATTTACAACAAAAAAGACCTGGTTGATGATGTTAAAGTTGGTGACACTTTCACTAATAGCGACCATCATCAAATAACTTTCTGTATTAATTTTAATAATATTAAACCAAGCACATGCTATGAGAAAATTCTGAATTTTAAAAAGGCAAGTTTTCACAAACTTAGAACAATATTTAGCGAAACAATGGAGCTTTCTGACTAACATTACCAACATAAACACTTCGTGGGAGCTATTCACTAATGATAAACTTAATTGGAGGACTAAGGATATCGCGGACTGTTTACTTGCGAAGAAAAAAGTTCACGACAAATTTAAACACACGAATAATGAGGATGAACGAAAGAATTTCATAAGCCTTCGGCGCAAAGCCCCCCAAAATATAATCAAAGAAAGTAAAAAAGGCCATGGAGAAGGAGATACACGTAGCGAATCAAAGTAAAACAAACCCAAAAGAATTTTATAACTATATCAGTAATAAAAGAATAAAAACATCAACTATTGAACCATAAATGGATGAAAACGGGAGTTTTATAAATGATGAAGAAGAAATGAGTAACACCCCTAATAGATTCTTCGCATCAATATTCACTACAGAAAACCCAAGTATTATTCTTTCGCCAAGCCAAAGAGATGTTTCAGGTGTTTTGCAACATATCACCGTAAGTACAAACGGTGTGCAAAAAAAATTGGGGAGAGCTTAACTCAAACAAATCAGTAGGGCCGGAGACTATATGACGGCACTATGCCAGCCAAGTGGAAGCTCACTAATGTAACACTAATATTTAAAAAGAGAAGCAAATCTGGCAACTATCACTCAATTAGCTTAATCAAAGGTGTGTACAAAATTCTTGCAACGCTGATAAGGAACAGAATCGTGAACTGTTTGGAGGCAAACAGCATTCTTAAAGACACCCAACATGGCTCCCGTAACAAACGTTCTTGCCTCTCGAAGCTTTTAAACTTCTTCCACGATATCCTTAATCTATACGATGAGAGTAAAGCAGTTGATATCATATACCTTGATTTCCAGAAGACCTTCAACAAAGTTCCTCACAAACGTCTAATAATAAAATTGCAATCGCACGGAATACAGGGCGACATATAAAGATGGATTGAGAATTGACTCAGCAAATTAAGGCTGAAAGTAGTCATAAATTGGAAGGGGTCTAAATGGTTTAATGTAACTAGCAGGATTCCCCAGGGCTCAGTTTTAGGGCCCGTCCTCTTTCTAATCTATATTGACGACATTGATGAAGGTTTTACATGCACAATCTCAAAGTATGGGGATGATACAAAAACTACCACAATGCTGTGAAATCACATAAGAAAGTAGAAGATATGCAATATAATTTAGACAAGTTATCACGTTGGGCCCAAACTTGGCAAATTTACTTTCAAGTTAGGGAAAACCGAACCTTTACGTAACATATTACATACACCTTAGCATGATAATTTCTTGTATGAAGTACCAATGTTAAAACAACTTGATATAAATGTAACTTTTAAATACAATTACACATTAAAAAATATGTTAATAAAACACAATCCAAGGAACGATAATAATGGAATATATAGTATACCCTGTTTGGATTGTAATTTATTTTGTGTAGGTCAAAATTCTAAAAATATCTAAGCAACATCAAAATGCAGTATCTAAGGGATATACAAATAATGCTTTGGCCGTCCACAGGCTTAAGATGGATCACCAGATTAACTGGTCAAAAGTAAATACCATAATGCATATCAATTATTTTATCCATAGAAATACCCATGAATCTTTCTTAATCTCCAGCACAAAGGCGAAAAATGTAAATATAAGCCCCGGTTTCTTTTCTTTAGACCCAGTTCTATCCTTCTTTCTTAAATCCGACTTATCAGAGATCATAAAAAAATCTGACTTCATAGGGAAATCTCTATCTTGTAAACCATTGTGAGTTTGAAAATGTCAAGACGAAGAAAATACTAAGTTCAATCAGTCTTTCATTTTTCCTTACGTGGTATACACAAATATTTATACTTATGACGCGTTACCTTCGGTGATTTGCAAATTTGGTTGAAGACAATGGTATATTTCACTTTGATCCATTTCCTTTGGCAACTTTCTATTCTTCTTACTGTCTTTATTAGTCCATCTTGTAGATGATAGATAATTTTTCCTATGTTCATATCTCTCTTTAATAAATGCGTTAGGTAAAAAACAAACTTAAATTGTTGAGCTTTCGATCTATTCGACCATCTTCGGAGCGTCTTTAGGTATTATTTCCTCCTTTACCGATGAAGTATGATGGAGTCAGAATCAGGTTGAATGAAAAGAACTTGGACTTGGACTTAAAAAGTTGGTGAAATTTAGAGAGAGATAGTGAGAGAGTAAAGTGGTGAAATTGGGTGAGGTTAAAGAATAGAGGTGGTGTGGGGGACAGAATAAATAGGTCCCTGGTGAAACGGTATCTCTGTTTTGTTTTAGTTTATATGTTTTAGGGTTGTTTTTTGTGTTTTTGTTGTTGTTTTTTGTTAAAAAAACTCTAAAATTTATACTAATTAAATTAAACCTGTTAATTCAATTAGGTTAGATATGATCTTATTGGCATTCAAGCCTTTATTTGGGGCAGGGTTTTTGTTCTCGCTTTGGGTTTTTGAGAAAGATTTTAAATGAATTTCAGCTTTTGATTTGACTTCAAAAAATTTAGTCAAAATTGGAAATCTTAGTGTTGATATGTGGTTACTACTAAAGAAACCTGAACATTGCACTAGTCATTTGTGATATTTTGTCTACTTTGTCACGTGTACTTTGGAGTCACGTCGCCGTCTGCCAAAGCCTTGTGCTTTTAAAAGGTCTTTTTGGTCGATCGACCTCGATGTCCAAGTGGGTCCGAGAGAACTCAGGGGACACGCGGGTGCCAATGGCTTGACAGATCCCCTTTGCTCTCTCATGGAGCGCCACGTTGATCGGAGATAATCCAACCGAGGCATGGAGCTCCCTTGTCTTTTGTGTTCACTTCTTCGGGTGTTTGTGATAATAAACACCGCTTTGTTCTGGATTCTTTGTAGTTTCGCCATGTGGGTCTGGGCGCTCACGTCCAGTGGCACGTGAAAGGGCGGGAGGGGAGGGGGGGTCTAGGAGTCTCGAGCGGATGCACGCATCGAATATCCTCAGTTTATTTGAGAGATTTAAAGTACTAAACCTATTGAATTCTCTCAAATCTCTCTTGGCATTCGCGACTGTACGCTCGATATGACTCGTGTAACCCCTCGTGCTGATCTTGAGTCCCAGAACCGTCCCTTCTGTGCAGTAAGGGATTCGCTCCCCTTCCACACGTATATCGTTGAAGGTCTTGCGAAACATGGGAATTATTTTGAATTTTGGGGCATTGGTTGATATCTTCCATCTTCTCTCGAAGGAGTTGATGTTAACTCTCTCCCTAGCCGTGTTTCTCGCCATGAGTTCCCCGTCAACATAAGCGGCGGTACAAATTTGCGATATATCGTCAGCGAACTAAACGTATACCGAACCCTCGGAGAGTGGTTGTGGTATGTCACGGGTATAAATGTTGTATAAAAGGGGATTGAGACAGCCCCCTTGAGGGATCCCTGCTTCGAGTTCGAATTCGGGGCCTTTATGTTCTCTGAATTGTATGTATGCTCTCCTCTCCATTATGTAGTCGCACAAAATCCTCTCAAGAATGGGGTTGAGGCCTACTTGAAGGATCTCAAATTGTAGGCCTCTCTTCTAAACCTTGTCAAAAGTTTTTTTGACATCGCAGCGCACCAGGTCGGCAAGCCTTTTATCTGCCTTGATCTTAGCGAGTTTTTCTGTGACAACGGCTAGAACCGTGTCGGTCCCTCTTTTCCATCTGAAGCCATGTTGCTGCTCGTTATTCAAGTTTGCACTCATCCAGAAAAGAGTTAACCCTGTTAGCCAATATCTTCTTGAAGACCTTGCCGGCAAACTCTAAGAGAGATATTAGGCGAAAGCTGGCAGGGCATTCTGGGAGCTTTCCCCCTTTTGTGATGAAAATCATCTTGTCCAATTTCTACTGGCCGGGGAAATAGCACATGTTCAGAGCGGCATTCATGATGTTTAGTAGGCCGCTCCAAACGTTAGGCGGGGCCTTGATATAATTCTCGCGGGTCAGTCCCGTGTAAACCGGGGCTCTTTGACGAAAGGACTTTAGAGTAACGGAGAGTTCTAGGGCAGTGATTTCGCTACCATAGTCCTCCATTAATCTTTCCTGTGACACAAAATGATGAGGAGAGGTTTTATGTATTTGTATGTTTAGTTGTTGTATTACGTTTTCTTCAAATTCAAGGTCGTAGTTGCCATTTTCTGCTGGGGTAATTTTAAAGATTGAAGACCATAAAATTCTAAAGTTTTCTTCAATCTCTTCTGTCTCCGTCAATGCTGTGTTGTTATGTTTGATCGTGTAATTTGTGTGTGGAGGTTTACCTTTTAGACGTTTTGCTGTCTGCCAGAAAGTGTGAAGGTCCTTTTATATGTCAAGCCTGTCTATAAGTCTGTCCCATAGTATTGTTTGTTGGTCCGTGATTAGAGTCCGTAGTTCGTCTCTTATTTCTCTTAGTCTTCTGTAGGCATTGTGGTTGGTGATTATCAACGCTACTACATTAAACAAGTCCCTATTTTCTTGGGCCAGGGCTCTCATGGAGGGGTCCAAGGGGAAGCTGGGAGGGTTTTATAATTGATACGGGGAATACTATTTAAATCGGCTTCTATTAGGTAATTGGTAAGTTTATCCAGTTCCTCATCTATTTCTTCTAAGTTTTAGTTATACAACGGGTCGGGGATGTAATTTGAAAGGGAATTCCTGTGCTTTTCCCAGTTCGCTTGTAGGTAGCTTTTACGTTCTGGGATTGAAATTTTTATGGGGTTTACTACTACTGTAATTTTAGTAGCCTGGTGGTCGCTCGGAATAAATAGGCCCGATTCAATGTAATAGTTGAAAGGAAACCTGACGCTAGAAAAAACTATCAAGTTTTGTGGTTGTTGTTGCAGTTAGAAATGTATGGAAATAGGGTCCGATTCTTGTCATATATTGTCGGTCATATAGTGCCTCGATGTTTTACCTGCACTATTGCAGGAGGTATATTCTGCTGCTACACATCTTACATTTAGATCGACATCGAAGAGAACGTTTCTCCTGTGGCCAAATATCTGAAATATATTGTGCATGTGCACATAGCCGCGTCTCGGAGGTTGGTACCCCGTGGCAACGACCAGTCCCCCTGGGAAGTACCCACTTCAATAGCTAGGTAAGATTCATCTAAGTTTCCTAAGGGTTTATATTTTAGTCCTTTGTTGACGGCTATTGCACATCCGTCATACCGTTCCCCACTGTTATTTTTGCTAATGACGTCGTACTGAAAAAGTTTTAAGTGCTTTTGTGAGGTCAGTCCGTGTTCCGATATGATTATTAGGTCAGGGTCACATTGTCGTATTATATTGTCATATGTAGAACCTTTTCCGCCCCACCCATTGACGTTCATGTGTAGTATCGTAAGACTGTCTGCCATTTTGTGTAGTGTTGATTCCTTAGTATGTGGGATTAAAGTAGACGTTTATTCGCGTTCTACTTTAGCCCCATATGGTGTACTGGGTGGGGTGCGCTCTCTGCCGTTTCTTTTTTTTCTGTATTCCGTGTCCGTGATCGTATAAAGGCAGTCCGTGGTCATTTTCACCATGTTTTGAGCAAGGGCCTCTTCGACCTGCCGCTCGGGAACCTCATCCGGGCATTCCCACTTATGCCTCCCAGCCTTGAGACCTTCCGCTACTTCGCGGGAATCTAGCTCCTTTGGGTAGGGAGCTGACTCGGGGGTGAAGATTTTAAGGTTGAATCCTCTCGCATGGTATTTGAGCTGGTGCTCTCTACCCTGTGAAAAGGAGGAGGTTGACTTTGGGCGGCGGATTTTTGAGGTTTTTCTCGACCATGAATATCTAGTCTCCTTGGGACGCACTGCTTCAGTGTTGGGTATGTGCATTTGTGTGTCGTTTGTAGTGGTGATATTTTTACTGGGTGTTGCGGGCGCCTGTTTTGGTGTTTGCGTGTTTGTTGGTTTATTAAGACGTAGATCGCGTGCATTGGCTGTGTTTTGGGGCACGGGAACCTTTTGACAGGAATCTTCGCACTGAGGAACTACGCTAATTTGCATAACTTCCCCCAAAGGCGGGTTGTCCGGAAACCACATCTAGCGCATTCCGTTTTTTTTTACGAGAATGCGGTTGACTTTGGTGGCAAAGGTACCTGAGTGAGTAATGTTCGCAATGTGTGCATAATATATGCAACACATTATTTTGGGGGAATTCTCGTTTTCGATGTGGAGGTATGTCCGTTGGTTGTTGGTCTCTGCAATCGCGGCTTTGGCTATTTTGGCGTAAGTGGTATTGGTTTTCTTCTCTTCGCTTTCGCGTTTTATCTGCGTTTGTTTTGAATTGCTTACTTTTTTACCCAACATGCCATGGACATAGTCTGGTGGTTGCCTTCACAATTTAGGCATTTTTGTTCGTTACTCTTACAATCACGACAGAAATTGTCGCGACCGGTGCAGATAGAGCACAGTGTAATAACCTTTTCATGACAGTTGGAAGTAGTATATTTGCCGTACTTGTAGCACCGACAGCACATTTGCAAGTCGACAAACTCCTCTCGTTCCATCTGATCTGAGCAGACCCTTACACTAAAGAGAAATAGATCGTTTTATTTTCCTTTTTGTGACATAGCTGTGTCCTCAAAGACAACCTTAAACACGTGCGTGTAGTTTTTGAATGGGTAACTTCAGCTACCTTTGCCCATGGGTGGTTCCTTTTAATTTCAGTCTGTATTTCGTCTGCCGAGTGACACCCGACCCAGGAGTCGAGGCGCCTGCAGATCAAAATACGGTGGGATCGTATTTGTGGCGGTGTGGTCAGTTTCAAGTTTATGGTCTTTAGGCATTCAACGGCCTTGCTTGATGTCAAGGCTTCACAGTCAGCCTCCCTCGCGCAAATGGTCAAATAACCATTAAGGATGTCGATAAGTAGGACTAGTGTGATGTTCAGGGACCCAAAAACTTTTTCAAATACCTTGCCTCTGTCCAGTTTGGGGCCCTCCGAGATGGCCCGAAGAGTTATTCGAAGGGTCTCTCTAATTTCCCATGCAACTATCGTGGATAACTAGAGGTGAAAAAGGGAGAGGGTGTTTTGAGGGAATGTGAATGAATTAATGAATGCACCGGGAAAAATATTTAGAAAAGAAAAGGAAAAAGAAAGGAGTGGAATGAGTTGGAGGGACCAAAGTACAAGTATATGTTTTTTCACTGTACCTTTAGGATATCTTTAAGGCTTGCGAATAGGCCTGATAGGGCTCCGGTCCTTCTATCTAGCAAAGGCGTGAAGATTTCCCCCTCCACTTTCTCCGATAGAAAACCAGTGGTCCACTTTCCGAACGAAAAATTATCGCGCATTTTCACTTTCACCAATTTTTAATCAATACTCTTAAGCGAGTTCAAACAAAGTCATTCTTCACTGCAATTTACTTTTAATAATCCGAAAAATAAATGGCACAATGCTATAAGATAGCGGTAAGGGGTTACTAACTACCGGCGCACCGACCAGTAAAATGAAAAGAAAACTGTTTTTAGGTGATATTTATTCCTCCTCGCTTAAGCGTAATGTCAAGGAAAACGAGCCAATCAGGTGAGTGGGATTTTTACAACAACTTTAATGTTCGACTCCCAGCTCGTAGCCTGGGTGTTGAGGGCTAGTTTTTCCTCGTTTATTAAGATGGCTGTTAAGATGTTCAGCCTAGCTTTGTTTCCCTCTTTTCTTTTAATTGTGTCGTTTTCAACTAGAATATCTCTAGCTAGGTTGATGTTGTGCGCACTCTCCATATGATTTTTAGGCCCTCCGCTTTGCAAATGCATAGTTAAACGCCTCGAAAATGTGATGGTTCTCATGCCAACATATTTTGAGTTATTATGAAGTTTGCAGTCTTCATTGGGGCAGTTAAACTCGTTAACTATGTTGGTTGACTTTAGTTTCTAGGAGTTTTGGCAGCTGTTGTTTTTCATAAGAAGATTGTTAACTTTTGTCGTTTTATAGTATATAATAAGTTGAATTTTGTCCATTTGATGCTTAACCTTGATGTTACGGTTAACAATATCTTTCTGATTTCTGTAATACAGTTTGATGTTGATTACTTGGAAGAGGCCTCAACACGGATAGTGAATGTCTTGAATGGTAAAAAAAAAAATGCAATCGGCTCATACATCTGCCGAGCTTACAAATGCTGCTCTACGTGGGAACTTTTCCATCAAGAGATCTTCCGCCCGCGTAAAACAAACTCTCGTGAACAACGGTTTCCCGAACAGCATGATTGAAAAAACAACTCCAATCATTTTTAAGTATGCAATTCAAAGATACGGATAAAACGAAAAGTAATCAGGAAGCAGTAAATAACATCAAACTGTATTACAGAAATCATGTCTACGGCCTACAAAATAGACGAAAAAAAATATCAAGGGGATTGTTGACCGTAACATCAAGGTTACGAATCAAATGGACAAAATTCAGATTATTATATACTATAAAACGACAAAAGTTAACAATCTCCTTATGAAAAACAACAGATGCAAAAACTCCTCGAATCTAAAGTCAACCAACACAGTTTACATTTTAACTGCCCTCATGAAGACTACAAGCTTCATAATAACTCAAAATATGTTGGCATGACAACCACCACCCTTTCGAGGAGTTTCACTATGCATCCACGGACGAATAAATCAGAAGACGGAAAGAAGAACTGAGGCATTTCATAGAAGAACAGCAAGGACACATGAGGGATAGCCTAGTAGAGAAAGTCGACGAAGAAAGAAGACCAAAAGACAACTGGAGACTAATAAATATACTAAATGACAGACCCCCGAGAGAAAAAATAACAATTAAGAATGAACGGGGAGAAAAGATCTAAGAAGAAAGGACCACAGAAGAACCTTTTCGTAATCACTGGAAATCAGTGTTCTCCATAACACCAGATGAGGACGAAGACCTCAATCCAAAGATAGACGAAATGGTCCACACATTCTTACGAGAAAACATATTCAAGATTACTCCAGCACCAAGTGTAGAGCGAGGTAGGGAGGAAGTTCTGGGTACAGGGGCCTACACAACAACCGAAGATCAATGTGGATATCAATGGTTATTCAGGACCAGAATTCAAATTGTAAGCTGGACTCCCGCAGGGGGGATATCTCAGCCCCACGTTATATTCAATATACATAGCAGACCTGCCATCACCAATAATGCTTGATTGCCTAAACATACAGTTCGCGGACGACATAAGCCAACTCGTCGTCACCGTACAGGAGCGTACACTTTCAGGCAAGGACAACAGCTTTAGAAATCAGCAACATCAACAACTACGAAAGAGATTGAAAGAGAAGAACGAACAGGGGAAATTTACAGCAATCTCAAACTCCAGGAACAAAACAGCAGAAATTGTAGTTGAAGATCAGAATTACAGATATCATAGTGAAGGCAAAGTGCTAGAATAACAACAAGAGGCTACAAACAACATATATTGGAGAATAAGAACAAAGCGATCCCGATGCTTAACCTACTGTACAATTTAAGAGGGTTAGGTATTGAAAATAAAAGAAAAATCTATCTTGCACTAGTGTCGTAGAATGGACTCTCGACGATATACCATATATAACTATTCGTTGAGGGACCTTCTTTAATTATCTTTAGAGTGTGTTGAATGTCTGCCGGGCCGATATTATGTATCTTCGATATGCTTAAGAAGTGGAACTGAGCTCAAGGATAATAATATTGCTATCATTAATAAAATAAAGTTTTATTAATAATAACTATCAAAAAACACAAGACAGAAAATATTGACATAAACAGAGAATGGAAAGGGTCGTGGGGGCTCGGGCTAATCCGAGGATTAAAGGATTTAAAAAGGTAAAACAAATATAGAGTTAAAGGGATGGGATGGTTCGCTAAACCATTTAAAGCACAGGATAGAATTGACAAAAGAGTTAAACACTCAAAGGTGACGTTTGGCTTACGTAACTTTATACTAGTTGTGCAGTGGAAGGCGACGTGAAGGAATTTTCGGTCCGCTGGCGAGTTGCAGCCGAAGGGCGGGAATAAGATGATCCTGACGTGGCGTCTAGGGAATGAGAACCGTTTCTCGACGAACGGCTTGAAGAACAATGGCTGTTCTACGTTGTTCTCTTCTGAACAACAGGGGGGGTGAGAACCGTCTCTTGTCTACGGGCTCAAGAACAATGGCTGTTCTAATGTTGTTCTCCTCTGAACAACGGGGGAAGGGTGAGAACCGTTTCTTGGCGAAGGACTCAAAAGAACAATGGCTGTTCTACGTTGTTCTCTTCTGAACAACAGGGGGGGGGGTGAGAACCGTCTCTTGTCTACGGGCTCAAGAACAATGGCTGTTCTAACGTTGTTCTCTTTCTGAACAACGAGGGGGAAGCCTTGAGGACTTGGCGTCACGAAAGGCTCGAACCTTTGGCACTCAAGGGATATTGTCCTCCTTCTGGACAAGTGATGGTGAATCTCGAGGTAGAGGTCCCTTGGCGCACAAAGGGAGAGAGGGTCGTGGTGATGTTTCGCGACGAAAATCTGGATCTCCAATCTGATCTTAGTGGTAAAGTTTCTATCTAAATAGTCGAGACACTCCCTTGGCGTGGGGGAAAATGGAGTGGGAGCTTCGAGGGAATGCACAGCCGAGCCTGGGAAAAATGCCTTATCTGCCCATAAGCCTAACTCAATCTGGCGAGGTCGGCGTATGGGGGCGAACGGGGGGACGATAACCTCCTTGTTTAAACATTGACACCCGGTGGCTGCGATAAAGCGCCAAGCTTCGAAGCGAAGATGCACGTGGGAGCATAGTGGTTTTAAATAATATGTGATAGGAGTTGAAACTAACGCTGCCTCAACCTGTTCTATCACAACTAGGAAGAGAGATACTACTATACCCGCCAATCCCTATCAACGGTGAATCAAAGATCAGAAAATTGGAACTCTAGAGAATACAAAATAAAGCTCTCTACCTAATCACCAACACCTGTAGGAGAGAGGGGAGGAGACTACAGGATCTGCACCAAGAAGCAGAATTAGAAACGCTCAACATCAACATCAGATATGATTGAACTTTTTAAAATCTGTTCTAGGATGGATAAGTTGGATTTTAGCAAGTTATTTGAGTTGGTAGGTAGTAATAGGACTAGAGGTCACCACTTAAAAAATAAAAAACAGAGGTGCAGGTTGGATGTTAGAAAATATTTTTTCACCAATAGAGTGGTAGATTACTGGAATAGTTTGCCATCTGAAAAGGTAGACAGCCCAAACTTTCCACCTTTGACTACCGAGGTTGCTAAATCTGCCTCCTCACCAATCTGTCCTTTTTCAACTCAAAGCTTTCCGTCTCCCAAAGATATAAACCCTCTTCTAAAGCTTGTTCTGGACTTTCCATTAAGCACTTCACTATCGGTTCACTTGAACTGAGAGTCCGAAGTGTGGGAAGTTTCTGCAGGAGCAAGTCGGCCGCGGGCCTTCCCCTCTCCCTCCCCCCCATCCTGATTCAGACTCCACCATGTTTCATCAGTAAAGGAGGAAAAAATACCTAAAGACGCTCCGAAGATGATCGAATAGATCGAAAGCTCAGCAATTTAAGTTTGTTTTTTTATCAAACGCATTTATTAAAGAGAGATATGAATAAAGGACAAGTTATCTACCATCTACAAGATGGACTAATAAAGACAGTAAGAAGAATAGAAAGTTGCCAAAGGAAATTGATCAAAGCGAAATATACCATGGTCTTCAACCAAATTTAAATATCGGTTGTTACTAATACGCTATTTTTCGCTCTTTTCAAAATTATGAATGTACGAAGATTAACTAAAATCACTGTTCATTATCCCCTTAAGGTCATTATCGGTATCCTATTACCTGGTTGCTTGTACTAACAATTCCAGGTTTCCTATAGTGTTATTTAATACACTGTCTCCTTTTATCATAACCAGTAACCAGCAATGCTTAAGTTACGCTGATTGTGTTCTATCTCTGCTTTTATCCGAGAGTAAGCAAGCAAATTTTGTGCGTCGTTCCTTCTCATTTTCTTTTTAATTTTATTGCATGAAGCCAATTATGTTTGACTATGTCCTTCTAGGTAACAGAATAACGCCCGGATAATGAAACTAACATAAAGATTAGATTGGTAATTGCTGGTTAGTCCGTGGGCACCAGGAGCCAGTTCTCGTTTGGCACTGGGGGTAGGGGGGGTAAGGTGTTGGGAAGAATTTGTGTTGTGTTTTTGACACCAAGTATCGAACCTGTACGAACCTTCGTAAAAACTACTTACCCCCGTATATGTAGGAACAGCGTGTCCATCAATCGGCGGCCATACTTCAACGTACGTTGTGCCTGTTCTCGCTTGACGTTGACCCCGGTGGCATGACGATTGAAAGTAAGAAAGAATTAAGGACAATTTAAGATTTGTACATATACCAAACGATATTTTATTCTGATAATAAATATTACCACCTGAGCGAATGCAGATTTAGAAAGAACCGAAAATAGACATTCCGGGAAGATGTGCCTAAAGCAATGCGAACAAGGCCCGTTATTTCAGCGTGACAAAAAAAAGTTCCTTAGCTTAAAATCGTAAACATGGAAAGAAGATTAAAAATGGGTCGTGTCTTAATTTTTCTTAATCATAATGATTCTTGTTACTGTTTTAGTTAGATAGCACAAAAATGTAAAATAAATATTTTGATAGTGGAAATTCGAATGGATAAAAGGTCAAAGGCATAGCTCTTCTCTTGCCCAAGGAGTAATTGGTATTTTCTTTCGTGACCTTCGCAACCTCGGGAATGCACGCAAACTTTCTCGTTCCACGTTACTCAGGCCACGTCATCGTAGTAGAGTCATTACCACAAAAATCGATTATACTAATTGTAAAAAGAAAGATTATCAGTCAACGACATGAATACATATGGTGTGTGCATTTCTCATTATTCTTTATTTCACTCATTTATTCGACAATCTAAAATATTAGTTCTCCCCGAATTCATGACATAAATCTTCCACCAATGGGTGCATGACACGTAGTGAGAGGCTGGGCGAGTCAAATTTCAAGAAACGAAAGGGGTTGGTTGTTCCTTTACGTTATAAAGATACATTACATAAATTTATTCACAGTCGAGTCCTTAGTTTAATTGTGAAGGTGTTTCTTAGTGTTTTGGGCGGCCTTTTTAACGATATTTACAAATATCATTTAGCGTTTGTTGTACTTTTCTTTTCGCTGAAACTGCACACTTAAAGAGAAGGATGGAGATCATTGATAGGGTATCCGAATCACTAAAGTAGGAGCCAATAGTAGTTGCAGTAATTAACATATATAATACTGTACAACCTACAATTATATATATATATATATATATATATATATATATATATATATATATATATATATATATATATATATATATATATATATATATATATATGTGTGTGTGTGTGTGTGTGTGTGTGTGTGCGTGAATTTGGGCAGTATAATCCACCCCTCCCTCTCCGGCTACCTACTTCTCCGACCTTTTATCACCTGGATCCAACCTGCTTATCCGTGTATAGCTTCGTTCGTAATTTTGTTAATACATTTTGTAACATATTTAAACTGAATACTTTGTAATAATTCCCCATTATAACTCTGTAGATGATACTTGATGTATCGAAACGCGTCAGTTAAATTAAAGAAAGTGACAAATTACATTAATTTACTTCTACCTTTGGCAAAGTAACAAACATCAGTCTCCGGTCAACTTCGGTACGCTTATCCACAGGTTAAACAATGAAGAAAAGGTGAATATAAAATAAAATCGAGAAGATTGAGAAGAATTATTAATTCGAAACTAGCGGTCGCTTTTAATAATATATATATATATATATATATATATATATATTTATATATATATATATATATATATATATATATATATATATATATATATATATATATATATATATATATATATATATATATGGGAAACTCACAAAGTATCGCGTGAGTAAGCAATAAATGCAACCAACCCACAGGGAAAATTAATACGCGGGTTCCAAGTACTTTCGAACTTTATTTCGAGTTCTTTATAAAGAACTCGAAATAAAGTTCTAAAGCACTTGGAATCCTCGTATTAATTTTCCCTATGGGTTGGTGGTGCTTATATATATATATATATATATATATATATATATATATATATATATATACATATATATATATATATATATATATATATATATATATATATATATATATATATATATATATATATATATATATATAAACTCTTAATTCAATAACGGGTAAATTTACGTTACATCTCGCATTTCTTTAGTTTTTGGTTTGGTTAGGCTCAGAACAACCTACTCCACCCCATTTTATTTTCTAATTCAAAGCAAAAACCAACGAAAAGTATTGTCAAAAAAAAGGAAGGAAAGATCTGTTAATAAAGTGGTGAGGAGCTAAAGTGTTAAAACTTGTAGACTATACAGCCCCCCTCACCCCAAAGGAAAAGAAAGAAGAAAAGAGAGAGCGGATTTTCGAATACTTTGTAGCCGTTCATAAAGAGGCTGCTTGTGTGTTTTCAATTCAAGTGATCCGTGGGAATTACGGAACAAGCCTGTTCGAAGGCCACATGCTTAATCAGCATAACATTCTAGTCTTTTTTTATCGGCAGAGAGCCGAAGGCATCGCGTTCTTTTTCTACTCAACTCTTCTGGTTAATATGGCTAATCCTGCACAGTGTGCCAAATTGAATGATCTTCGGCACTCAATGGCACCTCTGTACCTCGAACTTCATTAATGGGGTAGTCAATGTAAGGAAGTTGTTAGACTACACCGTTGAGGATATTGCTGAAGAGCTGGCTGATTCGTTTGTAAAATCCTTGAGAGGATAGTTAAGAAGGGGATTTCTGACCATCGAGAGCGTGGTAGGTTAATAAATGATGCTCGGCATGGGTTTAGAAGAGGTAAATCATGTTTAACAAATTTACTGGATTTTATGGATTATGTTACTAAACAATTAGATAAAGGAGAGAATGTTTATGTAATTTACTTAGATTTTAGCAAAGCTTTTGATAAGGTTCCACATAGGAGACTAGTTCACAAATTAATAATGCATGGAATATGTGGTAAAGTTTTGAATTGGATAACTGGATGGCTGAAAGACAGGAAACAGAGTTGTACTGAATTGGGTGAAGTCATAGTGGATGGGCGTTATCAGTGGCGTACCTCAGGGATCCGTTCTAGGCCCTTTATTATTCATAGTTTATGTAAATGATCTTGGGGAGGCTATAAATAGCAAAAAGGAGTACTGGGGCTCTAGACCCACCCCGATACTTTTTTCCATGTTCAACCTAGATAAGCTCCATGAATTGGTGCGTACTAACTGGTATCGCTACTCCGTGAAAGCATTCATGCCATTATCGTGTCGGGGTTATCATTGCCACAGCTTCTGCTACACATATAAAACTAATCGTCGGCCATAAAGCGGTCAACCCCAAATTTTCTTAAATTTCTCTAAGGCCAAGCATGATAAAAATGTTCCGTGCAAAGCGAAGTATGTGAATTGTGGCGGATCGCATCCTGCTTCATCTAAGCATTGCGATTCGTATTAGTTCGAAAAGACGCCCATGTTGCGGACAGTATCCCGTCGCGTTCTGCACGACTAGGCTCCTTCTACACACACCAAGTAAAAATAAAACGACAACAAAATAAACCCTGCACTCGTAGCATTTATAGGCTTATCAGCACAGTAACTACCACGCCTATCGAGAACCTTTCTGAGAGTTTTAATTCCTCTCCCAGATCGGCCTACAGCAAAATGGATTTAAATTCCTGCTCCGGCCAATACTATAGTCCCATATGCTCCCCGCATGACCGCATCGAAGAATACGAAGCAGTCACTTTAATCCATCGAATCCTAGACTTGGAGGAGGTCAAGCCCAGTCAGGTAGGTGTGAACCAACATATGGGTGGCTCTAAGCCTGACCCCAAGAAAGAGAGTCTCAGCTCCTTCACCAGTGACCATTACTTAAGGGGGACGAAAAGGGTGGACAGCCCCTCCAATAAAAAGAGGGAACACCGAGCCCCAAAGTGACACGCCAGCCTAACGACTCTAGGGAAAACACACTAGTTCTGAATCGAACCTTCTCTGCTAAGACCTCAAAGGCAACAGTGCCAATGGCTCGTTCCAAGGCTAATAGCCCTCGCAAGTCTGTCTCAGAGTAGCAGAGTAGCCTTTCATTGTCCATGTGAGTATTTCCTCCTCAAATGGGTCTACTACAGCTACTTTAAGATGGGTCAATATCCTTCATTGAATTGCCCTGGACTTCGGGTAAATTGGGAGGATCTGCGGATGATTGTATCATCAATTTCCCCTTCAGCTATCTGCATTCAAGAGAGCATGTTGGGTGCGTCTCCCCTGCCCACTCCCATGGTTAAAGTTTTCAAGACCGTCCCCCACAGATGTAAGTTGGGAGTTGGTGTACATTTTACGCCAGATGTGATGTCTCCATTCTTATCTAGCTCTCCGAACCTCCCTTCGGGCGGTAGCACTGCAGCTCCACCCGGATGGAAGGTATTCTCTTGTCTCTATATCCTTCCGTCAATCGGCTTCGATAAAGAGCTTCGCCCCATCGTAATGCGATTGCCGAGTTCTTTTTTTCTTCTCAGAGACATGAATGGTAGACAACTCTTCTGGGAGGAGTCTACAATTAATTGCAAGCGTCGAGGCTCTGGTGAAACGGGTCGAAACGCTG
Source organism: Ceratothoa steindachneri (assembly GCA_963969495.1). Taxonomy (NCBI): domain Eukaryota; kingdom Metazoa; phylum Arthropoda; class Malacostraca; order Isopoda; family Cymothoidae; genus Ceratothoa; species Ceratothoa steindachneri. The sequence continues at coordinate 158,309,509 of OZ018319.1, forward strand.
GAGATCGGGGTTCTTAATGTGGAAGAATTCACATATCAGTGTACAAAAACCAATTTGCTTTCCTGCCTTGACCGATGAACACGCAGATTTTTGATATGGGGTGGTCGAATACCTCAATGGCAGCGATCACTTACCCTATTCAAATATCTGTTCTCGCATTCGAAAAAAAAATCAGGGTTGTGGAGTCTGTAGGCTAAAACCCCGACTCCGTAGATTCTCAATAGTTCGACTCCGACTCCAACTCTGGGTTCTATCTAATAATCTTAAAGATACTTTATTGGATGAAAACTTTGATGATGGCTTTTCCTCTTTATTGAGATTATCATCTGGCTATTTTTCCAACTATATTTGCTTTTCTTTTATAAATAAAATATCCATATGACATACGTTAGTTTATTCAACCACTTAAGCTAATAATTTATTATTAGCTTAAGTGGTTAAATAAACTAAAGTATGCCATATGGATATTATATTTCTAAAGAAAAGCAAATTCAGTTTTTGGACAATTCAAAGTAAAAAAATTCCTGATGTGTATAATTAAAACTAAAATGTAAAATAGAGCTATATCCTAATATATATGTACATAAAACAAAAAAATCATACCTATACAAATTATTATGAAAAAACAAAAAAAAAGATTCAAAAATTTATTTGTTATTTTTTAGGAATAATATAACTTGTGTAAGATATTGCTTAATTGAAGCTCTAATATGTGATTTTATAAATTTCAACGCAGAAAACAATCTTTCAACAATGACTTGAGTCGGGGGAAACGCAGTTACTATCATAGCTGCCTGTTTGGATACGCACATGTAGTGGTATTTTATAAGAGCGATTATATTTGAGTAGCTTCAAGAGCTGAATAAAATTCCTTTTTAGATTTTTCAAAGTTTACATCAAAAGTTTCATTCCTCTCGATTTTCATTTGCTTCGTCTTTTCTTGTTCTATCTGATTTAAATATTTTTTCAAATTTTAATTCATCATTGGAAGAGGAAGAATTAAGTTTTTTTTATGATCATGCGTACCCCTACATACTTGCACACTCATATATATATATATATATATATATATATATATATATATATATATATATATATATATATATATATATATATATATATATATATAAAGAAAATATATATATATTAGTGTAGATGGGTAGCAGTCTTTCTTGAATGCAAATTTTGTTGAAGACCATGGTATATTTCGCCTGAGTCAATTTCCTTTGGCAACTTTCTATTCTTCTGACTGTCTTTTTTTATTCCATCTTGTAGATAGTAGATCCCTTGTCCTGTATTCATATCTCTTTTAAATGAATGGGTTTGGTAAAAAACAAACTAAATTGCTGAGCTTTACTCGATCATCTTCGGAGCGTCTTTAGGTATCGTTTCCTCCTTTACCGATGAAATGTGTAGAGTCAGAATAGGACCGAATGAAAAGAATTTGATTTTGCTTTTGATAAGCTAGGTGGTGAAATGTGTGATAGGGATGAAGAAGTTTATTAGTTTTTGTTTCCCAGGTTGCGAGGGCATCGCCTTCATTTTACTAGCATAATTTTTCTCTTTTGTTGTCTTTTTTACCTCTAGTGTTCTCACGGTTGGCATTTTAGACCGGTCTGAATCTTCTTTTTAAATATATTTATTTAATTTTATTTTTTCCTCCGTCTTAGCTTTCTAACCTTTTAAGTTTGTCCTTTGTTAACTTTAATTAGCCTAATATTAGTTTTGTGGGCATTTTGCCTCTTTTGTTTTCATTTTCGTCTATTATCATTTTTATTTTGTTTCTCTTTCTTTTTGTGGGCACTTCGCCTCCTTTGTTCATTTTTTATTTTATTCGTACATTAGTTTGTACTTTTTTATTTCGTTTTCTTTTGATAGGCAATTTGCCTCTTTTATTTATTTTATTTTAAATTAGTATGTTTGGTTCGGTTTGGTTTTCTTGTTTTGTTGATTTTTTTTTCCATTGATGGGCTCTTCGCCTCTTTTGTTTAGTTTTATTTTAAAAAGAGGTATTTCGCCTCTTTTTATTGTTTTTCCTTTATTTTTTATTTTATATGGTCTTATTCGTTATCTCTTCTTTGTTCGGTTTTCATTTTGGTTGTTCTTCTGTCTTTATGTTCGTATTTCTCGATCTTCGTTATTTAAAAACCGGGTTTATTGCCTCTCCCGCGCAGTTTCTTCCGCTTGGGAATAATGCTGTCACTGCAACTTTGTGTCGCTTCTGCTGTGGGATTGCAATGTTGAGGTTGTCGATTGTGGGCATAATAGTTTGCTCTATCTTATCCCAAGTCTTTCTCCCTAGCCTTTGAGCTTTCGTATTAATTGGCTTAAGCCCTGCTCTTGCATGCAGGTCTATTTGCTTAATACGGTCGCTTCCTCTAGCTCCAGCTATTAGCAGGGTGGCTTTATTTTGTACTCTCTGCATCGTCCTGAGAAAAGTACAACTTGACATCTGCGTAATCACTGTCGGGTACATCAGGACGGAGCGTACCAAGGCAGTGTATAACTTCTTGTTTGGAGCGTTAAGGTTCCGGAACCTGTATAGTTTCCGAATTGCCTTTTGGATAGGGAGACTCTGGTGTTGATGTGGGTTTTGTACCCAGACTTGGTGAACCGTAAACTTAGGACGGTACCCTGTTCCCAGTACGGGTATAGGTCGTCGTTCACGATGACGTCATCTATTTTCCGGCGGTTGGTTTTTATTTTCCACTTCCTTTCATATCTATTTAGGTTGTTTATTTCGGCAGCTGTATCCCTTGCTTGAACTCCGGCGTTCCAATATGAGCTGGGGACGATTTTTTATTCATCTGCAAATTGCAGATACATTGTGTCGTCCCGCACCGGAGCAAGGAGGTCTATTGTGTACATGAGGTACAACAACGGACTCAGACAGCTGCCTTGTGGAACTCCCGCCATGAGTTCGAATTCGGGTCCTGAAATGCCCTCGATGGAGACTTGGTCTTTTCTCTCCATAACATAGTCACAAAGGACCCTTTTCAGGAGTGGGTTCAAGATCTTGAATTGGAGACCCCTCAGCCAAACCTTAACGAAGGCCTTTTGTACATCGCGCAGCACCACATCTATTTTCTCCGTTAGGAGGGCGAGAGCAGTTTCCGTTCCTCGCCCCTTTCGGAACCCGTGCTCTAGGGGGTTGTGAGCTCTCAGTTCGGCTAGTTGTTGTTGATGCCGGTTTGCTATGATTTTTTCGTAGATTTTACCCACGAACTCGAGAAGGGAGATTGGTCTTTAATTCACCAGTTGATCTGGGGGCTTACCATCCTTTGGTATAAATATGATTTTGGCCACTTTTAGGCTGTCGGGGAAGTAGCCCGTGTTCAGGGAAGCGTTAAGGATGTTGGTGATTCCCTGAATGATCTGCTGTGGGGCATTTTCCAGATTGCTTTTGGTGATGCCCGTCCAGCCTGGTGCATTTTGTTTGAATGATTTTACAGTGGCCATGTCGTCCTCTGTTGTTATTGGACGACCATGGTCAACCATCTCGCTTTCCATGTCCGCGTGGTGGTGTGGATGTGCGCGGTATATTGTCTGACTCAGATCGTCAATCAAACGGCCTTCGAATTCCTGGTCGAACTCTTCGTTGTCTTCTTCGGTGATAGAGAAGACTTTCTCCCAAAATGTTATGAATCTTCCCTCCAGAACCGCCGGGTCCTCTAAATATTTCCCATCCTCTTTGATCCGAGCCTTTTCCTTTCTTTGTAAACCTTTCGGTTTCCTGATTTTGTGCCAGAATTTGGCCAGGCACAGCTCACTGTCTATTCCGGCTATAAGGCTGTCCCAGATCTCAGCCTGTTGGATGTTTATTGCATCATTTAGTTCGGAGCTTAGCCGGCGTAGTAGCGTGCTTCTTGCTTCTTTCCCGGCTAGGACCTTCCCATCGAATCTCCTCGTACACTCTCTATGCACATGTGCGATCCTCTTCATATCCTCTGTTCATCTTGGCTGAGGTAGCGTTTTCTACCCATTTCTGGGAACACACTCGGGGTCAGCTTCGATGATAGAAGTCATTACTCTTACGAGTTCATCGTCTATCTCCTCCAATGTAGCCTCGCTCAGGTCGGCTGGGCGTATTGTTGGAGTAGAGTCTTGTATCGGTCCCAGTCGGTGGTGGCATAGTTCTTACGTGGTGTGACTGGCAGCTGGATCGGCGCGAGTGAAAATGTTGTTAATACCGCAATGTGGTCGCTTGGAATTGTTGGGCCCAGGTCGCTATGTTAGTTAAAGGAAAAGCCTCCGCTTGTCATGATAATGTCAGGTTTGGTTGCTGATCTGTAAGTGATGTAGGTCAGGAAATCCGGCCCTATCCTCTGGATGTTCTTCCGATCCATTATCATTTCCAAGTTTCGGCCTCTTTCGTTGGTTCTACCATAATAGTCCGACATTCGGTATCAAACATTGAGGTCGCCCCCTAAGAATGCCATTCCCTGGTGCCCGAAAAATATACAGAAGTTTGTGACGGGTAGATAGGCTCGGCGAAGGGGTTGATAGGCTGCAGCTATCGTGAGGTCCCCCTCCCCCACACCAATGTGGGAAGTTGTATCACCACAAAGGATTCGTCCAATTATGGTAGACGTTTGAACGTGAGGTTACCTCTAACAGCTATTGCAGCACCATCGAACCTTTCCTCTGAGTGATTCTTCATGAGCACTCTGTATCCAGGTATTTTAGGTTGACCCCTTGTGGTGTCAATACCGTGCTCCATTATCAGTATTATGTCGGGGTCAAGCACAGGGAATATGTTTACAAAAGGCGTTGCTTTCCCCTCTCATCCAGTAACGTTGAGTGTCAGAATCCTCAATATCTTGTTTACGTTCTCCATGCTGGTCTTTCTCTACTGGTATTTCTGGGTGAAGTTTCTTTTTCTTCTGTTCCTTTTTTTAAAATTATGTGTGGAGACCTGATCGCAGGAATCCTCGTATAGAGTAACGTTATGACGTAGTAGGGCCTCCTCAACCACTTCAACCTCGATCGATGTGTCGTACTCCCATTTATATATTTTCTTATTTACTCCGTTTAGAATTTTTGTTTCGTCCATATTTTCAGGGAAGGGGAATTTCTCTGACGCATAAATGGTGAGATTAATCCTGTCCGCGTCGAGCAGTTTTTTGGTTTTCTTATTTTTAGGGTCTTCTGAGTCGGAAGACTCTGAGTAGTCAGTGGATTGCGTTGATGCCGGTTCCACCGTTTCGCTTCTCTTCGTGAATTTACTATTAGGTTGAAACTGTATGGGTTTTCTTGCAGCAGCTTTAAGTTCCTGGGTTTCATTCTCTATTACTTCCTTGTTGGTGTCCATATCATTTGCACTTTTATCAACCATTTGCAGCTGGAGGACGTCTCCTGATGGAGGGTCATCCAGGAACCACATTTTGCTCATTCCGTTTTTGGCCAGCATTTGGTTAAGCTCTTTTGTGGAGCAACCAGGTTAGGTTAGATTCCTAACGTGAGCATAGAGGATGCACGTCAGGATTTTTGTGGACTCTTCGTTCTCTATCTTCAAATATGTTTTCTTTGTTTCTGTTTCTTTGTACGCGACCGTAGCTACATGTGCGTAAGTAGTGTTTGGTCTGCGTACCTCTTCCTGTTTTTTGTCATTTTTATTTCTGTTTATCATTTCTTTTTTAACCAGGCATGCCATAGCCATTTATCTGTGGCCTTGCCCGCAGTTGGTACACCTCTCGTAGTTGTTGTGGAAGTCCTTCCAGTGGTGTTCCTTCTCGCTGCACTTGGAGCACGTTTCTTCAGGCTTTTTACAGTCTTTGGTAGCGTGCTGTTCCATTCTATAGCAGCGAAAGCAAAACTGGACTGGAAAGAATTCTTCTCTCTCTATCTGGTCTCACCTCACCTTGGCGTTGAACATAAGCAAGCCTTGTTCTTTCGCTTTTTGGGCCATCGAGGTTTCTGCGAAGACAACCTTAAATACATAGGTGTAGTCGTTATTGTCCCGCCTGTTCTTGAATTTGATGATATCTGCTACTTTCACCCATTTTTGTCTAAGCTGGATTTCTTCTTTTATTTCTTCCCTATTATGTTGTCCAATCCAAGGATCGAGTCTTCTGCAAACGACACTGCGATGGGCTTGTATTTGTGGAGGGGTAGTAGGCTGTAGTCCAATGGTTCTTAGTATTTCCAGAGCTTATTCTTTTGTAATAGCTTATACGTCCTTTTCTCGTTCGCAGATCGCGACATACCCAGATGGGACGTCTAGGAGCCTTACAAGAGCAATGTTTACTTTACCGAACATTAGCTCAAATACCTTATCCCTGTTGGGCTTGTTCTGCCCGTTGATCACCCGCAGGGAGATTCTTGTGGTATTCTCTTGTGCCATTTTGCACTCAGTGAGGCCCCACGGGGCCTTTCTGATTTTTGCCTCTTCTCTTTTTCTTCTGGTGTTTAGACGATGGTTGAATATCTTGAGTCTTTTTCTTTGAGGGCTGTGATTTCTCGTTAAATGGGTTGAGTCAGTGACTAACCCCCTCCAAGTAGCAGCGCAGCGTTAATGAACATAGATTGCCGGATGGGTAGTTGATGATGATGGGTGAACCGGGGGGCGGGGCGTCACGAGGTGTGATTGTATGGCGGACTTTTTGTTGGTTAGTGTGGAATCAACCAACGCTAACCGGGAGTGCCGCCCCTCGCGGGTTTGGGTATCAGAACTGCATCATGTCATACCATAGAGACGGGTGTACTTCCCTCTATGGTCCTGATGGTCCTGGCTGGGGCCCCAGGGGTTTCCCCCGAGGTTGCAATTCTGCCCCTTGCTCGGGTGCCTCAGACGCCGAGTTCGACAGTGGGCTACTCCTCAAACCTGCTTTTCTTGGCGCCCCCAAACATGTCTATCACAGAGAATGATACAGTTGGGAAGAGACTAAATGAATGAAAATCCAGTTCACGTCCGCCTGGTTGACCCTCAGAGAGGGGTAGTAGGGGATGGGGGGGTAGGCAGACATCTGTTACCTATTCACAGTTCAAAATATAAATTTTCGCTCTTTAAATTCCCCGTAGGGAAAGTGGAAAAGGTTCCACGTTTGCGAATTCGCCCTCCCTCTCCTCTACCTCCTTTATCGGTTATGAACTTTCTTCTGAGGTAACGTTGTATATTCAATGAAATCTGAACAGTCGCAAATAAAATAAGCTCATAAGTTTAAAATAAAAGCATCAGCAATGCACTTAACATACGCAAAAAAATTCCGTTTTTAAGACGAATGGCTTGAACGCCATGATAAATCATACTTAATAACGAAAACAACAAAGTAAACACACAACAATTAAAATTATTGAAAGCGATAGGCCTGATCACCAGGCTCTTGCATCCCTTTACAACTCCCCCACACTTCTTTCTCTTCACCACATACCTGTAGGAGAATAGCATAATGCACCCACATTTCCCCACCTCCCTTCCGGGCGGGCCGGTTATCAAACCTTCCCCTTCCGGCCCGATATCTAATGGTCTCCCGCCGGAAGAACCCGTCGACCATTTTAGCTAACCACCGCGTTCCTTCCTGGACTGGTTATCGATAGATGGGAGCCCATCTTGGCTTCCGGTGATTCCTGGAAGTTTGCAAAAGACGAAATGGAGGAGATAATCAAGCCGCTCTCACCCGAAGAAGGACGCTTGATATCAAATCTACTTACGGAGCCATGTGAACCTCTCCCGAGTTTCGAGTATAAAAGATGAATTCTTTCAACCCTCAGTAGTAGAGCTTGCACAGCGTCTGGCAGGGCGGGAATTGCCATCTATCTCGGTGTAGTAGTAATTCGTCGAAGCATCAAGTCTTCAGAGAGGAGATCGGTCCCAGTTAGGGAGGTTCATTACCCCGTTGGTCTGCAAGTCAGTGCGGACCCAGGCTCGTACTCACGTTTCAGAGCCGAAGCTACAAACAGCCTTCTCTGGTTCCCTAAGCGAGAAAACTACATCTCGGCTTTTCTCCGTGACCCTACGCGTCAATAGGTCACTTTCCCCATCCCTCACATAGGCAACCAAGATTCCTCGGAGTTCACGAACGTGGGGCCCTCTTTAACAAGAAGCTCCCGTCACCGCCTTTTTCCAGCAGAATCGTGATGGAATTGGGGGATCAGGTCGGTCCCTGGAGAACCTACCTCATCGTCCCCACCCCTTATCTCACCACTTTCACTCACCAGCGCCACTCGAACATCAGGTTCCAAGGTAATCCGTCCCTTTCACATACCCTAACTTCACCGTGAAGCTTACCAACATTACAAGTGTATAAGGATTTACATAGTGAATAGTTATTTACAAGCCAAGTGAGATATCCGAGATTCACTTATTGATTTATCTCTCAAAGCATATTATTTGTATATATATATATATATATATATATATTCTTGTTTAGTGTTCATTAAAACTTTATTTCCATATTGTTGTGTATCTAACTTCCTTTGGGTCGCTTATTGGCAAAGTTCATTCCAATCCCTCCGTAGCCAACCTCTAAGCACTCCGAGTCAATAAACCCATTCAGGGCACGGGCCGAACGAAGTATAAGGAGTAGTACGACGACTCCTCCGAATTCGGGATAATAGGAGATATATATATATATATATATATATATATATATATATATATATATATATATATATATATATATATATATATATATATATAAGAGTCGGGAAAATCTCCAACCACCCCTCGGCCTTTTCCTCGACAATACTTATTTTCTTCTGTCTACCCATACACCCTTTTGTCCCCTCTCACACACTCTTACATCAGTCGAAATCAATTAACATGAAAGTACATGGATTTGTCTAAAAATATGTCCGAGAACAAAAAATTGATGTTAAGTATGAACAAAAGGAAGAAAATTTTTAGGGAGAATAAAAAAATGATGTTAAGTATAAACAAAAGTAGGAAAAGGATAGGGAATTCTGGTTCCATGCGGGGGCGTTTCAGATATTGGCGGTAAGTCGTTGGGAGGATAGTCTACGGCTGGATTTGTGTATTGGTTGAAGGTCTGTGTTAGATCATAACTGCCTCGGCCACTCGGAGTCTTCGGTGATAAAGATCACGGAAGATAAGGGAGGTTTCCCTTGTAATTGACGTATGATGCGTTGCGGCATGTCGCTTGATAGCCCCGTCCTGGAGGTGCATCGTCAATAAACATGGAGATTTTATATGCATTTATATATTTATGTATATGTATTGTATGTATATATATATTTATATATATACCTATATATATATATATATATATATATATATATATATATATATATATATATATATATATATATATATATATATATATATATATATATATATATGAAAAATAACCCACAGGAAAATGAAAAGATGAATCCAAGCACTTTCGAACTATATTTGCAAGTTCATTTTCAAGGAATAGCATGAAAATGGAGAAGAGAACCTTATATCGGGTACAAAGAGACGAAGGGAACGCCCATCACATAGTACAAACCAATGCAAAAACACAATAACAAGACAGAAAAATACCAATAAAAAGATCATTAGGCCCCTCATGACAGACATATGCATCCCACAAACGATATACACATAACAACGCCCTGTATATGAATGGAAATGGTGGGGGGAAAAGCCAAAAACATTTTAAAGGATTATCATTAATACGAAAACATTTAGGGCTAAGAGTTAATCCACGATCATAGCAGAGACACGTGATGGGGGAGGCAATGCGAATGATATTACACTAATAAATAGTGACAACAGGCTGCATTATGAAGTTATTTCATTTAGTACAAGTTTTGTTAAAACAGGGTCGAGTTTAAATAAGCCAGGGGAGATATTTATATTAGGCAAGATGCCAATTAATGAACACTCGACAATATTTCTTTTTGTGAAATCAGCGGAATGATAAAGGAATTTTGCAGAATTCCAGTCAATGGGGTGGTTATTTTCGGATAAATGTAAAAATAAAGCGCTGTTTAGTTCACCTCTTCTAATATTATACTTATGTTGGTAAATTCTAGTAGATAAAGATTTACCAGTTTGCCCGAAGTAAGGTAAATTGCAAATAGAACATTCTATAGAATATATTCTTGTATTATTGTGGACTAACATTTTATATAAAGTAGATTCATATCTAAAATTTACAGATATATTAAGTTGCTTACAAATACGGGTGAGACCAAAAAATGGTTCAAAGTATGGCAAGATAAGACAATTTTTATAACTGAAAACCGGTGGGTTATCAGTTCTATAAAAAGTTCTCTTAGCAAAGTTAAATGAAGTGTGCAAAATTGACGAGGGTAACAAAGTTTTTTACCTATTTCAAAGATATTGGACAATTCCTTATCCAAAAATTCCGGACTAACAAGGCGTAATGCACGCAGAAACATAGAAGTGAATACAGATCTTTTAATTTTAACGCTGTGATAAGAATAAAAGTGAATATATGAACTGGAGTTGAATGGTTTGCGGTAAACAGAGAATTAAAACCTGACGGCGTCCTATTTATTAAGAGGTCAAGAAAAGGAAGAGCCCTATTTTCCTCAATTTCAAGGGTAAATTTAATAGAAGGGACTAGAGAATTAAGATTACATAGAAAATTGGTAAACTGGTAAATCTTTATCATCTACTAGAATTTACCAACATAAGTATAATATTAGAAGAGGTGAATTAATCGGCGCTTTATTTTTACATTTATCCGAAAATAACCACCCCATTGACTGGAACTCTGCAAAATCCCTTTATCATTCCGCTGATTTAACAAAAAGAAATATTGTCGAGTGCTCATTAATTGGCATCTTGCCTAATGTAAATATCTCCCCTGAATTATTTAAATTCGACCTTGTTTTAAAAAAAACTTCTACCAAATGAAATAACTTCATAATGCAGCCTGTTGTCACTCTTTATTAGTGTAATATCATTCGCATTGCCTACCCCACCACGTGTCTCTGCCATGATCGTGGATTAACTCTTAGCCCTAAATGTTTTCGTTCTAATGATAATCCTTTAAAATGTTTTTGTTTTTTCACCCGCCATTTCCCTTCATATACACTGCGTTGTTATGTATATATCGTTTGTGGGATGCATATGTCTGTTATTAGTTGCCTAATGATCTTTTTATTGGTATTTCTCTGTCTTGTTATTGTGTTTTTGCATTGGTTTGTACTATGTGATGGGCGTTCCCTTCGTCTCTTTGTACCCTATATAAGGTTGTCTTCTCCATTTTCATGCTATTCCTTGAAAATGAACTTGCAAATATAGTTCGAAAGTGCTTGGATTCATCTTTTCATTTTCCTGTGGGTTAATTTTAATATTATTGCTTTCCTCAGGTGCCACTTTGTGAGTTTTTTATTATATATATATATATATATATATATATATATATATATATATATATATATATATATATATATATATATATATATATATATATATATATATAAATTTGTTGAAGACCATTGTGTATTTTGCCTTAATTAATTTACTTTGGCAACTTTCTCCTCTTCTAATTATCTTTTTTATTCGATCTTGTAGATGGTAGATCACTTGTCCAGTATTCATCTCTTTTTTAAATGAATGTGCTTGGTAATGCCTCCTTTACCGATCTAATGAGTGGAGTGAGGATCTGCCAGAGTAAAATAAAACGATTTTTAAGGTATATTTATTCCGCCTTGGTTAAATGTAATGTTAGAGGAAATGGCCCACTCTTGTGAGTTGAATTTTAAAATAGTTTTAATGTGCTATTCCAGCTTGTCGCTTGACTGTTGATGGCCGGATTATCTTCATTTATTAATATGGCTTCTTAGATGTTCAGCCTCGCTTTATTGACTTCTTTTCTTTTAATAATGGTGTTATCAACGAGCATTTCTCTCATTAGGTTAATATTATGGGCACTGTCCATATGATTCTTAGGCCCTCCGCTTTGTAGATGCATGGTTAAACGTCTCGAAAGTGTAGTGGTTGTCATGCCAAACACATTCATTAAAAAAAGAAAGAGATGAATACTAGACAAGTGATCCACCATCTACAAGATCGAATAAAAAAGATAATTAGAAGAAGAGAAAGTTGCCAAGGTAAATTAATTAAGGCAAAATACACAATGGTGTTCAACAAAATTTGCATTCAAGAAAGACTGCTATCCTACTACACACACACACACACACACACACACACATATATATATATATATATATATATATATATATATATATATATATATATATATATATATATATATATATATATATATATATATATATGGAGGGTTTTTATTTCGTGAGAGAGGGTTTCTAGTTTATAGTGGTCACTAAGTTTTTATAATGGGTCGCTCGGTTTGTGAGATGCAGGACAAGTACCAGATTACAGGATTGGGGGATGAGACGAGATTACACGTAAAGGAGTGTCGGGCGAATGCAGTTGAGTTCTCACCCTTGAGTTTGCTCTGCCTTCCAAAGTTTTTACGGGGAATACGTTTATAGGCTGGGTTTGAAAGGTTACTTGATTATCACTGGGCTAAAGAAAGGGCTAAAAAAAAAGAAAGAAGTGTTTTGTAGGCTCTATTCTTGCCTTAGATCTACCTAAATTGGGGCAAGCGAGATAGTAGTCTTACGGGGTTTTGTTGTAAGTTTTCCTCTATGTTAAATAATTGAAGCTAAGGACGGCTGGATGTAAGGACGACGAACTGACTCGTGACGCCCTTAAGATTAATGTGATTCCGATATCAAGAGGGATGAATGTATCCTACTAGTAATTGTGATGTTCCTCTACTTGTAAATTCTATGGGTCGTACAAACAAAGGATGTGTTCACTTTTCACTCCAATATTTACACTCCTACACGCACAGTTTCGGGTGGGCGTGATCTTTGGAAATGTGAACGGAATAAATTTATTTGGGAAAGGATATGTCATCTTTCTGGTTGGTCCCTTTAGCTCGGTGGTAGAGCACTTGTCTAGATAAACAGAGGTCCAATCGCTGCCTATATGGAGGCAGACTTCCAAGCTGGTCTGGACCTGCCCTGCAGAGACCAACCCAGACTCAGGGGGACTAGGAAAAATGTAAAAAACCCAGATGATACCCCGAGGAGGAGAATATCTGCAAAGCTCGCAGACTTTGACATTCGGGGAGCTATTCGGGAAGCCATTCTGGAAGCATTCGGGAGCTCTCTTCAGATGAGGGCTTGGCACCCCTTTTCTGAGGAGACCCTGACCAAGCTGAGGGGCAAACATCCACCAGCTCCAGATAACATAAATTTTCCTGAATTACCTGTAAACAGTGCACCTTCCACAGCAACTTGTGATGAGATAAAAAACCACAACATTTTTTCCTTTTTTCCGAGCTCATCTGGAGGATCTGATGGGTTAACTCCGGGGCATCTTAAATCTTCGTTGGGTTGTGCAACTGCCGAGGCGGGAGTACAACGGGAGTATAACATATTTACTGAATGTAGTTTTGCCTATAGTGTTTAGATCACTATAGGCAAAACTACATTCAGTAAACATGTAGATTCGCGGCGCGAACGATGGGACGTAAACTTTTTCGTCCGTGTTCCAATATGTTTCACCTTTTGGGAGTAAATTAAAGAGGGATTGCTCGTGTCGGCGAAAACACTGCAGGGAGACCCCCCTACGATGATCCTGAGTTTCAATCAATTGGGGGGGTCTGGGGGGTACAGCACCCCAGTATATAATCATAATTGGGTAAAGGTAATTCTTCAGATTTGGGGCGCACGGTAGGTGGTGCTGTTAGTAGGCTACATTTTGGGCTACAATATATATCTTATGACGTCAGACGGTAGCTTCAGATATGACCAATCACGCAGTTATATTTTTTTTGTTGTTTTGGGGATTTGTAACTTTTAGTCTGTATTATTTACTCAATATCCTCGCCTCTGCTCGTTTATAGTTTTTTCTAAGTTAGGTAAGGTTTCTTGATGTATTTTATTGTTGTTGTTTTTTTGTTTTCGTATTTTTTGTTTCGCAGTGAACGATAACAGCTTCTTACTGGCAACGTCGTAGTTATAAATAAAACCCGCTTAGTTTTTTTTCTGTTTCGTTATGGCTTTTTCGTGCTCTAGTTGTGCTTCTTCGTTATTCGAATTCGGGTTTATTTTGCATAACCGACAAAAACTTTTAGATTATTTAGAGGCACATAAACTAATCAAGAAACCTATAAAAGTAAGTATTGTTTGTCATTATGTTGTTTTTCTGCCAGTAAAAAGCTGTTGGGGGGAAAAAAAACAGTAAATTCAAAGAAACTTGCTCGTGGGGGAGATATCACTGCGCCGGGACCACCCTGCGATGATCATGAGTTTCAATTAATTGGGGGGTCTGGGGGGCGCAGCCCCCCACTATATACTCATATACAAAAAAAATATAACGCCGTAATTGTTCACATCTGACGCTACCGTCTGACGTTATAAGACATATATTGTAGCCCAAAATTGTAGCCTATAAACAGCACCACCTACCGTGCGCCCCGAAACTGAAGTGTTACCTGGGTAAATATGTAGATTGGCTGCTCGAACGTTGAGACATACTAATTCGTCCGTGTTCCAAAATGTTTCACGTTTTGGGAGTAAATTTAAGGGGACGGCTCGTGTGGGGGTAAACGCTGTGGGGAGACCACCCTACGATGATCCTGAGTTTCAATCAATTGGGGGGTCTGGGGGGCATATCACCCCAGTATCTAATCCTAATTGTTTATAGAATAATGTTCTAACGTTTACAGAAGTGAATGATTTAACCAAAAATGGCGTAAGTAAACAGCGTTTTTCGTTTGTTTAGTTTCGGGCATTTAAAAAAAAAATGGCGTCGGCTATATTTCGAATAGGACTCAAACGCGCATGAATATTCAGGCAGAGGTGAACGAAATATAAACACACAAAAACCCACCTTTTGGGCGGAGCCACTAATCTACATATTTACCCATAATTGTCTATAGAATAATGTTCTAACGTTTACAGAACTAGGACTCAAACGCGCATGAATATTCAGGAACGTGGACGAAATATAAACACAAAAATCCACTTTTGCCGGCGCGCCGCCAATCTACATGTTTACTCCACATTCACTTCATTGTTTTGAAACGTTATTTTATTTCAAAATGGCCATACCCCCCTCCCCCCCCCCTCCACTTAATTGTGAGGGTTTGCACTACTCCTCCCCAACACGCAGCTTAAAAAAACCCCTCGTAATATTCCTAATTCGAAAGCCAAACATGAGATTTGAATGCTAAATGTGGTTATGCCTATAGGGTCGTTAATCTTAACAATTGTGTTTATCTTAGGAGTGGTTAAGAGGCCAGGGAGCCAGGCTCATAAGTTGCCTCTTCTCACACTATTATAGTGTTTATGATAATTGTTTCTAAATGCTATAGTATTCTGTGATGGGGCTTCAGTAGCTTAAACCAGTTACCTCTATTCTCTGACTGGATGTTGGTGCCTTCCACAGCAAGTTGAAAACTGGTTTGTTTCAATATTCTCATAATTATTCAATATTTTGAACACCTCGATCATGTCGCCTCTAGTCCTTCGCTCCTCCAATGTGGTAATCCCCAGCCTCTCGAGTATTGTTTCATATGGCAGACCCCTAAGCTCTGGTACCAGCTTTGTAACATAAGAACATAAGAAAAGAAGGAGACTGCAAAAGACCATTCATGGCCTACACTTGGCAGCTCCTGTTCCAGTCAACACACAAAAGATTTCTTACCAGAGAAAAGTCATAAGAACATAAGAACACAAGAAAAGAAGGAGACTGCAAAAGACCATTCATGGCCCACACTCGGCAGCTCCTGTTCCATTCAACACACAAAATTATCTCCTCTGCCCTGGAGGGACCAGGCCTGTACAGCATACGCCATTAGTGGCCTGACCAGAGCTGAGTATAGTGCCAGGAACATTTCATCATTCATATAAATAAAAGTAGATTTTATCCTACCCAGCATCTGGTTGGCCCTGGCTGCCACCTTATTAACATGTGTACCAGTTTTCAAGTTATTTGAGATAATTATTCCAAGATCTTTCTCTGATGTATCAACATCCACTAAGGTTATCCCCCATAGTGTACCCATATCCTGGTTTAGTTCCTACATGATATAAACTTATTAGAGTCAGTACAAAGGAGGGCAACAAAAATAATACCATCCCTGAAGCACCTTGAATATGAATTTAGACTGAGGGTATTAAATATGTTTTCATTTGAAAGAAGGTGTGTGAGGGGAGATATGATTGAGCTTTTTAAAATCTTTTCTGGGATGGATAAATTGGATTTCAGCAAGTTATTTGAGTTAGAAGGTAGTAATAGAACTGGAGGCCACCACTTAAAGATTAAAAAACAGAGGTGCAGACTGGATGTTAGAAAATATTTTTTCACTAACAGAGTGGCGGATTATTGGAATAGTTTGCCACCTGAGACTGTAGACAGCCCAAACTTGAATGTTTGTTCAAGCGCAGATTGGATGATTATATGGGGATGGAGGGTTAATTTCTTACTTTTTGGTATGGGGATACGTTTCTTGACTCATTCCTGTGGATGCAGTTTCTTTTTATTGTATATTTTGGGGGACTTTGATTTTGTTTTTGACAGACTCCTATGGAGGCTTTAAATTATATATTGTAGATGCATGGTTGGACATAATCCTATGGATTGTTAAATTGTATATTGTAGATGCATGATCTGACAAAATCCTATGGATGCATTATGTGGGTGGGATTTGATGGATACGGATGACCTTTGATAGGCCCTTGTGGCTTTTGTCATCCATGAAATTATGTTATGTTATGCATCACACTACACTTATTTTTATTGAATTTAAGTAACCAGTTGTTGCTCCATTCTTGTAGCTTCTGCCAGTCATTTTGTAATCTTCAGCATCACTGGGCGCTTGTATTTTTGTGTGAATTTTGCATCATCCGCAAATAGTTTTTCTGATGAATTCACATTGTCCATGATGTTATTGATATAGATTAAAAATAGTGTAGGACCCAGAACGCTACCCTGGGGAACCCCACTCCAAACATCCCTCCAGCTGGACAAGACCACTTTTACTGCAACCCTCTGTTGTCTGTTTGCAGGAATGCTCTGACCCATTCCAACACTCTTCCTCTGATCCTTCCCGCCTCCATTTTTGCAATGAGTCTTTGATGCAGGACATAGTCAAAGGCCTTCTTGCAATCTAGGTATATGATGTCTACATTCTCCTGTTTGTCCAAGGCATTCTCAAGGTCTTCTAGATATTCTAACAGTTGAGTGAGGCAAGACCTTTTTTTGTCTGAATCTGTGTTGGTGTTCACTGAGTATAGAGTATGTTTCAAGATGTTCCAGTATGTCTTTCCAAAATTTTACATGGTACAGATGTAAGACTCTCCGGTCAATACTTCAAAGGATCAGTTTTTTGCCATTCTTGAAGATTGGGGTAACATTGGCATGATGCCAATCACCAGGTACTATGCCGTTCATGAGGGATTCCATAAAAATCCTCCACAAAGCAGGTGCCAGGCTTGCACTACATTCTTTAAGTACACTAGGGTGGATACCATCAGGACCCAGTGCTGAGTTGGACCTCACATTTTGAAGTGCTACCTTCACAGTTTTGTAGTCCTATGCCTACAAATGTCTGAATGGGTTCTGGTATATGGTCATCATCCCCGTTGAAAAACCTTTCGGAATTCTTGGTTTAGTAATTCTGCAGCCTCTAGGTTTCTGGTAGTGAGGGAAGTGTATGCAGTCTTCCGCTGGGTTATCTCTTCTTTTATTGTATTCTTGTTGCGACAATATAAATAAAAGGCACTTGGATTAATTTTCACTTCATGTGCCAGCCTCTGTTCAAAAGTAAACTTTGCCTGTCTTACTGCTGTGGTAGCTATGTTTCTTTTCAAACGATAGTGTTGATACCTGTGTACAGTCTTCCTTTTGAGGTATCTCTCCCATGATTTTCCTTAATATCAATTTTTCTCCTCACCTCCACTGTCAACCGCTTATCCTTACCCATTGGACATATTGGTACCTTTGTTATATACCTTTCTGTGGCTTCATTATATTTTCGTAGTAGGTTTTTCCACATCTCCACTGGTTTATTTTCAAGCAATTCATACCAATTTACTGCATTGAGTTACTGATTTATCTTCTGATAGTCACCTTTGTAGTAATTGAATTTAATGCATTTGTTCACGGCAGGAATACTACTTTCTAAACAAGTTAAAAACCAAAACAGCATGATCACTAGTATTAATAGGAGATTTGTACTCAATTTTATCAATTTCTAGTTCATTTTTTGAAAATATGAGATCCAGTGTGGAAGGTGTGTCATTTCCCCTTATCCCGGTGAATTGATCAACATGTTGAAGAAACATATCCTGTCATGTCATAAAATTTCATCGGTTCACTCTCTGGTCCCCCTGCAATGGCATGACTTGACCAATCTATTTCCTTAAAGTTAAAGTCTCCGCACAGTAATATTTGGTCTACATATTAGTGTTACTCATTGCCTCTCTAACCCCCTCATTATATTCAGCTTGTGACACAGGTGGCCTATATATACACCCAAGTAGTACTTTCATATTGTTAACGTACACTGTATTTGCCATTGTTTCAACATCGTTCCAAGCTTCATTTTTGGTTATTATAGAAGTCAAACTTTTATGAACCATTATTAATACACCCCTACCATCTGTACCTCTATCCCTTCTGTAAATATTGTACTTCCGTGTATTGAGGAAAGTGGATAATGTCTATTGGTTTAAGTTTTGCTTCTGTTAAAAATATTACATGTGGATTGTTTAGTTCAATTGTGGATTGTTTAGTTCAATTGCTATTTCCAAGGAATCACACTTAATACTACTATTTACACCATCTATATTAGTATACATGCATTCAAGGTCAGTTAATCCTAATATCTTCTTGGTGGTTGGGTCAAATCGATCTGGACCAATTTCCCCCTTCTTATAATCCATTTTTTTGTTTTTTTTCCCTGTTCCTGATCGTTTTTTCATCCCTGTGCTTTGCTAATTCTGAATGTGCTTTCCTCTCCTCATATGTCCTATCAGGCCAAATTTGAATGTCCTTTAGGGCTTCATGTTCCTTTAGTTTTTCACTTCCCCTTAAGATGTCCCATTTAGTACTTTCACTTTCAAACACAACCTCTAGTAATCTGGATGTTCTAGGTTTTGGTTTACCAAGTTGCCTCACCATTTTATTCTTCACATTATCTATCACTCCAATACTGTTAGCAATTCCCTTAACAGCTTGTTCATCTGCTATCTATTTTTCCTCATTGCTTGCTCCTGTGGGCTCCTCAATCCCTTGAAAGATGAGATTTGATTTCCTAAATGCCTTCTCTTCCTCATCAGCTCTATATTTCTCTAACCCCCCCACACTGCTTTGAATTCATCACTTTCCTTGTACTCAGTCTTATTCTCCTGGGTAACCACTCGGTTTTCATTTCCTTCAAGTCCTTTTCAAGAAATTGAACCTTACTTCCCAAGTCTTTCAGGAAGTCATTGACCTTAAACAAATCTGGTACATCAGCTGAGCAACGAATGCATATATATACCCTTCCATCTTGAGAAAATTTTTTTAGTTCATCTTTATCCATGTTTTGACATTCAGAGTGGTACCATTGGGAGCATCCATCACATTTGATACAATCACCATCATCATCAAAGTTCCATTCACATACCTTGTTTGGTGCACCTGTTTCAGGGTTAGGTGAATTCTGAGGCCTACCTGTTATCTTCATTGGTATTGGCATAGTTCCTTTAACCCCTACAGGTGTTGAGCCATTATTTGCCATGTTTATTGTCCTTTTTCCTGGTGCTGTCCTCCCTGTTTGTGTTGTCTCGCCTCAACGGGTTATACTTCTTCCTCTAATAGCAGCCATTCTCCCAGTTAGGTTTAACGGTCTGCTTACATCTGCTTGCTAACTTCAATCTGCCCCTTAACTATTTTATGGAACCACTGAATGTTCCTTGCAGTGGCCACACTGCAACTCTAATTCATATAAACCAACCTTTGTCTAATTTGACAAATTTTGTGAGTTTGGTCTTGCAGGGTGGGGTTCCTGATGGCCTGGTGCATGTTTTTATGGAGCATCACTTTGTGCACTGGGTGCTCACCTCAGACCAGTCCAGCTTGGATTTGCTACTAAGGGAGGTTGTGAATCGGCTGCCCATTCAGCCTGGGAATATTTGACCTGATGCTTACCTATGAAAAGATAGTGGGGAATTACGAAGTTTCTTCTTGTGCTGATCCCCACCTTTATGACCTGTCAGCCACCACAATGAAAGTCCTATGTGCCTGTCATACCTTGACTTAAATGTGGCTATTGTAGATGCAGTTACTACACTTCTGGAAGTGCATTCCAGGGGTCAATAACCTTAAGGGTAAACCAGTTCCCTTTCATTGTGGTGCGCCAGGTTCTTGACCCCTGGAATGCACTTCCAGAAAGTGTAGTAACTGCAACTACAATAGCCACATTTAAGTCAAGGTATGACAGGCACAAACCTAACCACGGGCGCACCATAATGAAAGGGAACTGGTTTGCCCCTTTATTGATCCCTGGAATGCACTTCCAGAAAGTGTAGTAAATGCACCTACAATAGCCACATTTAAGTCAAGGTATGACAGGCACATAGGACTAACCACTGCTCTCCTTTGCACCCTCTCTAGGGTCTGGATGCCCTTCACCAGGTACAGGGACCATAGCTGGGCTCTATAGTCCAGAATGGGGCAGACTAAACAGAGGTAGAGTGGCAGCAAGATGTCCTTACTAAGCACACTGAAATTCCTCCTGACAATGCCCAGTCTGCTGTTTGCTTTAGCAGCCACAGTTGCAACATGGGTTGAGGACTTGAGGTCGTCAGCCACAATTATACCAAGGTCCTTTTCCTGGTCAGATTTCCCCAGCTTACTGCCATTAAGCTGGTCTGCTTGTTGGTTGCTGTGCCCTATATGCATGGTCTTGCACTTGGTGGTGTTGAATGTGAGCATCCACCTATTGCTCCATTCCTCCAGGCTTCATGTCTCGTTGGAGGGCATCTACATCATCCTTTGTCTTCAAGACTCTGCATACCTTTGCATCATCAGCAAACAGACTCACAGATGATTCAAGGCTGAAGGCAATGTCATTTACTTACACCAGGAAAAGGACCAACCCCTGTGGAACTCCGCTTAGCACCAGTAGCCAACCCGAACACTCCTTCCTGATGCAAACCTGATGTCTCCTATCTGTGAGAAAGCACCAGAGTGGGTCTTTTT
Source organism: Ceratothoa steindachneri (assembly GCA_963969495.1). Classification (NCBI taxonomy): domain Eukaryota; kingdom Metazoa; phylum Arthropoda; class Malacostraca; order Isopoda; family Cymothoidae; genus Ceratothoa; species Ceratothoa steindachneri. The sequence goes on from OZ018319.1 coordinate 158,330,717, forward strand.
GAAGACCCGCTTACAGGCAGATGGCATCTTTGGATTTTTTTGATGACTCAGGGAAAGATGCTGTCTCCACCCTAATCAACATTGATTTTTCATGGCCTCAGGCAACACTCCCAATTGGGCTGGATAGCTTAGGAATATGATTGACACAAGACATTGCTCTCCCTGGGTACATACCCTCTTTGATTTCAGTTAACCCTTTAATGCAAGCTGTTCTTTCACCGGTTACTAGTTTGGCTCAAATGGACAGGGTGGTTGGACTTATTAGATTCTGGAGGGGGATACTTGGGGACAATGCTTCCAAGCCCAAAATGACAATCGCTTGAAGCAGAAATGTTGGGATCTACCTCTTGCTCTCTCCAAACTGAATGGCCTCAAAGAGAGGGCAGATCAGGTTACAAGACCCCATCTGCTAGCTGCGGAGCATCCTGAGATTGGCTGTTGGTTGTCAACTACCCCAGTCCCATCTTTGGGAACTCAGTTGGATCTGGAAACCCTTAGAGTTGCCATAGCTTTGAGGGTGTGTGTGCCAATTTGTCAGCCACATAGGTGTAAATGTGGATCTGGTGTTGATCCTCTAAGTCTGCCCATCTTGTCCTGTCTGCTGGTTGCTGGAAAGATCCACAGACATTCTGCCCTCAATGATATAGTATGCCGAACCCTGAAAAGAGTGGGATTGTCAGCTGTTTTGGAGCTTGTTGGACTTGATCAAGGAGATGGTAAGCGTCCGGATGGGATAACAATGTTTCTTTTTAGAAATGGAAAGAGTCTGTGTTGCAATGTAACCTGTGTCAACACTTGTGCAGAGCATATTCTTAACAGGTCAGTTGTCTCTGCAGCTTCAGCGGGGCAATGCAATTAGTATATTGAATGGGGTTTGAGTTGCTCATGGTTTGGGCCTGGACTTTGACCCCTGATTTTTATCTATCCCTTTCTCTAGTCAATAAAGGTCCTTTGACCTGAGCGTTTCTTAGCCATACCCCTTCCGGGGATGTGTCACTGGGCCACTTCACCTAGTATTTGTGAGCCAACTTCATATTCTTATCTGGCTATTTTCCAATTAGGGTATTTAAGTTTTCAAGATTACCTCTAACTGTAATTTCTGTTATGCATTTGCATTTAATCCTGGCCAAGGGCACCTAATTCTCCATAAATAATTTTTTCTTTCTTTATGAAACTTGCCCTCACTCTTTAATATAAACCATGTTTATTTTCCTGCCTCCTTATGCTTCTCCTACCCCTCAATACTAATAAGTGTGTGCTGAGTAAGACACATGCTTCAATTGGCAGTCACCCCTTCACACACACCAAAACCCTATGCACAATCCTCAAAAAAAGTGTAATGGCATTTTGGGAAGGTAGGTTTTTTAATTAAATTTTAAATGAAAACTTACCAGGTCATCTCCCACACAAAGTTTATAAAGAGATATCTGAATAAAAAGTGCTCAAAATAGAAGTGAAAGTTGATGGGTTCTGGTTAATGAATATATTTACATATTTAGGAATGTCATATTTGAGAAGCATAAAAGGCAGAATGAGTTAAATATGGTAGCCATGCTAAGAAGCCTGGCAAATAAAGTTTGGATAAGAGAGCTGTGTAAGAGGTTTGTAGTCCCCAAAAGCTTGTATGATTATGAAGTTTCTAGACAGACAAAGGTAGAATTAGAGAGAATGGAAAAAATCTAAAATAAGGTGGCAAAAATATCATTAGCTCATTCATATGTAGCAATGGAAACCTTAAGAGGCAAAATGGGTTGGACCCTGTTGCAAAAATAAAAGCTATTTATAAAACAGCCAGCAGATGATGTGATTGGAGACCTGGCCAGGAGCAATATTGGTAAGCAAGAGTAAAGGAAACACTGAAATAGAATATATTGGAGAAAAGAAGAGGGTGTGGAAAGGAAGAGTAATAACAAAAGAATGAGTATAGGAGCTAAAAAGATCCATTCACAGAATTCCAACATCCAACTTATCTACTCCAGAATGAATTTTAAAAAGCTCAATCATATCCCCTCTCAGGGGAGGTATCATCTTTGTTGCCCTCCTTTGCACTAACTCTAGCTGGTTGATATTATATTTAAAGTGTGGGGACCATGCTTGTTTACAGTACTGTAAATGTGGCCTAACATACAGGTTATGTAGTTTAAGGATAACCTCCTTAGTTTTATAACTAACATTCCTCTTAATGAAACCCAACACTATTTGCTCTATTTTTTGGCTCAATACACTCGATACAATTCTTAAAAAACCTCATTGACCTATCTGCGACTACTCCTAACTCCTTCCTATCCTCTCTCCATTCAACCAATACCCATCCATTTCTGCCACCTTACACCCAACCTACTAACTTATTTAAGTCAGTGCATTTTAAAGTTAGCCTCAACTTCATTTACTACAGTTGCCAATTTTGTGCTATCAACAAAAACTTACACTTTGCTATTTACATCCTCTCCAAGATCATTCATATAAAGTAGGAATAATATTGGGCTTAGAACTGATTCCTGAGGTATGCCACTGATAATGTCCCTACATTGTGACCTACCCCATTCAGTACCACTCTCTGTTTCCTCTCGTTCAGCCATTCAGCAATCAAATTTTCTCAATACAATTTACTACTTTTCAGTTTTATTTAGTGTTTATCAATTTTTTTTTAAACGGCTCATCATAAAATTGCTGCCTTAGGTGATTTATGATATAATTTTGTAAGTATTTTATTTTTTAATGGCTCATATAGTTTTTTATTTCACTTGTGTTATCAGGGCTTGTTAGGGCTCTTAGATTGCTGTAGATTAAATTTGTTTATTTTTTTTCTAATTTAAAATTATCATATTTTTTAAAAGGAAATTAGATCAGTCAATAATAATAATTGAGAGTCTGCCCTTCAATGCCAAGGAGATGCCATTGCTCCACATTGTACAAAGTGCATTATGTACTTATATACGCATGCCAAGCAAGCATTTTCCTCATTCACCAATGGCTCTCATTGCATCTGCGACCGATCTTGACAGTGCCTTTGCCATTAAGAGATGCCGAGCATACCCTAAGCCTTTGGTTTTTAAGCCTAGCCCACTCCTGCAGGAGCCTTGTGTAGCTTTCAGACTGCTGATACCTCTGGCTCTTCCGTTTCCCCTCTATTTAAATTTGGTGTGGTTTTACTAGGTGCCACACTAACTTCAGAGCTGAGTTGGTTGCATTACACCACTCACTTGATATTAGAAATTATGTATCATGCCCAGTTTGGAGATGAAATTGTGATTTATAATGACTCTCAGACCATCCGGATTGCTCTTGAGGAATCTCTGCACCCACTGATTCACAGTATCTGTGATATCTCAGCTGCCATGAGCCAGAGAGATGTTGAGTTTGGCCTTTGCTGGATTCCTGAACATGTAGGGATTGTGAGAAATGAGCCCACCAATGAGGGCATCAGAGAGTTTGCAAGGACTGGGTGAATGGACCAGCCTTTCACTCTTTCCCATGCATGCTCAGGTGCCATACTGAGACTAGCCTCCCTCTTATGCCAGATCATGACTGGTTTGGGGTTGCCTTTGTTTTTTTGTTTTACTCTTTGGGAGGAGGGGGGGGAGCCTTTGTGCGCTTTTTATTAAGATAGCCTAATAATAGGCTGAAAGTGGGATAGGCCAAGCCACATCAAGTAAGCCAACAAATGCAACATCTCTTTCTATAGCTAAATGCCCCAGAATCTTGTGTCTAAGAGGTCTGTGGCCATTCCTGTGAGGGTCTTTGACGAGGTCCCCGGTGTCTCTCAGCTATTCTTGGGTGGCATTTTCCTTCAATAGAATTACCATAGACTCCAGACCAACTGAGAGGATCAGTGGCAATTCATATCTTTCCACTTCCCTCTAGCTATTTTTCTTCAGGAGATGAGTGACTCCTGCCCATCCTAACCCGGTAAGGGGCATGGCAATTTGCTTTTCTGGGTGCCATGCTAATGGGACTCAGTGCCCCATCCATCCCCAGCTTAGCCTCACAGGGTAAACCCCGACTAGCTACCTCTCACCCAGCCATCCAAAATCGGATGTGAGGGGGTAGGGAACAATGCCCCCTCACCCCTGAGCTCCAATTTGGGGTGCTGTGGGTTTAACAACCTGCTTCACCCTCACCTTCCTCACCCTTTCTCTCTCCTTTCACAGTCATTCAATTTTACGCCCAGTTCAAAGTGGAGACACCATGCTGAAGGGCTACCTGGCCACAGAGGGGGGAGGTGCGGTCCTAAATGGTAGCAGTCAGCTTTTGGCGGCATCGTGTTCACCCCTCGCAAACTGGGCTACTGCGTGGGGGGGGATAGCGTTTGCGTCCTGTTACTAATAGTCACGATGCCTAAGGATGAGAATTATTAAAAAAAACACAAACCTCTCTCCACTTGCCCTTCACCACCGCCAGAGCCGCCCTCGGGTAGTTGCGCATTAGAAAAGGAGCCTCCTCCCCCATGTCCTTTCTCAGGGGCTCAAAACTTCTTATACCGGAGAGGAGGCTTACTCCTCTCATATGCCTATGGGTGTAGGGGACTCCCGCTCACCCCTTTCTTTGGAGTTGCCCTTGGGTGACTTCCTTGTACTAGCGGTAGTCCTCCCTTTACTTTCCCAAAGGATGGCCAGGAGCGGCTTGATAGGGTCAACCCCTGTAGGGGGGCGAGGGATGACAGGGTCATATACTCTTAAAGTCCTGATGGCATGCATAGCAAGTTTACAGGTGGTCACTGTAAGTGCCCCCATCTCCTTCACAATGGATGCTGGCTCACCAGCCCAAGATGATGTGTCAAAAGGTTCCTTGAATAGGATCTGTGATATTTTAGGGGGGGTGGCTACATGGAGGCTCCCCCTGAGATGGACATGGTCCCTGAGGTGACCTAGCCCCAGATGTTAGGATCTTCCATGGGGTCAAACCCGGGCTTGGTCCCAAACACAGAACCCGAGACCGGGACTGTGCAAGCTTCTCAGACAGCTCAGGCCTCTGAGGATCCACAAGGAGAGGAGGGATCTCTTTCCCCGGCTGGTGCCCCTGATGACGGTCCATCCGGCCTAAGGGCTCCTCTCCCTCCACGGAAGCCCCGGAGACCGACGAGGCCACTGCCATTTTCGATATTTTGACCATGTCAAGATCGGTACATCCAGGCCCGGTGCTCCCACAGGGGGGGGGGGGGTAACTGACAAAGACCAAAAGTACGCAAAACGGAGCCTCGATTACATTAGGGCCCCTCATTCAGAGGTTACCTGGCGTTATCGAGTCCGCTGGCTTCAAACGCTTCCTCTTTATTCGCTCCAATGATGGCGGCATGTTGGCTAAGGGCAACATAATCAATCAGAGGAGAGCTCTAGCTAGCCTGATTGGTAGAGAGCCGAGGGTGACCGGTTTCTCGGACGGGAACCTTATGGCACATGCATCGAATCCCTCCGAGGCGGCCATGATCAGTGCTCTTCGGACACTTGATGGCATACTGGTGAGTGTGACGCTGCACTCTACAATGAACTTCATGAAAAGATTGATTTATGCGATGAAACTCGTGGACTACTCCGTATATGACATCACCTTAGAGCTGGCCGACCATGGAACGGTCAAGGTCGTGAAGCCATCTTCCGGTGTTTCTAAAGCTGCCTCCCGAAAGGAGGACAACACTAAAGGAGTTTCGGCACCTACGCACACAAAAAGAGCTAGAATGGGTGACGCAAAGGAGGGACTCCCGCCTCCGAAACCGCCCCCGCGCCTGCCTAAGGTTTCTAGGCGGAGGGAGGAAAAGACGCATGGCGAGCCCAACCTCTCCCGATAAGTCCTTGGAGGCGACAGCACCTTGTCCGGCCAACGGCGCCCGGAGTTCTGCCTACGGAAAGTGTACGGCCATTTCCGTGAGGGTCTTGTCTTCGAAGAGGGCCTTCGCATCTTCTCCGAGCTAGGCCTGGAGGGCATATTCCTTCAATGGAATTGCCGCGGTCTCCGGGCCAACTGGGGAGAGCTACGGAGGCTCGTCTCTTACCCTTTTTCCTTAGCTATCATTTTGCAGGAGACCTTGATGGGCGCGTGCCCCCTGCCCACCCTCCCGTGGTATAAGGGTTTTACGAACCCACCCACTTCCACGGGATGGGGCCCGGGCAGGCGAATGCGGCATTTACACAAGGCATTATGTCTCCGTCCTTCTCTTTGCTTTGAATACCTCCTTCAGGCAGTAGCTGTGCAGCTGCACCTGGATAGGAGGTATACAGTTATTTCTGCCTACATTCTACCCACTTGGACGTGGGGGACTTCCGCCGCGTCGTGGCGCGGTTGCCGAGGGTCTCTCTCGCTCGGGGATCTTGAACGATAGCCTTCCCCCCCCCCCCTTCATTTGGGGAGATTAATCGATCAATCCCAGGGGTCAGGTCCTTGACGAGCTGGAGATAGGTGTCCTAAATGTGGATGAGTTTAAGCATAACTGCCCGAGAACAGCTTCATTTTCCTGCCTCGATCTAGCTTTGTGCTTTCCGATTGCACGGCCTGCTTTTGGGTCGGACGGTATTCGATGACCTCCATTTTAGTGATCACTTTCCCATTTAAATATTTTCTGGGCCGCTGCAGCCTGAGAACCAGGCACGGTGGTCTGCATTTCAGGAAATGACTGATTTCTCTGACTCAGTCGAGGAGTTTAAGCTAGTAGATGAGGCCATTGAGTTCTTATCTGGCAACTATAACGTCGTGGGACTAACTACTAATCCTAGAACGTCCGGCCGTTTTGCACGCCGACCGCCCCCGTGGTGGTCAGTCGAGTGTGAGGCAGCGCTCAAACAGAAGCGTTATGCCTACATGCGCTATAAGCGGCGCCCGAACGATTTCACTGTCCGTGAATTTCGTCCGCCGCTCTTCCTGGCGGGCATACGGGTCTTCACTTAACGGGAAAGACTCCTCTTGGAGAGTTGTGGAAGCGCGTCGAAAGGATTCGGGGCAAGTCCCCCCCCCCCTTTCTCCAGGACAATGAGACTGCAATATCGGACCCAGCGTCCGTAGCGGAATCTTTCGCGCCCGCTTTCTCTGCATTCTCTAGCCAGGATGCTGCTCTGCCAGCAGTCACTGCGCGCCGTGATCTCGCAGAAGGCTGCCGACTGCATTTTAATCCCAGAGGCGGAGAACCGTTCAACGACAGGTTTACATTGAGTGAGTTGCGTTCCGCTCTCGCTTCTTGCGCGGACACCGCCCTTGGTCTGCAGGATGTCCCGCACGCCATTCTTTGACACTTGGGTGAGCGAGTCATGCTAGATTTGTTCATCAGGACCTAGGTAGAGGGTGACCTCCCAGACTCCTGGCGAATCTCTACTGTGCTCGCTTTTCGCAAACCGGCCGGTTTCCGCCCAATCTCTCTAACCTCCAACGTGTACAAGTTGATGGAGAAATTGGTAAATGTTAGATTAGGTTTTTTGCTGGATAGCGGAGGCCATCTGTCTTCTGCACAGTGCGGCTTCCGCAAGTTCCACTCCACGTCGGATACTTTACTCCGACTGGAAAATGCCGTCTTCGAGGACTTCTTTTGTAGACAGAAATACGCCACGGTTTTTCGATCTAGAGAAGGCCTATGATACCGCATAGCGATACGGTATAATGGACTCCGCATGATGGGGGCGAGGGGGCACCTCCCAATCTTTATATTTGAATTTTTAGAGATCGTCGATTGCGCGCTCGGGTGTGGGGGAGCACTTTCTTGCCTAATAGAGCAGGGAAGTGTCCTCAGTATCACACTCCTTTGCCCTGAGCATCAACGGCATCACCTCGGTGCTGACGAAATATGTTCTCGCTACACTACGTCGACGAGACCTTTCGATCTCATTTGGCGCAGCCCAGATGCCAACACTGGAGCGTCGACTTCAACAGGAATTGAACCGCGTCTCTCGCTATACCGAAGCGCAGAGGCTTCGATTTTCCTTGGTCAAGACTAAGCTGGTGCACTTATGCTGTCATCCGCGACTCCATCCTGACCCACACTTGTTTCTAAATGGGGTTCGACTAGAAGTGGTGAACTTGTACCGTTTCCTTGGTCTTGTATTTGACCGACGCCTCACTTCGGAGGCTCATATTCGCAGCCTTTGGGTCTCTTGTATCCGCGCCATGGATATTTTTCGCTCCGTAACGTGCAGCGTATCGGGTACTGATAGGGATACTGCCTTACTTTTTTATCAATCCTTTGTTCGTTCGAAGCTCGACTACGGATGTCAGTTTTATATATCCGCAGCCCAGCATGTATTGAGGAAGGTGCACATTATTCGCCTGTACGCGCGAGTCCGGCGCCTCCCTCTGTTGCCAACACCTCTCACTGCATCCGCAGCTGATCTCGACGTGCCTATGCCGCCAAGAGACTCCAGTCATACCCTAAGCCCTTTGGGTTTAGGGCTAGGAAACTCCTCCGAGAGCTTGGTATGGCTCTCGGACCGGTGGCGCCCCTAGGTATGCCCAGGACACCACCCACACTTCGTGTCAGGCTGGAACCATGCCAGTGTATACGGATAGCTCCAAGTCCCAAGAGGGGGTCAGTTTCCCAGCAGCCCCTCGGGCTGTTTGGCATAGAAGATGGGAGACGGTCGACTGTAATCTAAAGTTGCGTGTCATTGCGCTGCGATTTTTCCCCTGGACCTACCCATGATGCCTTGATCGACGTCTTCGGGTAGTTTTCCTTCGCCTCTTGTGATGGACCGCTTCTGTACACCTTACTGCGACGCCTGCTCGACCCCACAAACTGAAAGGCTCATTCTTGTACTGTCCCAGTTTGGGGAATCTTCGCGTACCTGACCAGTCCTTAGCGCTTGTCCTTTGTACTCGAGACGGGTTCGCGTACACCGGACTGTAGACTCATAGATCCTGGAGGAGGCTGGTTCCCCTCCATTACATATATATAGTATTTACTTCGGGGCGCCTCAAGAAGGTGGGCCATCCTCCGTCACCTGTGCGTGCTGTTCCTTTTTGTTTTTCTGGTTTCCTTGTTTTTTTTTTGTAGTTTTTTGTTTTGAGTTGGTTGTTGTTTTTAATATTAATTAACCTATTTGTAGGCTAAAAATAAATAAATAAATAACGCCGGGGGACGGTATGCCCCCCCCCCCTCCCCCTACACACAGGCGAGGGATTCATTAAAATGTAATGCGAAAAATATGGTCGCTAGATGAAACCCCGTTTCCATGGCCGCGTAGCTCCAAAATTACGAACTCGCGACGTCGATTCCCGCCTCCGGCATCATTAATGACTATCCGTGGAAGAGGACCCCCTTTCTATTGAAGGTCGCGCTGAGTCTATTTCCCCCCTTGTTTTTGCCATGAAATCTTTATTCACCCACGACTGGTTGCTATGGACGACGATCCCCACACCCACTTTCCCTCGTTAAACTATTTTGGGGTTGGCGCCTCTTTACCCCCCCCCTTTCGGTTTTGCCTATTATCCAGTTCGAAAAAGTGGGGACCATGCAGAATACAAGGAATACTCATCATCAACATTTCCCCACAATGGGGAGTTGGTGCGCATCAACGCTACTGTAACCCGCATGACTGGAGGTCGCGACACTTTAGTGCCATTGTGTATTTATTTGCTCTCAAGAATGGGACGTTGGGGTACCCCCCTCCCCCAGGCCAGTGGCACTATCCGGGTTGAGTCGCCTTTTACGAGGCATGCCGGTGGGCGTATGCCCCTCCCCCGAGCCTACTATTCACACATGTCAGACACAAATACGTGTCTGAATATGGTCCTTGAATAAAAACATGTGGCACTCTTGAGATGCCATTTGATGACGACCCCTCCCGTTCATTGGTCCATTGGCAGTTTGTTCCACGTCAGCTGTTCGCCTTAAACGCGCCCCTCCCGAGTCCTTGCACGTCATTCCTTCTTGCGTGGCACCTTCGCAGGCACTGCCACAATTGCCATTTTTTTCTAGATGGTCTCCACTTATCGGGATTTTTTTCCTGGCGCTTATGTTTGACGTGCCGAGATGTTTGCGGTTTTTGGCCCCATAGGCATCGAGTTTGATTGAAATTAAAGACGGTTCCGTACAATTTTGTCATTTTCCTCCCACTCTCCGTACGAGTCGAGGCCTAAAGTTGCCGGATGCCTCTATCGTTGATATATTGCAAGTGTTGAATAATTATCAATTGGGTCCCATTTTTTTCTTCAGCTAACCTCCTAATCCTAAAGTAAACACTTATAGATGTTTTTTTCCACGTTGTAATAACTTATTTAGAATTATTTTCGAGACATGGATTGCCTCGTGCCGTTGTTCTGTTCGAGGGTATGAAGGAAATGGGGGAGGAGGAGTTGTTCCTCCCCACCCCCCGCCCTCCTCCATTCCCCCGACATGAGGAGGATCCCAGTCGGAAAATTAGAATTTTGGTCTTATCCAGACAGTTCTCCTTTGCGAATAGTCCTGTTGGATGCTCCCACCGTGATCGCGGAGTGAGTTGTTACATGTATGATTCTTATCTCTTTTAAGTTGTAAGACTAAGGTTCAAGTGTGTGATATGCCTTGCGAGTCACTAAAGCCCGTGTCGCGCAAAGCGAGTGGAGGAAACCGATTCGTCTCAAGATAGATAGTTTGATCTGTTCGACCCCTTATTTCGGGCATTGCAACCCAATATTTTGAGCACCTTGGTTACATGGAATCCAAACTGGGCATTATATCGATGGAGTGAAGTAGGATAACGGAATTGAATTTACTTGTCAGATGAATCTCTAAAAAAAGGGGAGCTACCTTATTTGTCCTTTTGATATGCGAATTTGATCTGGGAGTTTTATGATGCCCTTCTCGCAGGATGTAAAGTTGTGTAGGCATGCGCTGATCCAGGGGGAGGGTTAAGGGGCTGAAGCCCCGCATAAATTTCGGACCCGTTTATATTTCTTTTTTAAGCCATACTTGTATTTTGCTATTCAGTAAGTTATGTAATAATAATATATATATATATATATATATATATATATATATATATATATATATATATATATATATATATATATATATATATATATAAACGGTTTTTAAACTGTTGCGATCGAATGTATCTTATATGATACATGTTTAAAATACAGGTTAATCTCAAAAGTTATTAAATTCAGTATTAAACTTTAGCTGTCTTCCAAAAGCTACAATTCATAATTTTCTTTGTGGAGAAAATCGGATCTGAGAGAGTTAGTGTTCACTCCTGTGTGAGTTACTGTTATTTATTATCAATGTTGTGTAAGATAACCATTATTAATTAATTATCGCCCTTTTATCAGACTCCTCGGAGTGAGGAATTCAGGGTAGCCTCCGTCCCAATTTTTATCCTGGATTCGCCACCCTGTGTAGGTTGGTTATATGTAGCCACCTTTCTCCACTGAAAATCCACCGCGAACCCTACTTTTCGTTCTCAATTAAAAATAATCTTTGAATGAAGGCGAAATCAAAACAGCCCCAAAACATTACGATTCCCTTCGTCCACCTTTCAAAGTCCCTTAACCTTAACAACCGAACTCTTTATCATTTGTCCATTTTCAGATATGACTGATATGACTTTTCGTACTTTAATCGTTACCCTCTGCTTGTCTCTGGCTCTTTGTGCAGCTTTGGAAAGGCAGGTCGAAGATGAGAAAAAGTCCAGAGTTATTAAAAATGTAAGTGCTAATTGGCCTAATTCACTGAATGAACTCTTCTAAAGTTCGTATTTCTCAAATCATTGGTTTGTTTTTTTCTGTTTGCGAATGGAGCTTCAATTGTTTTTGTTTTTTTCTTGCATTCAGCTTCTGACCAAATGAGTAGTTGCCTTTCCCCACCATTTTCTCTAATCGTGTTACAGTGTTACCCAACTGTCTAGTCCATTGTTCTTCACTGTGTCCTTTTATGCTCATTGTTATTTTTCCATCACTAAGCCTTTGTTTCACAGGGAAATTGTGTTGGGAATGCCACAGGGGCGGAAATGGTGATAGATCGAGGTCAACTTGTTCTTGATCCGATTCACGGTCATATAACGTACTCATAAGAGTGAGTGGTTTCCCAAACCACTTTCTCGATCCATTTCATACATGGTTGCTACCACATTTACACGCCTTTTATTTTACAATTTAAAAATACGATTATTCACTAAAACATCTGATTCTATCGGATAAAATTGAATATTGGGGTGCGTGGGATAAAAGAATAAGTAAGGATAGGGCATAAAAGAAGAAGAAATGGTCAAAGTGAATAAAGGTAAACAAAGGAAGTCTGGTGTAAGAGATCACCATTTATCCTTTCAGCCAGTAGTTCGCTTTTGTTTACATTCCCTTCCCTCCCATCTGTGCTTCTTATCAGTTTATGGCTTCGTTGCTGATCGCCAGGCATTTTCATCCCCAGTCGGCGCTTCCCCGTTGCCAAGCGCCACGAGACGAATTTTAGTTTTATTTACCTTCGATTCAGTGCTTCTTTACTGGATTCGCCTTAGGGAGGTGGTCTGGTGCTTTTGAGTTGTTCGGTAGGCTCAGGACAGTTGTGTGCATTCATCTATGTACCCCCAAGTAGTCTAATCTTTTGGCTACACGGATTCGGTTTTCTTAACTTATAAGTTTTGCAACCGATTTTCACTCATTTTAGTGGCAAGATGAGCGCCCTAAATAATAAAGAAAAGTATGTACAGTTGTTTTGAGGTCTTTCCCAATGAAGACTGCTTTTGACCCACGATCCCAACCACAAGTCTATAATAGTGTAAGGCAGCTGCCGTAAGAGCAACCCACATCGGGACTCCATCCCACGAGTAATTGCACAAGATGTGGCTTAACTTTGCTCGTGGGGAAAAGCGCAGTTCGGGCTTATGTACCTACTACGCAATTTTCGCTTTCCCTAACCGCACCATTTTCTTATTACACCTCTTCGAGACCTGTTTATGCCCACGTTGGATTTTGCTTCTTATCTGCCTACCACTCTGCTCTTCATCTTTCATCACACACTTCCTAGAAAGTGTGGACAGCGCGCATCAGTGCCTTACATTGCCTTCATACGAAAAAGGCTTTCAGGTCCCCGGTCCCTATCCTGGTTTAGTCGCCTTTTACGCCGGAAGACGGCATAAGCATTCTTGCTGCCCCACATGCTACCTACCTCCGTTACTGCTCGTGCAACGGGAGCTGCCATCGTTGGGAAACGTCCCTGGTGGGCTGCGCACCCTCTCGATTCTGGGTATATCTAGTTGTCAAGTCGAGCCTTGTACTTTTGTCATTTTCACCTCTTTTATGAGCCTCTGTTGGAGAGGTCCCATATTTTCGCCATAGTTTCTATTAAATACTAAATTTCGACTTAAACCTTGTTAATATGCGGGCTGTTTTATATTGCTCTTTATTTTGGCTTATATAGGAGCTGAGCGACGAGGAGCACTATATGGACGAAGAGCACAACCCAGACTATGACCACGAGGCCTTCTTGGGCGAGGATGAAGCGAGAAGTTTCGATCAGTTGAGTCCTGAGGAGAGCGTCCGGAGGTTAAGGTTCGTAGATGCTAGGTCACCCTTCGTTCCTTGATCCACCATTGAAAGGGGAGAGGGAGCTCTTTCGTGATTGAAATGGCTTGCTAGAGCATTCTTATCCCACCTCTATCTATTTCGCTATTCTTTGTTTGTTTTTCCTCTTCATTTATATTTCCTTTTTCCACCCCGAAATTATTTTTTCCCTTTCAACTTTAACAAAAGACACTTCCTTACAAAAATAGATTTGGCGCTCTTCAGTGCCACTTAAGCTACTCCCTCCCCTATGCCAGGGTTTATTTCTGAACAGAAAGCCCCAAGCACCCCCTCTTCGCAAACACCATATCATCCTCATTCTCACCGGTCAACTTTTTCTCTCAAATACTCATTTATTTAATCAACCCACTTTTTTTGTAGCTTTAAACACTTTGGATACCCTAACACTCACGTTTGTATATACTTTTGACAAGGCCATTTCTATCCACGCTTACATGCCCATACCACTTAAAACGCAGTCACAACCTCGTTTCACCATAAACATCTTACTGAGTGTTCCTCCTCTCTCTATTTAACCTTTCCATTCCAAGCATCCATCTCAAGTCGTCCTTTTGCACTGCTCACACTCGTTATATTATGGGTCTTTAGTCAAGTGGCAGGGTATACTATGGTATCCCTACCTGCTGCGAGGCCCGAAAGCCGGCCGGCTGAGGCAAGTATTGGGCACAGGGTACGCTGAGCCTTCGACTCTGCTCACCTTTTCCAGTTACACATATAAGGTGGCTACACCGGCACTATCCTTTATGGTTAAAGCTGGAGGACAAATTCGCCTGAATGGCGGGGCCGGTTGTCAAGGCCCATCTTAGCTCGAACCCTAGGCCCCAGTATGTGTAAATGATCACATTCCAGAATTTTTTGATACTACATTTTACACTATCACTAATCATGGCGACCATTTTAGGAAATAGTGAGTGACCATAAATGCATAGAGAGCCGTCTCCTAGCTCGTCCTCGCCCTCCCTAGGTGTCGGTGAGAACGAGGTAACACGAGACTCCTTTGACCGTTGGAGGGGCTCAGCATCCCGATCTTTGAAGCTGCCATTAGGCAGCTTTATCTCAGAAAAGGAGGTGGTCATCGCTTTGCTTTCTCAATGGCCCGTCCAACCTACTTATAGCGGAGAGGATGTTTACTCCTCTCCTATGTCTGTGAATAAGGTGGTTTCCCCCTCACCTTGTTTGGAGTCTCCCTTGGACCAAGACCCCTCGATTGGGATCCGTGATATCTATGGGAGGACTAGGACCCCCCAACCCCCCGAGCTGAACATGATGACAGAGATGATCCCCCACGAGAGCAAACCTGAACTCGGTGCCAAACAACAAACATGAGTCCGCCCCTGTGCAAGCTTTTCAGGCGGCTCGGGTGCTCGAGAACTCACAAGGAGAGGAAAGACCCTCTCCCGACTGGTGCCACTTTGACAGCTAAGCTCTTCTCCATTTCGGAGAATCGTCTTGCTAAGGCCGGCCCGTCCGGCATAGTAGCTCCTTCAGGTGTGGAGAGAAGCGGGTTCACTCCCTGCCCTCCTATACAAATAAGAGGAAAAGCAAGGCGTCAAAGAGAACTAAGGATTCCTCTCCCTGAGAGGGAGCTCCGAGATGGACGGGTCCGCTGCCGCCGCCCCAAGCGATCAGGCCAAGATCAGCACTTCGGGTCGGGCTGGGAAGACCTGACAAAGAGCAAAGTCGCAAATGCGCTGAGCGGAACCTCGATTGCGTCGTGGGGCCTTCCTTGAAAGACTACCTGGCGTTTTTGAGCGCACTGGGTTCAAACGCTTTCTAGTTATCCCCTCGCTAGATAGAAGCATGTTGGCCAAAGGCAAAATACTCCATCAGAGGAGAGTATTAGCTAGTTTGACTGATAGCGAGCCTAAGGTGACCTGTTTCTCAGACGGGAGCCTTCTGGGAAATGCGTCGGGCCCTTCCGAAGCGACCATAATGAGTGCCCTTCCGACACTTAATGTTTCGCCGGTGATTGTGACAGCCTCACTCTACCGTAAACTTCGGGAAAGGAGTGGTTTATGCTAGTGAACTCGTGGATACTCCCTAGAAGTCATGAGCTGGCCGACCATGGAGCGGTCAATGTCGAGTGTGTGATGAGAAAGCAGGAAGAGCCTCGAGACCCAATCCTACACTCTTCGTTACGTTCGACTGTGACAAGCTCCCCGAGTCGATGCTTGCCGGTTGCTATTGCTAGCGCGAGAAAGCATTCGTGCCACTGCCGAGCAGGGCTACTACTGTCACCGCTTCTACCATACGAATCGCTCCTATAGACGTGCAAATTCTAGGTTACCCGAATTCTATTTAAATTGCCCCAAGGTCGCACACGTCAAGTCCAAATCGTGTATGAATTAGTGTGTCAATTGAGGAGAGCAGCAGACCGCTTCTTCGAAGCAATGTTGAGCATATCTCCTTGAGAAGGAAATCCTGGCCGTTCAGACCCTGGAAAGTCTGTCATTTCGCGAGGACAAGGACTTGTCCTGGCGTGGCGGCGCTGCCTAGGACGTCTTATGCCTCAATTATAAAAAAATGACACCCTCTGCTCCAGGCCTACGATCACGGTGGTTTCCGCGCCCATTCGGAACCCTTCTGCGGGTTCTACCCACCCTGGGCGCTCCCCTGGTAAACCCAGCCCGCCCTTTCCCCAGCGTGACCGTTTCCCGTAAGGCAAAACGGCTGCACGCCTCCCCAGAGTCGTTAGACTCACAGGAGGCAACACCCCTGAAGTTGGTCATGAGGCCATCTTCCGGGGTTCCTAAAGCTGTCCCCCGAAAGGAGGACAGTACTAAAGGAGCTTCAGATCCTACACACACGCATAGTGCTAATCTGAGTGACTCGAAGACGGTGGATCCTCTAAAAGAGGGACACCCGCCTGTCTAACGTTTCGAGGCGGAGACATTAAAAGACGCATGGCGAGCCAATCCTTTCCCGATAAGTCCTTGATGGCGACAGCGCATTGTCCGGCCAACAGCGCCCGGAGTTCTGCCTTCGGGAAGCGTACGGCTATTCCTGTGAGGGTCTTCTCTTCGAAGAGGGCCCCCACATCTCCGAGCTAGGCCAGGAAGGCATATTCCTTCAATGGAATTGCCGCGGACTCCGGGCCAACTGGGAGATGCTGTGGAGGCTCGTCTCGTTCCGTTTTCCCTTGGCTATCTTTTTGCTGGAGACCATGCTGGGCGCGTGCCCCCTGGCCTTCCCCCTGGGATATAATTGTTTTTCGATCCCACCACCACCTGATGGGGGCCGGGTAGAAGGATGCGCCATTTACACCCGTCATGATGTCTCCGTTTTTCTCTTCGCTTTACATAATTCCTTTCAGGCAGTAACTGTTTAGCTGAACCTGGATAGGAGGTATACTGTTTTTTCTATGTACATTCCACCGTCAGCTGACCTCGAAGTCGGGTATTTCCGCCCCGTCGTGGCAGGGTTGCCGAGGCTCTTTCTCTTGATCGGGGATTTGAACGGTAGACACCCCCTCTTGGAAGACTACTCGATCAATCGCAGGGGTCTGGTCCATGCTGACCTAATAAACGAGCTAGAGATAGGTGTTCTAAATGTGTATGAGTTTACGCATCATTTTCCTGCCTTTACCTATCTCTGTGAATCTTCGGATGCACAGCCTGATTTTGGGTTGGGGGTAGTTGATGACCTCTATGATAGTGATCACATTCTCATTCAAATATCATTTTCTGGGCCGCTGCCGCCCGAGAGACCGCCTCGGTGGTGCTTGGCCCGGGAGCGGTGGTCCGCATTTCAGGAAACGACTGATTTCTCGGTCTCAGTCGATGAGTTTTGGTCGGTGGATGAGGCCATTCAGTTCTTCTCCGGCAACCTCATCGCCGTGGGACTATACTATTCCTAGAACGTCTGGCCGTTTTGCACGCCGACCTCTCCCTGGTGGCCAGCCGATTTTGAGACTGCCCTGAAACAGAAGCACTATGCCTACATGCGTTATAAGCCCCGCCAGAGCGATTTCACTGTTGGTGAATTTCGTCGAGCAATGGCTAGGTTCAGGTATATTTCGAAGCACGCCCGCCGCCCTCCTTTGCGGGCATACGTGTCTTCATTAAACGGGAAGACCCCTTTAGCAGAGGTGGGGAAGCGAATCAAAAGGATTTGGTGCAAGTTCTCGCAGGACCCCCCTCCCGTTCTCCAGGAAAATGGGACCGCAATCTCAGATCCTGCGCCCGGTGGCGGAATCTTTTACGATCCCTTTTTCTGTATTTAGCCGGGATGCTGCTCCACCATCATTCAATGCGCCTCACAATGTCGCGAAGGCCGCCAATTGGACTTTACTTCCAGAGGCGGAGAACCCTTCAACGACAGGTCTACTTTGAGTCAGTTGCGTTCTGCTCTCGATACGAGCGCGGACACCGCTCCTCGTCCGGACGATGTCGCGTACGCCATGCTTCGCCACCTGGTTGAGCGAGGTATGGCCTATCTGTTAGATTTATTCAAGAGGATCTGGATAGAGGGTGGTCCTCCCAACCTCCTGGCGAATCGCTACTGTGCTCGCTTTCCGCACCCCGGGAGAGATCACTCTACCCTGGCCTATTTCCGCCCAATCTCTCTAACCTCCTTCATGTGCAAGTCGATTGGGAAATTGGTAAATGTTAGATTAGCATTTTTTCTGGACAAAGGAAGCCACCTGTCGTTTGCACAGTGCGGCTTCTGTAAGTTCCACCACTTCGGATGCTCTGCTCCGACTGGAAAATGCCGTCTAGAAGGCCTTCCTTCGTTGACACCCCTACACCACCGTGTTTTCTATCTGGAGAAGGCCTATGATACCGCATGGTGATACGGTATCATGGAGACTCTCAACACGGTGGGGTCGAGGGGACGCCTCCCTCCTATGTTTATATCTGAATTTTTACAAGATCGTCGATTCCGCGTAAGGGTGGGGGGGAGCCCTCTCCGGCGTAATGGAGCAGGAAGAGGGTGTCCTCAGTCTCACACACTGCCCTGAGCATCAACAGCATCACCTCGGTGCTGCCGGAGAATTTTCTCGCTACCCTCTACGTGGACGACCTTTCGATCTCTTTTGACGCGGCCCAGACGCCAACTCTGGAGCGTCGACTCTAACAAGTATTGAACCTCCTCTCGCTATGCCGAATTGCACATGCTTCGGTTTTCCTTGGCCAAGACTAAGGTGGTACACTTCTGCCGTCATCCACGGCTCCACCCTGACCCAGACTTGTTTCCTAAATGAGGTTCGCCTGGAAGTAGTGGATTCGCACCGTTTTCTTTGTCTTGTATTTGACCGACGCCTCACCTAGGAGGCTCATATTCGAAACCTTTTGGTCTCTTGTACCCGCGTCATGGATATTCTCCGTTCCGTGACGTTCAGCG
Source organism: Ceratothoa steindachneri (assembly GCA_963969495.1). Classification (NCBI taxonomy): domain Eukaryota; kingdom Metazoa; phylum Arthropoda; class Malacostraca; order Isopoda; family Cymothoidae; genus Ceratothoa; species Ceratothoa steindachneri. Next base: position 158,349,533 of record OZ018319.1, read on the forward strand.
CTTGGGGCGCTGATAGGGCTACTGCCTTACTTTTTTATCGATCTTTTGTCCGTTCGAAACTCGACTATGGATACGAGTTTATGCATCCGCAGCTGACCGTGTATTGCGGAAGGTGCACTCGATCCACCACACCGGCCTTCGCCTGGCGACCGGTGCCTTCCATACGTCGCAAATTGAGAGCCTACTTGTTGATGCTAGGGAGATGTCACTCGCTCTGCGCCGTGGACAGGCGAATGCCTGCACGCGTGAGTCCGGTGCATCCCTCAGTCGCCAACAGCTCTCACTGCATCCGCAACTGATCTCGACGGTACCTATGCAGTCGAGAAACGCCGGTCATACCCAAGGGCTTAGGGCTAGGAAACTCCCTCGAGAGCTCGGTATTAATCTCGGGCCGGTGGCGCCCCTGGCTCTGCCCAAGATGCTATCCTGGATGTTACCAACGTTAACTATTTGTCGCCACGCTTCTGTTCCCAAAGCTTCTACAGCGCGGGAGTATTGCCTTTTTGGAAGACACCTTCTGTCCTACGCCGAAACTGTGCGTGTATAAGGATAGCTCCAATTCTCAGCAGGGAGTCGGTTTCCACGCCGTATCCCTTCTGTTTGAAGTCAGCGGGGGTTTTTCTTCACGGCGGAGCTGGTTGTAATACACCCCTCGGTACGGGAGATAACTCCACGTGCCCGGTTCGGATACCGGGTTGTGATCTATAGTGACTCACAAGCGCCCTGAGTGTTCTCGGTCCATTGTAATCTCCACATTTCCTGTCTCGCGGTATCTTTGACGCCATGGTTTATGCGAGCCAGACGGATGTCAAAATTATCTTCTGCTGGCTTCCTGGACACGTGGAATGAGAGCACCATAGAGTGTGCGATGACTGGGCGACAAGACTAGTTTCGCTCTTACACCGATTACATGGCAGGAATCCGGGCTGCTTGGCAAAAAAGATGGAAGACGGCCGAGGGAAACTTAAAATTGCATTCCATTGCGCCGCTACCGCTTCAGATCGCTTTCTGTCGTCTCCGAATTGGACACACTCGCGGGACGCACCGCCATTTGATGGAGCGCTCACCTGTATCTTATTGCGACGACTGCGTTGTCCCCCGGACTGTTCGGCACATTCTTGTTCACTGTGCCAGTCTGTGTGATCTGCGCGCACGTTACCTGTAAGGTCGCTACCGCTTGTTCTTTGTACTCGGGACTGGTTCGTATACACAGATTTTCGGACTATGGCTTTTTGGAAGAGGTTGGCATTCTCCCTTTATTTGAATCTCTGTTTTAGGTCGCATGTTTCTGCGGCGGGGGGGAGGCGGGCCTACTCCGACGCGGAACGCGCTTACTTGTTGCTTTTCTGCTTATCTTTTTTTTTTTAGCTTGTTTCTTTGTCTTTGTTTGTTTGTTTTTTAATCTAGCCTAGTATTAGGTTGTAGCGTGATTCCGTCGACTTCTGCCCTACTAGGCAGTTGCCAGATAGGCTATTAAAATTAAAAAAAAATCAATTCTGCACCAAGCAGGCGAATAACCTATTCCACTCAGCTCAGGGCAACCACGCCGCTGACCTGTTTCCTTGAGTAACCCGGAATGCTCTGCCGCATTGAAAGCACAAAGGCAAGCATACCGGACGTACAAAAGTTGTTTGAGTCCACGACGAAGATGTAATTTAATAAAAAATGGTCAAAATATAGATACCTCCTTAAACTCCCTCCAAGCTCATGGAGAGCAGACGTCTCCACAATAAATGCAAAAAAACACCCATCCACCGCACATGGAACAAAATCCGAGGCCTGCTAGGCAAGGCCTCGGATAAACGGAAGCACCATATTAAATCCAATTAACGTGGCAAACACGTTAGGGAGACACTTTGCTAAAGTCTCTAGTAGAGCGACTGTAACACCAGAGTCCAAACCTTATAACGAGAGATTCAGGAAAAGAGCTTGACCATTCTTTTATCTTGTGGGACACTGCTCCAGGCCTGGACAAATTCGCAATGTTTCGCCACCTCCTAGACATATTCAACAAGATATGGATGGAAAACACTTTCCCAGATACCTGGACAAAGGTCACAGTTCTCTCTTTTCGAAAGCCAGGTAAAGATCCAAATAGTCTCCAAAACTGGTGAACAGGCGCCTGGCGTGGTTCGTTGAAATAGAACTACACATATCCCAATCACAGTGGATTCCGAAAATTTCATTTAACCACGGACGCCCTCATCTGCCTGGAATCCTCAGAATGTAATGCGTTCGCCGGGAGATAACACTTAGTGGCTGTCTTCTTCGACCTCAAAAAGGCGTACGACATGTCATGGCGCAACTTCACTTTTTGCATAAGATTGGGAAGCCTCAAATAGAACTCAATTCCCACAGGAAGAGACCATTGCCCAGGGCAGCGTCTTGAGCGTGGCCTTGTTTCTTATTGGGATCAACGGAATCTCGGGAAGCCAACCTCTAAGTAGTTAACTTCTCAATCTCGCTAGCAGGTTCCGAAATGGTAACGGTATAGTGTCGCCTCCAGCTCACCATCAACAACATCCCAAGATGGACCTCTTCACACGGCTACCAATTCTAGAGAAGACTAAAGTGATTCACTTTTGCCGCCGTAGAGGGTGTATTAGGGAACCCTATCTCTGCCTCTACCACTAGAGGATTGCAGTCGTCGATAGCTGTAGATTCCTGGGATTGACATTCGGTAGGAAGCTGAACTGTTAAAAACTCTTGCAAAAGGGGCGATGAACGTCCTGTGCACAGGTTTCCGACACAACGGGAGCGGCTCAAGAAACCCTTCTCCTCCTCTAGCGCTCCTTAATTCGCCCCAATTTGGACTACGGGTGCGAAATCTACTCCTCTCCATCTGAGAGACAACTTGCCCTTATCAATGCAGTGGCCAATGAAAGTTTTCGCATGGCTACCAGAGCCTACAATACGACACAGGAGAAATACCACTGGACCTCCGTCGGGCGGAAATCACCCACCCTACGCCACTTCGCCCGCATCCAGCGACTTCGAAGTTCGCTGTCCATGACCGATGCTCTCAACGACCAAATAAGCACTTTATTCGCGGCGCACTCATCCATCCTGCGACTATTTGGAGAGTACGGCTACGGATGGAGGAGATCGGGGAAGAGTGAACTTCATCTATCCGGTAGCTTTTCTAGACATACCATTCTGGAAAACAACTATAAAGATCTGCCATGGCAACATAGTGAAACGTCCCCCAACACCCCGTGGAAAGGAAAATTCAATTCCTTACCCATGCTACAACGCACATGGGGAATCCACATATATACCGATGGATCGATATTTAGAGATGTAACAGGATCCTCGGTGATATCGGACAATTACATCTATTCTGAAGCCCTACCAAAAGCAACATCAATCTTCACCGCTAAGTGTTATGCCCTGAAACATGCAGTGCACTGGGCATATAACAACCATCGTTCAAATGAATATACGCTCTCCACAAACTCCTTCAGAAGCCTCCAATCATTAGAACGGATGACGGACATCCATCCAATCCTGCTGAAAATAAGAAGTCGCGTATATTAAACGGCTTGCGATGGAAGGAAAATCTCCTTCTGCTGTGTTGCAGCATACGTAGGGGTCACTGGGATTGAGAGGACCGATACTATAGACCGACCGGGGTCGTAATTTTGCTAGGGCCTAGGGCCCCAGTCGGTCTATAGCCGATACAGTAACAAAGCCAGCCACTCTTCGGCCAATCAAGCCCGCTGACATCCCAATACCCTGCGAAGACTATATCATCGAAATACGAGCCGCCCTCCGAGAGATCTGGACGGCTAGATGGGCAGACCTCTACAGACGAAATAAGATGCGACACATCTTGCCAAGCTTATCGACATGGAAACCTCAAGTCCTTACCTGCCGACAGGAAGTATTTGTATGCCGACTTCCTGCACACATTAATCACACAGAGATTCCTAATGGTAAAAGACAACCACCTTACTGCGAAGACTACATTGTACCCCTCACAAATACACATAGCATCATGTCAGACAGATGTCGAGATTATCTTATGCTGGATTCTTAAACATGTGGGAATGAGGGCCCAAAGAATCAGCGAGGACTCGGCTACCAGACCAGCGTTTCACTCTTCCTCACACCGACTAAATGACAGGTTGCCTGTCAAAGAAGATTGCAGACGGCTGACAGAAACTTAAAAGTTGCATGCTTTTGCGCCGCGAGTGCTCCCACGGGCTTACACCCCAATGCACCCATGGTTTCAGGTCGCTTTTTCTGTCATCTTCGAATTGGTCACACTCGCAGGACGCACTGCCATTTGATGGAGCCCTCGCTCGCACCTTATTACGACGACTGCGTTGTCCCCCAAACTATTTGGCACATTCTTGTTCACTGTCCCAGTCTGGGTTCTCTTCGTGCACGTTATCTAAGCGGATTCGTTACCGCTTGTTTCCTGTACTCAGGACAGGTTCGTGTACACTCCTCCATTTTATTTTAAACTCTTTGCTGTTGGTCACATGATCCTGTCCCGGGGGAAAGGGGGGGCCTCCCCGACGGAGGAAAGTACTTCCTTATTCTTGCTTTAAGCTTGAAGTACGGTGACTCATGCTCTTGTAGGCAGTCGCCAGATGGGAGGAGCTATTAAAAAAATCTTACCACCTCTCACCCCCAGGTCATTCCAAAACCTCTCTTTCTCAGCTTCACTCTCCATTATTATAGGGTCCATAACCTATAACCATACACACTTTCTTCTTTGCAAATCTTAACTTCACCCACATAATTCTTTTAAAAAAAAAACAACCTGTTTTCAGTCAAATCGTGGATAAAATCGATACTGACCAAGATGGTTTCGTGACAAAAGAGGAACTCAAAAACTGGATCGAGCACAACCAGAAAAAGTATGTTGTGGACGATGTGCAGCAACAGTGGAATTCTTACAATCCGAAGAACAAAGAAAAAATCAGCTGGGAGGAGTACAAAAATATCGTCTACTCATTTATGGACAGTAAGTTAATGTTTAGTATGGGTCTCTTTATGTTCACTTGCTGCCATTGAACGAGAATAGTAGAGGAATTAAAGATCAGAACGACACTTACTGGTGACCCCAAGCCACCAGGAGTTGGTTGTAACGTGCCGCGAAGTGCAAGTGATCGGTTTTCAAGCTTCGCTTGAATGAGTCCTCTTTTTTTTTTTTAGACTCGTGTTGACGTAGTCGCGACGCTGCCCCCCCCCCCCCAACCTGTGCTCTGGCGACGCAGGAAGCTGTTGGCTACTCTCTACTTTACTAAAATTCTTTATTTTTCTCCACGCCCTTTTCCTACACCACTCTATATAAACGGTCTTCGCTTAAGGGAGAAATTTCTAGGAATTAGTTAGGGGGGTTGTAGCATCAACCCCGGAGAAGGGAAACCCGTGCCGCGTCACGGGTATGTGGAAACTGCTACACATTGGCAGGATTCCTTGGAACACATAAGTGTGTTGTGCTGTAAAAACGAGAAGAAAGACAGGGGTGTTGTGATTGTCTAACCTACAGGTGTGTAGACTGCCATACCTAGTCCCTGGAGGAGCGGCAAATCCTCCAAGTTAGAGTACCCACAGCTAAGCACCTTCTGACACGGCTTCTTGAGCCAATGTTCACAGTTGTCCACCCTCCTTGCCCGACCTTATAGGCCCGGCGGCTTTATATCTTCAGCTATTTTCAAGCTTGTCTGCTTTCTCCTCTTTCCTTAGTCACTTCTAAGCTGCAGGGGAATTTGTACCCTGTGTAGACTGCTGCACATGGCTCCTGGAGGAACGTCACATCCTCCCATCCCGTGTGACCATAAGGAAGGCCAAGTTGACTTGAACTCTTTGACAGGCTGTGGGATGCTGGTACGTTTCCCTTCTTTCCTAATAGTATCCCCTCCCTCATTTCTATCTAGGCTTAAAGATCTGATCTTATGCCGTCTCAGAAGAAAGGTTTTGGAACCTCTATGAACAACGCCCGCTGGTTGCAAGAGACCAATCTTGATGGGTCTTGGTCGTTGGGGCGTGAATAATGGGAGGTTAGATTTTGTCCCCAAAACCACTACCCTGCGCCCAATGGGCTGAAAATTGCCCTGTGACACCTGCAGAGGGCACGCTGGAGTGATGGCACGTCCTCCCGCCCGATTGCAAATGGGGGAAGGCCTTGCTCACTGGGTGACTTGAACTGTTTGACGACGGCTGCCTACTTTTCTCTAAGAGTATCACTGCTTTACTTTTTCTATCTCGGATCTGGAGGGATTGCACGTCGTCCAGGCTCGATCCACTACCACTCCTTAGTGCACCCGCCTATTCTTGATTATCAAACATACCTCTTGCTCCTTTCGCTCTTACCTTCCAGAGGTTCTGGTAGCTCTATGTTCCTGCCTCCCCCTAAAGATGGAGCGTGCTCCCTTCTTGTTTTGGGGCGGGTTTTTTTGCTTTTGTTTTTCTCTTTATTTTTTTTTTACGGGGGGGTAATTTTAAAAGTGGCCTAGCTCTGGGTTGAAAATATAAATTGCGGCGATTTATGCCCTTGAAAGATATTGCCCCCTTAATTGTGGCAACGTTTACCGGCCCTACAGCGCAGGCTGTAGAATGAAGGGCTTTCTCCTTTAATCTTCCAATCGGTTGGAGGGAGCAGAGGTCATCTGGTTCTGGGGAGCGAGGCAACCACGATCGACTACCTATTAACTCCTCGGTGTTGTTATTCTTACCCCAGAGTCAAAATCCTTTTAGTGAAGTAATTTTATTAGTGTAGCTGTGTGAAGGAACCTTTGAATACTTATTTGGTTTTGATGGCGGTCATTTACTATTAGGTCTCTCTTCCTGATCCTTACTTCTCGCACAAGTACCCATATGGACAGCTTCTTTCTTTGTTAGACAGAAGCTTAGGCAGGAGAGTTGTGCGGCCTTCCGGCTCTATTTTGATTTCTCCTCACTTTTCAAAAATTAGCCCCGTTAGTTTGGGTTGTTTTTTGTTGTTTTTTTTTAATAATTCTTAAGATTAATTACTGCTCTCTGTAGACATGGATCCCGCGGAACTGGAGAGCGAGGAGGAGGGGATGAGTTACCCGGACATGATCCGCAGAGACAAGCGTCGCTGGGAGATGGCCGACCAAGACAAGGACGAGGCCTTGTCCATCGAGGAATTCACCAACTTCCTTCATCCCGAGGAATCCAAGCATATGCGTGATATCGTTGTGACCGAGACCATTGAAGACGTGGACAAAGATAAGGATGGGAAAATCTCACTCAAAGAATATATTGGTGAGTGGCGACTCCTATCCCTCCATGCCAAACTCTCTCGGTGCGTGTAATATTATCAAGGCGTGACACTGTCGACTCTTTCAACAGGTGATATGTATAAGAGTCCCCCAGAAGAGGAAGTGGGTGCGGACGAACAACCAGACTGGGTCACGAACGAACAGGAGCAATTCACGAATTTCAGAGACACAGATAAAAGCGGTTATTTGGAGCTTGATGAGGTAAGAATCCCCTTCCTACGGAAACAAGGCTCATTTCTGTGGAGGCAGAACCATGTGCCGTTTCTCCGCTTTGCGTCAATGGATTGTTTCGGTTGGCAGTGATTCGAACTCTGCTTCCGACCTTTGAGGGGCCATATTAAAATGGTCTCAAGATTGCAGTGTTCTTCTCCTCCTGTCGTTCGTGTGCGCTCTGATTTCTCGCGCAGGCTCAAATTGATGAGATTGTGTGTGTGTGTGTGTGTGTCTGCTCTTGGTAAGAACTTGGTCTTGGAGGTTTATAATTCTCTCTCCCGTTCGCGTTATTTAAGGTTGACGACGTCTGCTATCGCTGCCACTGTCATTCATATCTTTACTGTGTGTGAGCTTTACGTGCGCTGTAGGTGGTGTCCGCTCACTCTCTTATATACTCTTAACAAGGCTATTTCTATAGATTCTTACATTCTCATGCCACCTCAGAACACTCTGTCACAACCTTTTTCACCCCACAAACCTCTCACACAATCATTCCTCACTCTATGTATCTTTCGAACACCTTGTATACCTCTTAACTCGTCCTTTTGCACTGCTTTCACTCGAGATCTTTCCTTCTTCCATACTATAGTTTCACTCCCATACATTGGCACCCGATTACTCTCACGCGCCTTACCAGCACATTCCACACTTAAACCCAATCATAATTTTTCATACATTTTGTCTACTACACTATTAATAAACTTTCCTCCCAGTAGCTCTAGTATCCCCTTTCTTTTTTTCCCTTGTACAACAGTACTATCACAACCGTTTTCCAGTCCTCGGCTGAATATGTACCCTCCAAGGGAGTGTAATAGCATGGGCCAGCATGCTGCAGCTGACATCTGGCGGATTATGTGCTTTCCCAGCCCTAAAATGCCCGCATAGGAGCTGTAGCTATATATCGACCCATTTTCATTTCCTCTACACCACTTTCTCTTGGAGTTGCCCTCACTGGTTTTCGCCTTTAAAAAAAAGTCAGTCCTCAGGTAGTGTTGTCATTTCAAATTACTTACTACACAACCACCAGACCCATTTTACTCTATAATTACCACCTTTTAGTATCTCTGCAAACTACATAATCTACTCCAGCTGCCTCCCCATTTTTCAGACCTCTCACACCCCTAACAACCTCTTGCATACTTAGCTCTTCCACACACACACACACACACACACACACACACACACACACACACACACACACACACACACACACCGATAGAGCACTCGGTTTAAGCCCCCGAAGGCGATTATATTTCTACTCTCTTCATGTTAGTGGGGCATCGTAGAATGCTACTAAATCTCACCGTATCTGTGCCTAAGATGAATAGGTGGCAGTCGCCAGATGGACACTTTAAAAATAATAAGCTGGATCCGGTCTTGTATAATAATCCCACAACGTTAAATCACCTGAATTCGGAACAGGTTGGCCCAGACCCGAATTTTGTCGAAATAATGATATGCAGCATTTTTGTTTGTTGAATGTGAGCCGTATGTTTTTGATCAGCATAAATGTAAATAATTTGCTAACTACGCCCAGCTTCAAGGCTGTGTGTGTGTGGGGGGGGGGGGATATATATATATATATATATATATATATATATATATATACACTCTAGCCACCCTGTAAGGCAAGATAAAACGAGTTGGAGAGTGGTCAATCGTTTCCAAGTGGATATGACATGACCAGCCAACTATGGATGCAATCTTGGAGACCAACCTACTTGGATGTATCCCGCGTGAAGTTAATTTGCAAATGAACTTCCACGTTATACCTGTTGCATGGACCGCTATCACAGAGGGTGTGCTATAAGATTCCCACAGCATGCAACAGCATCCCTCCCCTCTAACCTGGTTCCTCAGGACAGCCTCAAAGAAGTTGCGGACCCACCTAATTGTGGTAACGTTGGCTGGTCCTACAACACAGCCTCTAGGATCTAAGCTTCCTCCCTTAATCTTCCAAGCGGTTGTAGGGAGCAGAGATGCCATCTGCTTTTGGGAAGCTATAAACAACAGAAAAACCTAAAATTGCTCGGGCAAGGAATGGCTAGATATGGGTGGATAGGATATGTGAATCCAAGGCTGATAATATAATTTCTGCCTCAAGGTGCTTCCCCTTGGCTTGCGGCCTCGATCAACTTCGCTGATACTTGACTGAGTTCTCTCAAGTTCAGCACTCCGGGTATCTTCAGATCTTGTCTTAAGTGGTGGGCATCGTGTGAATATTCACCGAACTGTTTCCTGGTGGCACCGAATGCAGATATCTATGTGGGGCCAATGTGGTGCTTGTAGATAGGGTGCGTCATGGCCCCATCCATGTAGGGAGACGTTTGTTTTGGCTCAATGTCTTGTGTCATATCCACTTGGAAACGACTGACCACTGTACACGTTTAGCATCGTGGTTGGTCTCAGAGATTGGATAGCCTGTTACCTGATGTATGTATTGCTCGTGTGTTAATAATGGCGGGTTGGTGAGAGATCTTGGGGTAGTACCTTGGTCCTACCTATATTTCGTGAAAGGATATTGCCTGTTTTAATGTTTTAATTTAAAGCAAAAGCCACCGAAGGCATATTACGCAAAAAGTTTGTAAAGGGAGATGTATAAAGTTTCGAATATAGAGGAAGTGAAAATGTGTGGAAGATTTATAATCGTAGATCCTCTTGTCGACATCGAGACACGGATCTTGCGCGTAGTGAAGGATGCGGCTTTTTGTCGAATGGAAACACCACCTCCGATTACAGCGAATTTAAGCCAAATCGGGTATGTTTAGTCGGCAGATATAGTCCCGATTTGGGTCTCCTTCACGGTGGTTGCCATACCATGTTGTTGCATTGCTCCCTCAGACTGCTTGGGAGATTAAGGGAGAAAGCTCTGATCTTATAGCCTGTTCTGTAGACCCTTCCAACGTTACCATGATTAAGTGGGGCCGCGCCCTGTAAATGGCGTGACCACTCTTCAACATTTTTTTATCTTACCCTACAGGGGGGGCTAGAGTTTAAAAATTACAGCCTTGACTGTTGGACGTGCTACCCGCCCTAAGCGGTACGGCCTTATCCACCCGAGAACCGATGGTCAACCCATTGCAGGCAGGGAAGGTGTTATTGGGTCAAAATTGATTATTCCCATTAATCGCGCCCCATACCCAGGATCCCTCAAGTCCTGATCTCTTGCGACCTGCAAGCGTTAAAGGGCGTTGTTTATAGAGGTTCCAAAGCTTCTCTTTACTGACGTGGCGCGAGGTAGCTGGTCTGGAAAAGGAGGACAGTTGGTACCGAAAATAGATGTTAGCGCAAGAAGGAGGTGAGGCTAACCTGGGGCCAGACGGGGCGCTGAGTCCCGTCAGCCCGGTGGCTAGAGGAAAACTTCGGCGTTTCCCCTTGCGTGGTCATACAATGTAGATGCCTGTGGTTCGGCCTTTAAAAAAAAGGAGGGCAGTTTGGTGGTAAATACCCTATATCTTTTGGCCTATTTGACAAGATTTTTTAGAATTTCACTTAATATTTGTTTACTTTCCAGGCCCTATTGACGATTTTTGTGGTTGATTCTGGTGCGTTACTCCCCTCCCCATCGCCTTAGTACTCACATACGTTTTCTTTACATAACATGACTCCTATTAAGCATCTCGTCTCAGACTTCCAGGCGGAAATGCCCTTGTTTTTTTGTTGCCGTTTTTTTCCCTTCTCTGGTTAGATGCACTACTGTGAGCACGACCCCCCCCCCTCCATCTAGCTACTTCAATTTCCCTAGCCTCTTTTTTTTATTATGGTTATCCTCACTTTGCCGCCCCTATCTTAATTCCGAAGCCTCCTTTACCTGTCAGGTGCGTGCCTGGATTCTGCCTCCTGACTACGACCACGCAGAGGCCGAAGCAAAGCATCTTCTTCACGAATCGGACGCTGATGACGACCAGAAGTTGTCCAAAGATGAAATCCTAGACAAATACGATATTTTCGTTGGCTCCCAAGCAACCGATTTTGGGGAAGCTCTCCTTCAACATGACGAGTTTTAACGAGCAAATTAATCAATTTAAATGCTAAGAAAAAATATTTTTTTATTGTTTAGATTAAGGTTGGTTTTCTTTTACCCCAAAGGACAATTATCGAACTGAGGACACCCCTCTTGTGTCACCCAGATACGAACAAAAAATTGTCTGGCCAAGACCAAAGTTCGGTTTTAGAGAATTAACGAAGGTCAAGCGAAAAGATGTCAGTTATTGTTAATAAAAATTAGTCATTCGAAATTTTTTACACTTTTTTAGTCAAAGTAATTAGCGTTGTCGCAGTTCCCAAGTATTTATATAAAATATATTTTTAATTATGCACCATTCTTTTAGATTATTTTTGTTCAGATCTAACGATATTTTGGAAGTTATTTAAAACAATAACGGTGCTGTAATTTGAATTTTGTAATTTTTTATCTATTTATATTAGAGAAATAGTGTGGAGTGTTTTCAGTTTTAATACCTTTTTATGTAAAATGTATCTTTATTCATTTGGCTTTTTGGTAAAGGTGACATTCCTTCTCAAAGAGGTCCAAGTACAGGCATGTGCTTTTGAGAGTCCATGCGCTCTTTTCTTGTTTGTCTTCTCCCGGTACCGAGACGAGCGGGGTCACTACCGTTTGTCCTTTGTACTAGGAACGATTCGGGTACACCGACTTGTGGACTACTTGATTTCTTGAAGGAGGGTAGCCTCCTTCATTTTATTTGACTGGTTGCCAGCTCCTGCGCCCATGAGAGTAGCACGCCGGGGTTTGCTTCCTTTTTGCTTTTTTTTAATCTTTTCGTTATTGTGAGAATAGCTCCTTCCGAGAGTTTGATGAAGAGCCTAGTTAGCTACAACATTGCCTTCTTAACCGTATAAATATGATTGCGCAATTGCAAATAACACAGCTGGGCGCAACTTTATTGGGAAGGGGGGGGTGCGACTTTGCCCTCGGATCTGGTGCGACTTGCGATTGCGACCTTTCTTTCCGGTGCGACTCCGCTAAATTACAAAGTAAACTTTAGCGCGATAACAGAAACATGATTTTATAAGGCATAAAAAAACATTTCAGATGGGTGATTTAAGTTACTAAATCGAGATTTTCTAAGCTCATGGGTGGCCTAATGAATTTAAAGAAAGATCAAACCATGAGTTTAATAGGCAATATCAATATGATCTTTAAATCTAGAGCCAAGGCCTAGTCTACGTACGATGGTCCAATTTTTACTTCTATTTTTTTAATTTTAGGCATGTTAAAGGTAGAATGATGTTAGATTTTAATTCTTACACTTCACAGTAATATTTTCGTCTTAGCCACAAGAAAAGTATAAGCACATATTAAAATACGAGAAAATGAGATTAATTCGCATGACGAACGCCACAAAGCATAACATGTTCTCGGACGTTTTTAACTGAAAAATATGTAATTTTACTAATTTATAATAAAATTCAGAACGACAAACTTTTGGGGGTACGTTTAGGTAGTTTCATGTAACGTCAGTCTCATATAATGTGAAGAATTTATTATATCGTAAAAGGAAAGTTAAAAATCAAGTTAGCTGTTACCAACTCAAATTTGACATTTTTAGCCAAATTGGGCTTTAAAACTTGCTTAAAACAGCCGCGGGAATTTCCTTCAAAAAAGTCGTCCTTGTTCCTGTTTTAAATTCGCGGTGCGACTTTGCTTAGTCAGACTTTTTTCAAACGTTTGTGACTTAGTACGGCAAAGTCACAACGCCCATCTCTGGCAAATAATTCTCAATTTATAAGGGCGAACTAGAATGGATAAAACTAAATTTTCCATTCTTTTCAAAAGCAGGGATAACAATTAAAATAGCTGATTGATAGACAAATTTTTGTTTATCAAGAGCTCCTACAGAGAGCTTAATGAAGAGCTTAGTTAGTTACAACATTGCCTTCTTAACTGTACAATTATAATTGCGAAATTGCAAATCTCGATTTATAAGGGCGAGCTTGAATAGATAAAAGTAAATTTTACATTCTCTTCACAAGCAGAGATGACAATTAAAATAGCTGATTGATAAACAAATTTTTGTTTGTCTTATAAAGGCTTGCTTATGTGTTATCTTCTCGTGGCTGTGAGAAGAGCCCCTTCCGTGAGCTTGATGATAGCTTAGTTAGCTATAACATTCCCTTCTTAACCGCATATATATATTATAGGTTTTAGATGAATATTGTGGCAATATCCTAGATAACTGATCACAATAAACATAAAAACCTATATTTCGTTATTCAAGGGAATGAAGTTAAATGCTAACGCGAAATCTAAATTTTTGCAGACGAACTTCCTTAGACCTAAATTTGAGGGACGTTGGGAATTTCGGCTTTCTGGAAACGAGAAAGGGTCCATCATAGACAGGTTGCAAGGATGCGCGACGAACAAATACATGAGAGCAAGTTGCCATCTCCTTTGGCACGGAAAGGTTTCTGATTTAGCATGCACTATTGTAGCGGTCGGCTTTACCTCAGACATCGCCCGTACTAAATTGTGTACGTATGCAACAGGATGTATGTCGCAAGGAAGAGGACAGTCAGCGGAAGAAAAGAATTTACCTGGAAGACGAAGTTGCGTACCATAGAAGAGTTCCGCAGCAGAGCAATTCGAATCCTCTTTCAAGGAGACGAATTCCCAGGAGAATTGAGGGTAGCTTGTCCACCCAAGTGATGTTGGGGTCAGTGTTTCGTAAGCTTCCCTTGAGAGTCCTGTGAAAACGTTCCACCGTAGAGTTACTCTGGGGATGGTAGCTAGTGGTACGGAGACGACAGGCACCAAGCACTGACCTGAGTGCATCCCATTGGTGGGATTCAAATTGGCTACCTCGATCAGTCATGATCGTTGATGGGACACCAAAATGAGCAACCCATGCTGAGAAGAAGGCTCGAGTTACAGTGGAAACTCTGATGTCGGGGATAGGAACTGCCTCTGGTCAAGCGGTAAAACGATCGATCATGGTGAGAAGGTGAGTGCAACCATACGAAAAGGGCAGAGGACCAACCAGATCGATGTAAACGGCGTCAAAACGTGCCGATGGAAGTGGAAAAGCAGCCAGAGGGGACTTTTGTGTTGCGTTGAACCTTTGTACGTTGACAAGGCAGACATGCGCGCGTCTATTTGGCCATATATAACGTTGTGTGATGATCTTGCGAGTTGCTCGAATGCCAGGATGAGCGAGACCGTGAGTTTAGGTAAAAAAAAAAAAAAATGTGACGACGATAAGCGAGAGGACAGTCAGGAATTGAATAGTCAACCAGGATGCGCCTGGAAGGACTCCGGCAAGTCGATCTCGCGAACGACGACTTGAGAAGAGTGACACAGTGTTTGCGTGTCTTAGTCTTGTTCCTGGGCATGCGCTATTGTCGCGTGATCGATGGGCGCAGTTTGGGAGCGTTGCGTGCCCGAAATTAATGAAATGCGAGAGAGCGCATCTGGTACGAGTTTGAAGAACCAGGAACGTAGCGAATATCGTTTGTCATCTGCAGGATGAAGTCAAGGTGACGAATATCAACTGCAGAGTGCACACAGAAGGTGCTACTAGAGGCGAGCGCCCCAACCAATGGCTTGTGGTCGGTAAAGACCGTGAATTCACGCCCTTCAAAGTATTGTTAGAAGTGACGGAGGGCGAGGTATATGCTCAGTAATTCAAGGGAAAACTTACTGTACCTCTGTTGGGAAGGAAGAAGGCGAGGGGTTGCCAAGAGTCACCAACCTTCTGTTGTAGTGTCGCACCCAAAGGAGTAGCGGACGCGTCCGAAGCAACCTTTATGGGAGCTCCTGGGTAAAGATGGGCCAAGACGACAGCAGAAGTCATAGCGTCTTTGGTGCGAGAGAAAGCTTCGGGGAACCAGGAAAGAGGAAGCTTCTTCTTGGACTTGGAAAGCAATTCGTAGAGAAGTTGCATAATGTGGGAGATGTTGGAAATGAAACTGTGGTAAAAGTTTACCATCCCACAGAATCTAAGACATTGCTTTAGCGAAGAAGGTCGGGGAAAAGCCCGGGTAACTTCAACTTTGTGCTCGAGAGGACGAATTTCCTCAGGGGAAATATGGTGTCCCGAAAAGGAGAGTGTGTCGCACCAAAGATATAGTTAGAAGTGTTGAGTACGATACCATACTCATCTAAATGTGCAAAAATCTGGCGAAGGTGAAAAAAATGCTCCTCTAAAGACGAAGATAGTATCAGGAGGTCGTCTATATAACAAAATACGAAGGGAAGACCTCTAAGAACCTAATCCATGAAGCGTTGGAAGGTCTGACCACTGTTACGAAGTCCGTAAGGCATTCGGTTCATCACGAAGGAACCGAATGGAGTGGTGATAGCCGTCTTAGGGATATCATCAGGGTAAATCGGGATTTGGTTGAAAACGCGAACCAAATCGAGCCGAGAAAAATGGAGCACCTGAAGAGAGTGGAGTTAAAATCCGATAAGAAAGGCAGAGGATACCTATCCGGAACTGTACAGGCATTGAGTCGCTTGTGGTCACCTACAGCTCTGAATTCCCCGGGAAGTAGACTTAGGTACTACATGAAGCGATGAAACCCATAGGGAGGTGGATGAGGAGTGATCCCGGCCTCTATCATGTATTTAAATTCCTGCTTCATCAGGGAGAGTCTATCCGGGGCCAGTCGATGGGGACGTGAGAAAACTGGTCCTCCTATCCTCTCTATTTTGTGCACCACATTGTGCTAGATAGGTTTGTTCTTAGAAGGAGGCAGACAGAGGCTTGGGAACTCCCGCAAAAGTTGCCGGAAATGGGGAGAAGTTGCAGGGAGACGAACAGAGAGGAGAGAGCTGGTAGAAGGAAAGAAGGAACCAGCAAATGTTAGTGTCGTGGTTCTGTCAATAAGCTTGCAGCGACGAGAATCGATGAGAATGTCGTGCGCGGAAAGAAATCGAGGCCTAGAATTGACATGTCAACGTCGGCAATTATGAACGTTCATGGGAAAACACGACGTAACCCGAGAGAGAGTTCGAGGATACGCCTCCCATAAGTCCTTATGTCCGATGAATTGGCAGCTTTAAGGACAAGATCAGAAGAAGTGCAAGCTTTCTCGACTGAAGAGGCTAGAATGAGACTGCATTGAGCGCCAGTGTTAACCAGGAAGGAGAAACCAAAGAGTGGGTCATGAATACTAAACAGAGGATCGACCAGATGAAAGGATGAGGTTGCAGAGGTGACAGACCCAAGTATCCCTTGAGAATTCAGTTTAAAGTTCTCTGTGCTGAAGGTAAAAGTAGGGTAAGGGAACCCGTAGACTTTTGTAAAATAGGAGGTGGTGAGGTAAGGGTATGCTAAGATTAAGCATTTTGCTGGTACGAGCATGGCTTTGAGCTTTTTTCTGCTCTTGCACCAAATTTGAGGTGGTACCAGCAAAAGCCTGAAGGCTGAAAGATAGCAGTATGAGCAGCACGACCAGAATGAGAGTTAAAGTTGGGCGCATGAGATGATGCCCGGAAAAACTGCAAGGCTGAACACAGCGGACATCGTTGCTCCCATAATTAGAATTGTACCAGCAGCTACCCTGAGATGTGTCAGGATTGGGGGAATTAGGTCTAGGTTTGAAATGAAACTGCTGTGCTTCACCTCTCGTACTGCTGTTCCCTCGTCGGTGTTGCATTTTTGGGGAGGAGGAACGACGTCTGACCCCTCCGTCCTGCTCACGATGTTGCTCTCGGCGAAGACCCGTTCGCACCTTTAGGGCACGAATATCCATCTCAATCCTCTCCAGAACGGATAAAAGACCCGAAGCCTGGCAGGACTCATCCTGATGGAGTCCTGGCCGGTTGTAAGGAGCCTCGGCCGGTGACCTAACTTGAGAAATGGATACATGTGAGGTGTGTTTAACATTAGAGTTGTATGATGTGCTACGCCCCCTATTTTCATCGCAAACGACCTGGTGCCTGCATTTCCCGAACGGACGAATGGATTATTATACGGGGCGTCAGTCGCCTCTGCCATCTTTTCCACGTTCGATGGGGAGGACATTAGCATCCATCCCACGCATGCATATCTCCGTTATAAGTGGCTCGAGATTGTCGAGCTGTGCTCCCTTGTCATGTGCCAGGGCCTTAAGATGGTCCAGAAAGTGCGTAGGGCGCCTGTCCCCCATCTCCTGCGTATCAAGAAGGATCCGCAGGTCCTCAATATGCGACCTACCAAATTCCTCCATGAACGCCTTCTTAAACCTTTGCCAAGAACCAGAAATTACCCCATAAAGCAGAATACTCTTAAAAGTGGAAAAAATACTTGAGGTAATTTCTGGGCTAATACGAGTGTTCTATGGTCCTCGGGAACTACCTGGTGTAGGAGGTTGAGCTCCACCACTTCCCACCAGCCAATGGGATTTTGTGGGTCAAATGGCGAAAGCTGAACTGAAGAGGGAGTGGGGAAGGGGTGTTGTTGAGTGGGAGGCGAATGATGGAGGGTGCTTGCGAGGGAAGAGCGGAGGTGGATGAATACGTCGTTGTTGTTGCGGGGGACGATGCTTGGGTCGTTGTTACTGTAGCCGAAGTTGGGGCGTAACTTGGGACTCCGTTATAATCCATTTATAGAAAAAATAAAGGTATGTGTGTGTATGTATATATATATATATATATATATATATATATATATATATATATATATATATATATATATATATATATATATATATATATATATATATATATATATATATATATATGTGTGTGTGTGTGTGTGTGCAAATTCAATTCACGCGCCTAAACTTAGAAATTGAGAAAAAATTATTCAACATTTTGGTCACTCTTTGTATTTATTACTGTATATTATAATTAATTTTACTAAATTGCTAACGGATTACTTAAGGATGTTAAGGTAAACTTAGGATTGTAAACGAGCATGTGTTGAAAAGGCACTCGTGAAAAATATAAGTCCACGCGAGAAAAAAAACCTGGACCGAATGAGGCGGCGGAATGCGCCATCCGAAAAATACCACACACGTGACGGTGAAAATGAATTTAATATTACGAATGAATGGATGAATGGGAGATAATTAAACTACTCTGGGTACTACTTATAGGTTTTAGATTAATATTGCAGGAATATCCTAAATAGCTCTGATCACAATAAACATAAAAACCTATATTTCGTTATTCAAGGGAATGAAGTTAAATGCTAACGCGAAATCTAAATTTTTGCAGACGAACTTTCTTAGGCCTAAATTTGAGGGACGTTGGAAAAACGTGTATTAAAAACAAAGAGTTAAGAAAATATATATGTTATTGAATAAATAGTTATTATTGAAAGGTGAATTTATACAGTAACAGTTTATAATTGGAATGAATTACGCATGTGAATTAAATTTACATGAGTTAACGAGAATGGATTTACAATTAATGTATATGGTTTGGTAATTAGAATACAACATATGATGATTAATAATTAGAATATAATTGGTAATTGGATAATGGTTAAATAGATTGTATCATAAGTAAGTTGTAAGTAGTAATTGTTAAATAGATTGGATAATCGTTAAATAGTAATTTGTAAATTGAGTATAACAATCGATGATTAGTGATTAGATTGGGTAGTGTTAAATAGTTTGATAAATTAATTGTTAAATGGGAACTATGATAATTGGGAAATTGGTAGGCAATTAGTAATTGATTTATAGTTGATGAATAGTAATTAGTAAATAATGTTAATTTGATTGTTAATCATTAATTGGTAAATTGTTTGATAAATAGTAATTGGTAAATATTTTTAAAAATATTAAATAGATTATAGTTAAATTAGATAATAGTTAAATGGGCAAATAGATTATAACGGAGTTGAATGGGTATGTAAATGAGAAAAGAATCACGCATTAATTCGGCGTTCTTTGGGGAAATTTTTAGCTAAACAATTACAATTCATATATTTACAGACCTGTTTGCCGAAGCAAAGACAGCAATGCGAATGAACCTCATGGGTTGATTTTAAGACGCTTGGGAGAGCGGGTGTACCAATCTCTCGATTTAAGTCATAAGTCATGGTTACTAATCCTTCTTGAAATTATATATATATATATATATATATATATATATATATATATATATATATATATATATATATATATATATATATATATATATATATATATATATATATATATATATAATTTATATATATATATATATATATATACATGAATAAATATTTACATTTGTAGCAGTATAGACCGCTACAATATATATATATAAGTGAAAGAACTCAATAGCGAGTTATAGTATATGATAGTGAAACCACTGTATAGGAGCATATAATTTATTCATGAGACTAGTTTCGGTATGAAGTTTACCATACTTTCTTCAATATATACATACGAGTGAAGAGGGTATGGTAAACTTCATATCGAAACTAGTCTCTTAAATAAGTTCTATGCTCCTATACAGTGGTTTCACTATCATATATATATATATATATATATTTATATATATATATATATATATATATATATATATATATATATATATATATATATATATATATATATATATATATATATATCAAAAGTATCAAAAGAATGTTTAAGAATGACTTTAAAGATAAAATTTCTGAATTAATGATTACCACATAGAAGTTATTTTAGCTTATTTATATAAAAAAAAACCTTTCCTCATATTTTTCTTTTGTCATTTTTTCTAGTTATCATGTGTAAACTTTTTTTTTTTTTCATATTGCATATGTGATTCCCAAGCATTGCCTCCCCCTTTCTTTTGTAACCCGTAAAAAAAAATAAATATATATATATATATATTTTTTTAACCCTGACGGCTCATCTTGTTAAAAGTTTTTTTCCAGGTATCTGTTAATCCCACCCCTTTTAATCTTTATATACCATATTTTCATTAATCAGGTGTATAAATATCTTTCTCTTTTTCCCTGTCTTTTAGTCTGCTCAGTAAAGGACCATTAGTCGAAAGGCCTCGCAGTTCTCCGTTGTTTCATTTTCCTCGTGGCTGTAACGTTATTCATAAATTTCCTCACGTTCCTTATTTTCGTGATTCAGTTATACATATATATATATATATATATATATATATATATATATATATATATATATATATATATATATATATATATATGCAAATTTTGTTAAAGACCATGGTATATTTCACCTTGATTAATCTCCTTTGGCAACTTTCTATTTTTCTTACTATCTTTTTTAGTCCATCTTGTAGAAGGCAGCAAACTCATAACGCAAAAGATACGCAAGGCCATCAGCTCTCTAAAAAACAACAAAGAAATAGTCATAAGAAAAGCTAACAAATCTAACATATACGTCATTCTTAGCAAAGAAGAATATAACCAAATTGAATACCATCATAAGCGACACCACTATATTTAGTATAAAAAGAGATCCAGAGAAGACATAAAAAAAAAAAAAATGGAAAAATAACTAAAGCTAATGCACTCATTGGAGGACTTCACTTCCATAAGATCATCGGCGATTATACACCAGGATAGCTGTATGGAAACGTAAAAATACATAAGCTGAAAAACTCGTTGAGGCATATCATTTATCAAGTCACGACACCAACTTACCGATTAGCTAAAACTCTAAATATAATAATAAAACCGTACATCCCTTCAAAGTATAGCATAAAGTCTACGGAGGAATTTATCGATATACTCCACTCTACAGGATCGGCAGTACTAATGGCATACCTTGATGTGAAAAGCCTGTTTACGAATGTGCCTATCGCTCAGACCATCGACATCATTTTACAAAATGTGTACCACCATCCTTCAATGTCTCCTCCAAATCTTGATCCAAACATTTTAAGAAGCATGCTACGTTCATGCACATAAGGTGGTCCGTTCAGGACACCGGACGGTAATCTCTCCCTCCCTGTAGATGGAGTGGCTATAGGGTCACCCTTGAGGTCGACATTAGCTAACTACTATATGGGTCAACTTGAAAAGAGTTTATTTGACAACAGCCAAAATAAAACTATTTTTTTAGTGTTTAGCTATTCCACTAACTAATCAGAGATCAATATTCAAATTCGTCATTGGCCAATCAGAAGCGTTTATTTTTTATATATTCCTTTTTTCCTTTTAATACGAGTAAAAAGTAAAGGTTTTAATTTTCTATGGGTTTTTTTTCTGCAGTAGATTACACTGGGGAACAATGTATTTGGTGAATTAATAAAAGTACATTTTCCTACCTAATTCGAGCATACTAAATTAAAATCTGAAATCAGATTCTCTCTAAATGCTACAGATTTTTCGTAATATCAATAACTAATATTATACAATAATTTTCATTTTATCACACCTATCATCATGCCCTGAAGTAATTTTAAATAATCCCTTTGTGTTAGTTATAGTAAAGCAGGTTTTTCGCACAAACATTTTATTTTATTTGAGAAGAAACTTGAATTACACATTAGGATTGCAAATATTGTAATCAAATAAATGCTAATTTATTAATGACCGTATAGCAATGCCCACTGGGCATTCCTATAATAAAAACCTCCTGGGAAACTTAAATATATATATCTTTGTAAATTTAAGCATATTTTATGTACAACTTTTAATTAATTAATTCATTTATCTTACTTGTCAATTCATTTAACGTACTACTGTTGTAAACAACATCTCTTAAAATTTCACACACAAACAAACAAACACACACTTTCAGCTCGACCTTCTGGAACACTATTCTCTCCCATTCGACTCTCACCATTCTCTGCATAAAGGTCGGAAATCATTCCTTCTACAATTAGTCATTTACCTCCAAACAAATTATACTTAGTTTAATTTCACATCCTCTCTCAATTCTCGGCAAACGACCATACGAGAGTTGGTCGTAATTCTATTTACTTTTCGTAATTGCAGCCCTTAATTCATTAAATCGTAGTCACCATATTATTTCATATTTATTTCACGTACTTCATTTCTCTTCACATCTCGTTACTGTAAATCATATTTTACCATATCTTACATTATACACCTAATCCAACTTATCTCATTGTACATTCGTTGATTCTATGAATATATTTATATTTGTTTAATTGTTTTTCTTAAAACCCAGTTGATTATTTCAAAATTTATTTCACTCTCGTCTTAGGCCTAAAAACTAGCAGACAACGACTTCGATCAAACAAATTTATGGTTATGGTTTTCGAAACGCTATTTAGGCTGATTTATTAACAGAAAATAAATCCCATGAATAACCATATACTATAACCGTACATGAGGCTGGAGGACCTATTCTTGAATCGGTGAAAATTTGCGTTTGTAACTCTTTCTCTTGTAAGTCTGCTCTGGCTGATCTCTTCTAATCGTCCAGCAGTAGTCCGCCATCATGCCTATCCCAGTGACCTTGGTAGCGTTCTTCCATCATCATCAAATCCTGATGGAAGCGTTCCCCTTGTTTGTCACTCACTGCTCCCAGATCCTCTGGGAGTCGGTCGAGGTGACTATTTAGAAATGCAGCTTCACACTCATGTTGCATCCCAGATCACGATATGCTAACAGCATATTAGTAACCAGATCCTCGTAGTTATGCGTTTTATGTTTCCCAAGAAGTTACGAACAACGGCATAAAATGAGAGCCAGACTGCCTTCTCTTTTTCATTCATGGTGTTCACGAATCTAGAATCACTCAGTAGTCTTCGGATTTGGGGACCATCAAATACTCCTGCTTTTATTTTTTCGTATGACAAAGCAGAAAACGCCGATACTATGCACTGAAAACAATCATTGTCAGTGCTCAACGCCTTGACATACTGCTTCATCAACCCCAATTTGAGATGTAGTGGAAGGAAAACGATCTTTTCTCGACTAACCATTGGCTCATTAACAATGTTTGACATTCCTGCTTCCAAAGTTTCCCGAACTGGCCAATGTTCGGGGGCCAGTGTTTGTCACGGACTCGACTGTCCCACATACAGATATAGCATGGAAACTTTGTATATTCCTTCTGCTGACCAAGGAGGAAGTTGGCCATCTTAAGGTCTACACATATGATCTAATTTTGTGTTCATGGTACTTAAGTAAATCTATGACCATTCTTATGTCATCATGAGTTTCTCGTAGATGGACAGTCACCGAGAAGAACTACACCAAAGTCCTTGCTATTATGCAAAAGGACACACTTGAGGCTACGCTTGGAGCAATCCAAAAACAGTCTTCACTCAGCAGGGTTATAAGTGCCAAGTCCCAACTCGGTAAACAGACCAGGAACATCGTGGCAGTATACAAATTGTTTGTCCTCAGAGAAATACTTAACAAATGTACTCTTCCTTGTTCGGTAATATGATTCCCCTACCGACCTGTCAAGCATGTCTTTCCCTCAACTTTGAGGCAAAAGTTCTGCAGCTTTCTTGGAGAGCGCCAAATCACGTATCAAGTTATTCAAATCCTCTTGATTGAAACAGTTAGGAGCTAATGACTGTTCAGCATCTGATGATGAATTTGCAGAGTCTGAATCCATTCCGTGGACGTCCATATCAGGTACATCATTTTCATCATCGGAGGAAACATATCCACCGGAAATTGGAACTGGTAAAGATTCAGAATGAGGTACTGGCCGGATCGCCGAGGAAATGTTGGGGTAGTCGATCTGTGTCGATTTTTCTTTCCAATCCCTTTAGTATTCACCAGACAGAAATAACAGAAGGATACATGATCCTTTGGCTCTCGCCACACCATGGGGATTCCAAAAGAAAGACCATTTCTCTTTCCTTTCGTCCACGAAGATGTTCCACACACTATGGCAAACAGCATGTGGGGTCCACTTCTTATCTTGATCGCCAAGAGGAATATCAAAATATGCCTTATAATTGCGTATCACAAATTTTGATATATTGAGCTTTTGACGAACTAGCATGTAACAGTCACATATGTAGCAGAAGGTGCCTGGATCATTAACGCAATTTCCTCTTGACGAAGCCATCACTCTAACATGAAACCTGGAAAAAGAAACAATAATGTCAATATTTTGTACAATAACACGTATTACTATCTTACTATTGTGTACTGTGAAGTATTTGCTTTCTACAAGCACCCTCTCTGTCCGTCCGGAGGGCAGTTTTCGAGGAAACGAGCAAATAGAAATTACAAAATAACTATAGCATGTAGGTAAAAATGGATTATATATTTGAAATCAATATGAAAAAACGAATTAAAATTGGCAGATAAATGTAAGTCCCTAGAAAATGTAATTAAAATTGTTTCCTTGTGTTATCGATCTTTCCTAAATAATCTATGCATGGCACTATTTAGTCTTTTTATTTCATTTTCTTTTTTTATTGTTCAATAAAATTACTTTCTCCTTTTGTTGATCAATTGTGCTCGCCGAGTGAAGCCTAAATCGAACTATAAAAGCCTTTTTATTCTCCCCTCCGTTACTGTTTTTTTTTCTTCTTTTTTACTTCACTATTTCTTATTATATTTGCCACAAAAAAATTCCATTCGGTATAACTTAGTCTATTAAGAAAAATGTGACATTCAACAAACAAACTTTCTCGATCTTTTGACGTTAGAAATCGACGATACCTTTCCAGCCGCGCAGTTGGTATTTAAATTCGCCCCCACGCCTATTCTAGATAGGAACCGACAGTAGCAAGAGGTCGTCCGCATCGCGGAGCACACTCGTAGTACTGACCCCCTCCTTCTTCTGGCGGTGCGTAAAAAGGATGCTAGGCACCAATCCACCCAAACCCATGACCATCCAAAGTAAATAACAAAACACTCACAGACACCAACGTCATCCTCGACGCATTTAGGTCCCACTGGGACACAGTACGCACACACATCCCACCCAAACCTCACGCTCAAGAGCAGTTCCAGGAAGTCCAGGAGTGGTGTCGGGCCCATGCTCGCGAGCTAAGGGCCGCCCCCTGATACAAATGGAGCTGCTCGACAAAACATCTACACTGACCACTCCCATCACCGTCGAGGAAACAAAACACTACATTAAAACAACACCAAAACGCGCACCTGGCCCCTCCAGACTACCAGCCGCATTAATACACAACCTCCCTGCAAACATATACCCTACATTTACGCACCTATTCAACGCCTTACTAGCCTAAGCCACTTCCCCAAAATATTCAGTCTGTTACAACATACTTCTACACAAAATGAAAAAAAAACCCCATACACTCAAACAATTACAGGCCTATTGCTCTATTAGAGCACCTAGGCAAAATACTCGAACGTATGATCAACTGCCGCCTACGGGACTACCTGGAAGAGAGGGACTCGTTCTTTCCCACCAATATGTGTTCATGAGGGGCCGGTCCACCCAAGTGGCTGTGACCATCGTTCACGACAGAATAAAAAAGCACCAGATACGACAAAAGACACTCTCCATCAGCAAGGACGTGGAGAGGGCCTTTGATAAGGTGTAGTACGAGGGACTCCGCTGGAAACTCGCCAACAATACGGAGTTACCTCTCTGCACCAGAAGTCTCCTCTCGAACTACCTCACTGAACGGAGATGCCACATAAAATACAACAGTACCCTATTACAACCTTTCACACCACGCTCAAGTGTTCCCCAAGGAAGCGTATTGGCACCCACACTTTACATCATGTACACGAACGACACCCCACGCCTACCCGAAAACTGCCGTCACACCTACAGTGTCCTACGCCGATGACGAGACCATTCTCGTCAGCGGCGTGCGGACCAGACGAGATCGCGCACCATGCACAAATAATACTAGACGAAAAGACAGA
Source organism: Ceratothoa steindachneri (assembly GCA_963969495.1). Classification (NCBI taxonomy): domain Eukaryota; kingdom Metazoa; phylum Arthropoda; class Malacostraca; order Isopoda; family Cymothoidae; genus Ceratothoa; species Ceratothoa steindachneri. The sequence continues at coordinate 158,375,703 of OZ018319.1, forward strand.
ATACGAGGATAAATGGCTGTTTGCTACGGATCCTCAGAAGACACATATATCACTCTTCGGCGCAATATATCACTACATGCATAACCTACAAATTTTCTCTCACACAACAGACAGGAACCACCTAAACCCAACAAGGCTCGACTACACATAACAGACAAAAATCCTCAGGGTAACTTTTGACAAGTCCCTTAGGTTTAATATACACCAGCACATAGTACAAGCAAGAGCCGCATGCACAGAAAAAATGCTGCGCAGGTTCTACCCTGCGGGCAAGAAACTACAGTTACACCCTCGTGCGACCTATTCTCACGTACGCCCCACTGTCGCTCGTAGCTGCGAGTGTCACGTGGCAGAAGAAGGCTCGGCACATTGAGAACTCTGCTCTGAAGCGCTCTTGCTGCTCTCCCTTGTACGCGAGAATGTCCACATTACACGAAAACAACAAATTAGCCCCCCTCAACACATACGCTCACAGTAGACTCACAAAACAACTCGAGAAACTCGCTAGATACCCCATATACACCGCACTACACGCAAGACGGTATGTTGCGATGGTATTGCGATACCCTGCAAACCATACCGTTCTACGCATAATTTAAGAGCATCATGAATAACGCGTTTCCGACTAAGCAGACACGATCTCCTTCCTGACCCTCTCCAACCGTCGTTCAGTCACGAACACCCTGAGATTTACCCAACTACACCACGCATCGGTGTCTAGCCAACGAACTATCAACTCTTTCTATCCCCTTTCAAGTTATTTCCGTACCCTTTTCCTCTACGACTACCTGATCACCTGTGTTACACAACGATCCCGCTCTGTTCTTTCTATATACATCATTCATTCATTTCGATTCTCGTCAGATTTTCCAAGTGTTAAGTACGTGCCTCGTGTGTTCCTTATCTGTTCATCATATATGTTTGATTTTAACAGACAGTGATAAAAATATCGAATTCTTAGTTAACCATGAGTTAATAAAAACTAAGCGCGAGTGCCATACATGTAATTCCTAACTTACAGTTAACAAAGAAGGTTTTTTTCGCTATCATAAATCGTTTGTTGCCCTGTGGAGCAAGCAAAAACTGTCTTTCACCACAGACGCATGGTATGACAACACATCGGGAGAGTCTCTTATATCTCTCATGTGTCATGATGTTGACGACCAGTTTCAGAGACAGCACTTTGTACCGTGTGCAGAACCTCTGACGGAGCGTCATACTGGTGAGTACTTAAGTGCAACGTTTCTTAAAATGGTGAACAAATGGAAGTTTGAGCCTGAGAGGGTTCACTGTGTGATGCGAGATGCAGGTGCTAATATGAAAAAAGCTCTGCTCCTGTTAGAAGTAAATAAACTTGATTGCTTTGCATTTCAACTGAAACTGTTGGTCAAGGCTGGGGTTACAACTCAGAAAAGCGTAAGTGATTTACTATCAAAATGCAGAGCCATTGCAACACATTTCAACCATTCAGCAGTTGCTCAAGAAAAATTAAAATTTAAAAAAAACCCGGCTAAATGTGCAGCATTTTGCTGCTATTCAAGACGTTGCAATGCGCTAGAACAGCGGCTTGCATATGTTGGAGCGAATGTCTAAAATAAAGAAGCTGTCTGCTTGTACGCTACCAGCAATAGTAAAGTAAAGCCACTTTCTGCAACAGACGACCTCCTTTTAAATAACTGTGTTGCCATCCTCAAGCCTTCTGATGAGGTAACTAAAGAGCATCAGTGCTGACTCATCATGCGTCTCAGAAATCATACTTCTTGTTGCCACACTGAAAGTGATGCTTAATGACAGCAGCACGGTTCAATATCAGGGTGTTAAAGCCATGAAAGACAAGCTCTTATCAGAAATGAACGCGAGATATGAAAAATTACAGTACAACGACATGTATATAATCGCAACTTTACTAGACCCAAGATAAAATCTTTGGAACAACGTGCGCTTCAAAGAAGCCTAGCGAATTTGGGGCAACTGTGCTGTTGTACTGAAGTTCAATTTAGTCACAGGGACAACCATGCAAGAAGCTCCAACAATGCCAAGAAAGCGGAACTACTACAAAGCCAATAAAGAGGACATGCGGAGACTTTACAGCAAAGTAAACTGGAAAGAGGAAATGATTGGGAAGGACACTGAACAGATGTGGGATACTTTCACCCAACATTACGAGAGGATCATGTCCCAGTGCGTTCCGATGTGCCTTCCACAAAACGGAACGCCGAAGGAGAAATGGATGAATAGGCGACTCGAACAAGTACTCAAGGACAAAGAAGAAGCTTGGCAACGATACAGGACGAGGGAAACAATACAGCGAAGGGAAATCTACAGCAACAAGATAACACATGCAACCAGGAAAGTAAGAAAAGCAAAGTACCAGTATGAGAAAAAGGTAGCCGCAGACTCCTTGGAAGACCCGAAACACTTCTTGGGCTACACAAGGGCTAAAACTAAACTAAAGGCGAGTATAACTAGGCTACAAACACCCAACGGAGAGATGAACCAGGATGACAGGGACACTACGCAAGTCATGAACCAGGCCTTCAACAGTATATATGTACCTAGCCCAGTCATCGGGGACATATCAATGACAAGATTCGAAGAGAGTCATGTCCATAAGCAGCTCCTACAGTTAGACGAGAGCAAAACTCAAGGAGCAGACGGCATCTCACTATTTGTCCTCAAAACCTGTGTAAACCAGTTGTGCAAACCCCTGACACACATCCTTCAGTCATCAATGGACAGCGGAGTCATCTCCAGTGACTGAAAGAAAGCGAATATAACTCTAATCCACACGAAAGGTAGCAAAACACAGCCACTAAACTACCCCCCAGTTTCACTGACAAGTGTAGTCTCAAAGATAATGGAGAGTCTGGTCAATGGAGATATCGGCAGCCATCTTTCCCACAATAACATACTTAGCGATGCCCAACACGGCTTCAGAGCCAGAAGAAGCTGGTCAAGGACATCAAGCTCCTCGAGCACGTCTAGCGAAAGGGCTACTAGAATTCTGCCTGTGTTAAGAGACCTCCCATACGAAGAGCGACATCAAGCATTGAACCTCACAACATTGGAGGACATCATGAGGATGCCCCTTACACAAGGTTCTTCAGCCTCAGCAACAAAAACCTCAGAGGACACAGCCTCAATATAGCTAAGCCACCATACTGGAGGACAACAACAACGGGAACTGATTAGCAATTAGAGCCATTGACCCCTGGAATGCTCTACAAGAGCATGTAGTAACAGTACCATCAATTGCTACATTCAAGGTCAGACATGACAAACTTATGGGTTAAAAATGAATGGTCTTTTGCAGTCTCCTTCTTTTCTTATGTTCTAATGTGGCAGTCGACCACCAGAGGTGGGGGATACCACAAGGAGGTACCTTCTTATTCCCCCATCCACTACCTCTGATTAGGTAAGCAAATGAAAAACCGGAATGAAGGAAGTAAATCATCGGAATATCCAAAGAAGAAGAGGAAACTACTGGAGACAGATGTACCTAAAACAAACAACCTACAATGAGAAAGATTGGTTTATGGCATTTTAATAGATGGTGTTGACATCTCTGATTAGTTCCGGATAACTAATATTTCATTAACTAAATCTTTATATATATATATATATATATATATATATATATATATATATATATATATATATATATATATATATATAGGTAAATATGTAGATTAGCGGCCCGGCCGAAAAAAAATTTGTGTGTAAATATTATCGTTCACTCGTGTCGGAATATTCATGCGCGTTTGAGTCATTTTCGAATTATTATTCTATAAACAATTAGGATTATATACTGGGGGGCTGTGCCCCCCAGACCCCCCCCAAAATTTAATGAAACTCAGGATCATCGTATTGTAGTCTCCCCATTGTGTTTACCCCCACACGAGCCGTCAACTTAAATGTACTCCAAAAACGTGAAACATTCTGGAACACGGACGAAATAGTACGTCTCATCGTTCGCGCCGATAATCTACATATTTACCTATATATATATATATATATATATATATATATATATATATATATATATATATATATATATATATATATATATATATATATATATATATGTAGTAATTAAGGTTTGCTACACTTATAATTGGGAGCTTATACAGGCCTACTGATTTCTGGTTGGTCTTTTGAAATGAACAATGACCCCGATGGATCTCCTCCTGATAATATAAATCTTGCATTTAAATACTTAATAGCGATGGTGTTGATGTATTTGATTAGCTCCGCATAACTAATATTTCATTAACTAAATCTTTCTATATATATTTGTAGTAATCAAGGTTTGCTGCACTTATTTATAATTGGGAGCTTATACAGGCCTACTGATTTCGGGTAGATCTTTTCATAAGAACATAAGAAAAGAAGGAGACTGCAAAAGACCATTCATGGTCTACACTTGGCAGCTCCTGTTCCAGTCAACACACAAAAGATTTCTTACCAGAGAAAAGTCATCAACATTGTCACCCTTTAAGGAGTTCATCAGATCTAATCTACAATATACATAAAATGCATCCAGAGGATTATGTCCATTCATGCAACCGCAAAATATAATCTCCCCACTCCTTAGAAAAATATATACATATGTACATAAAAAAGTCAGTCCCATCTAGTAGCTTCATCTATATATTTATCTAATCTATTAAAACTACCCAGAGAGGAGGCTTCTATCACATGTCTAGTGAGCCTATTCCATTCATCTACCACACGATTTGTAAACCAATTCCTCCCAATCTCCTTCCTAAACCTATACTTATCAAGCTTAAACCCATTGCTACGTGTCCTGTCATGTTCACTAAGTATAAGAACCTTACCCAGATCCCCTTTATTATATCCTTTTACCCATTTGAAGACTTAAATCAATTTCCCTCTGACTCTTCTCCTTTCCAATGTATGTAGATTTAGTTTTCTGAGCCTTTCACCATAAGGTAAGTTCCTTAGCCCACCAATCATCTTTGGGTAAATATGTAGATTATCGGCGCGAACGATGGGACGTACTATTTTGTCCGTATTCCAAAATGTTTCACGTTTTTTGGAGTACATTTAAGTTGACAGCTCATGTGGGGGTAAACACAATGGGGAGACTACACTACGATGATCCTGAGTTTCATTAAATTGGGGGGGGTCTGGAGGGCACAGCCCCCCAGTATATAATCCTAATTGTTTATAGAATAATAATTCGAAAAGGACTCAAATGCGCATGAATATTCTGACACGAGTGAACGATAATATTTACACACAAATTTTTTTTCCGGCCAGGCCGCTAATCTACATATTTACCCATCTTTGTCATCCTTCTCTGCACAGACTCAAGCAAATCAATATCCTTCTTATAATATGGTGACCAAAATTGTACTTCATAGTCTAGATGAGGCTTAACTAGCGCCAGATACAGTTTTAGAATGATTTCAGCACTCTTATTGCTTACACTCCTTCTAATGAATCCCAATATCCTATTAGCTTTATTCTTAGCATTTAGGCATTGCTTTCTAGGACAAAGGTCTGAACTTACCAAAATACCCAAGTCCCTCTCACAATCAGTCCTCCCTAAAATTCTCCCATTTAATTTATAACTATTCAATGGATTATTTCTGCCTTTACTAAGTACACTACATTTGTCTATGTTAAACTTCATTTGCCATTTCTCGGCCCAATTGGACAGAATGGTCAATTTCTCCTGCATTACAACAGCATCAGAATCAGCCCTAATGGCCCTACCTAGCTTAGTATCATCAGCAAATTTACTCGGGTCACTACTTATACCTATGTCAAGATCATTAATATATATTAAGAATAGCAAGGGACCCAAAACAGATCCTTGCGGAACTCCACTGCTAACACACCCCGGTAAATATGTAGATTAGCGGCCCGGCCGGAAAAAAATTTGTGTGTAAATATTATCGTTTACTCGTGTTGGAATATTCATGCGCGTTTGAGTCCTTTTCAAATTATTATTCTATAAATAATTAGGATTATATACTGGGGGGCACAGCCCCCCAGACCCCCCCAATTTAATGAAACTCAGGATCATGGTAGTGTAGTCCTCCCATTGTGTTTACGCCCACACGAGCCGTCAACTTAAATGTACTCCAAAAACGTGAAACATTTTGGAACATGGACGAAATAGTACGTCCCATCGTTCACGCCGATAATCTACATATTTACCCACACCCCCACTCAGATTTAACTCCATCTATACTAACTGTAGTCAAAGAGGTTGAGGGTAGCTTTAAAGTGCAGGGTGACTTAGATAAGCTGTTAGCTTGGGCTCAGAAGTGGCAGATGACTTTTAACCTTAATAAATGCAAAGTTATTAACATGGGGAGAGATAATAGGGAATTTAGCTATGAGATGGATGGATATTGGCTTAATTCAGTTGAAGATGAGAAAGACTTAGGAGTGGTAGTAGATAGGTCACTGAAATTTTCAAAGCAGTGTATTGAAGCAAAAAATAGAGCAAATAGGGTGCTAGGTTACATTAAAAGAAATGTTAGCTACAAGAGTAAGGAGGTCATCCTTAAACTATACAACTCTTATGTCAGGCCACATTTAGAGTACTGTATACAGGCATGGTCACCACATTTTAGACATGATATAAACTTATTAGAGTCAGTACAAAGGAGGGCAACAAAAATAATACCATCCCTGAAGCACCTTCAATATGAAGATAGACTGAGGGTATTAAATATGTTTTCATTTGAAAGAAGGTGTGTGAGGGGAGATATGATTGAGCTTTTTAAAATCTTTTCTGGGATGGATAAATTAGATTTCAGCAAGTTATTTGAGTTAGAAGGTAGTAATATGGATGCAGTTTCTTTTTATTGTATATTTTGGAGGATTTTGATTTTGTTTTTGACAGACTCCTATGGAGGCTTTAAATTATATATTGTAGATGCATGGTTGGACATTCCTATGGATTGTTAAATTGTATATTGTAGCTGCATGATCTGACAAAATCCTATGGATGCATTATATGGGTGGGACTTGATGGATACGGATGACCTTTGATAGGCCCTTGTGGCTTTTGTCATCCGTTAAATTATGTTATGTTATGTTATGTTAACTCTTTGCTGTCTGTCACCAAGCCATGACTGAATCCACCTAAATATACTGCCATAGATCCTGTGTGCTTTAACTTTGCTCAGAAGCCGTAAGTATGACACTTGATCCTAAGCCTTACTAAAGTCCAAGTATAAAATATCATAGTTTTCATCATTATCTGCTGCTTCATACACCTTACTATAAAAAGACAGCAAATTAGTCAGACAGGATTTACCCTTACTAAAGCCATGCTGTGATTCTTTTATCAACTTATGCTTATCCAAGTGATCTCTAATACTCCTTGCTATAATAGATTCCATCATTTAATAGATTCCATGAGGTAATCCTGTAGTCGCCCGATCATTGTTATGAAAATTTCTATGATGCTGGCTACGAAGCTTGTAAACTTGAATCATATCACCTCTAGGGTGTCTATAGTTCATAGAAAAGAGTCCAAGCTGACGCAGTATTTCGCTATATTCTTGATCACTCAATTCTGGAACCAATTTTGATGCTCTTCTTTGTACAGATTCCACCTTCATATCATCGGCGATGAATCGTGGGTACCAAATGATGTTGCCATATTCCAGATGGGGACGAACTAATGCATTTATTAACAGTGGCAAGGTATCTCTGGTAAATGTTGCAAATGTGCTTTTCACAATTCCCAACATCTGGTTTGCCCTTTTAACTGCAGCGGACACTTGTGCATGGAATTTCAATTCAGAGTCAATGATTACCCCTAGATATTTCTCTTCTTTAACTTGATCCAGTATTTCACCATTCATTGTATATACATAGTCTTGATTGTGGAAACCAAAATGTATCACTTTACATTTTTTTGCATTAAACCTCAACTGCCACAGATTAGAAATGGAGGATGACTCCGATGGGTCTCCTCCTGATAATATAAATCTTCCATTCAAATACTTAATAGTACCTGTAAAAGAAGATGATAAATTTAATGACAAGCCACTTCAATTTAGCATTGCCCTTAAAAACAGTAATTTACTTAATGATATTCAACATCATGATGTAACTTTTACTGGTCGCACAAAAAATTGCATTATTAGTACCAGTACTAAGATTAAAAATATATTCTTAGATAGTGCAGGTTTCTTACTAGGTGAGTGGAAAGTAACTTGTAAATTACTATCAGATCTTCCAAAAATCCTATGGGGTTATTGGCCCAATTGCTCTAAATAAGAATGTAGTGGAAATAAAGAATGAATTAATATCTAAAGGCTACCCTATACTATCAATGTCTCGTATCATTAAAAGAATAAAAAAAGATAACACTCCAACACAATTTATTAAAATTGACTTCTCAGTTGAAAATAAGTCAACTATAATTAAAATATTGTATACAAATTTCCATGTAAATGATTTTACTCCACTACCGATACAATGCTTCAGATGTCAAAAATATGGACATACATTTAATTCCTGTCGATCAAGAGCAAAATGTCTAATATGTAGCAATGACCACTCAGCTAAAGACTGCCCAAGAGTCACTTTAAAATGCGCAAATTGCAACTTAAACCATGTATCAGCCTTCAAAGGATGCAAAGTATACCAGGAAGCTAAGAAAGTTGAAATTCCTAGTAAAAAAGTTAAATATTAGTTATGAAAGTGCTAAAACACAAATAAAAGAAAACAATAATAAACCTTATAATATAAACTCTTATCCATCCTCTACTTCCAAGAAAACTGCTTCAATTATTCAAAACCCCCAAGAAGTTAACCAAGCTAGCTATGCGCATATCTTAAAAACTAACCTAAAGATAGAACCATCAATAATAATACAGCAAATGGCAAATCAATTCATCACCAAACCTTGATTAATAACCCCATTGTTTATCATAAGACAAGCAATCCAAATTTTCTTACTAATTCAAATATATCCTCTACTGACCCCCTCAAAATTAGTAATCATCAAAATAATGCAAACGATACACATATTTACAATTTTCTCTTGATTGCTTTGCTTAAAAGACTCTTGGGACAGAAGGAATTTGAAGAAGCATTAGTTGAAGCAAAACAAATGCAACAAGAAGCTATACACTCTCAATCTGCTGATACAACACTTAATAATGAAACTCAACTAATATTAGGTGAAAAAGGGAATAAAAATCAGGAAATGCTCACTGAAGCTGATAATGAGGGCAAAACTGTCAGGCAAGACACAAGTATTCCAAAACCTAAAGAAAATAAACTAAACATCACTATATCACATAAAAATGTAGCCCCAGATAAAAGTAGACAAAAACCTCCCATTATTGAAACAAATGATGCAGTTAATCTCAAAGGTGAAAATAAAACCCCCCTAAATTCTGAACCTGAAAAAAATAAAAGAAACGGCAAAACTAATAATCCAAACCTAATCAAATCAAATATAAGACCCGTTTGTAGTGAACCTGAACCTATAAATAAAAAAGCCAAGTAAAATGGATAATAAAACAAACAAGATAAAAATTTTGCAATGGAATTGCCAGAGCTTATTTTCTCATCTATCGGAATTCAAAGTTTACTTATATGCTAACAAACCCCACTTGTGTTATATATGCAAAACACAATTGGGCATCAAATCAAATATTAATTTTATTAACTATGCAATTTTTAGAAGAGACAGAGATAGAAGGGGTGGAGGTATAATGATCTTAATTTGCAAAGACATTAACTATAAAATAATAAATCTAAATGACTATATTAACAAAGCCCTTGAAGCTCAGGCTATCAGAATTTATCTAAAAAATAATAATGCTGTAGATATACTCAATTTATATAATCCCCATGCAAACAATTCTATTGAACAAGAACTAGAATTCTATACATCTCAACTAGGTAATAAATTAATTATTTGTGGTGATCTAAATCAAAGACACCCCGCATGGGATAATCATCTCAAGCTTGAACCTCTGCATTAAGAAACCGCTTTCAATAATTATATTGCCCAATCAGATCTAATTATAGCAACTCCTCTAGGTCTTGAAACAAGATATGACCTAAGAAATAACTCTTACTCAACTATTGACCTTACTTTAGTTCAGCAATTCTTTCGGATAAAACTGAAATAAACTTGGGTAGAGATCTCGGCTCAGATCATATCCCAATCCTTATCCATTTATCTGAACTAATAACTGTATCTAACATAGGGAAAAGACCAGATTGGAAGATAAAAAAAATAACAAATGGTCAGAATGGATAACTAATTTTAATCCAATTCAAGCAGATATATCTCAAAATCCACTTCCCCGTAAGGGGCGCGGCGATTTGCCATCCTGGCCGCCGTGCTGACGGGATCCAGCGCTCCGTCCGGCCCCAGCTTAGCCTCTCTTCCTTCCTTCAAAACACTTGTTTCCTCTCTTTTCACACAACCTCTCCCACAACTTTCTTTGGTCTTCCGCTAATTTCACAGGGTAGATGCTGACCTTTCTTTCAGCCAACCGTCCCGCATTGGGGCTGGGGGGTGGGGGACAATGTTCCCTAACCCCTGAGCTCCGGTCTGGGGTGGCTGGTTTTTAACAACCTGCTTCATCCCCACCCATACCTTCCTCACATCCCTTTTCCTCTCCTCTTCACAATCTATTAATTTTTACGCCGTGTCCAAGGTGGAGCCAACATGCCGATGGACTGCCAGGCCACCAGGCGGGAGGGGTGGTCTTAAATGGCGGCGCCTGGCTCTGCCGAGCTTGTAAGCACCTCTTGCAGTGCGGGCTACTGCGAGAGGTGATGCGCGATTGCGTCCCGTGTCAAAAGGAGGGTCACCATGCCCAATGATGAGTTTAAAAAAAAAACCCAACCCCCAACTTCCCCTATAACATCGACGGAGCCGCCCTTGGGCAGCTCCAGCAAAAAAATGGAGGTCCCCCCCCCCCCTGTGCTTGCTCAGGGGACCCTCCATATATCTCCGGAGAGGAGGCTTACTCCTCTCCTTCGCTTACGGGTGTAGGGGACTCCCCCTCACCCCCTTCTCTGGAAGTGCTTTCGGGCGCCTCCCTTTTACCAGCGGCAGTCCCCTCTGTTCTTTCCAAGGGGACTGCCAAGAAAGCCAGCAGGCAGCCCTTAGCCAGCCGCTCCACATCGAAGCGGCTCGGTAGGGCAAACCCCCTTAGGGGGGGAGAGGGAAGCCAGGCCCCTTCAGTCGCTTGACTCAAAAGACCTGCTGGCAAGAATACTGAACCTTGCCGGGGTCAAGGCCCATGCCTCCCCAAAGAAGACTAGTGACGATACTGCCAACGGGACCTGCAATGTCTTGGGGGGTGGATGGCCAACTGGAGGCCCCCCCCTAAGATAGACATGGTCCTTGAGGAAACCCAGCCTCAGACGGTAGGGCCTTCCATGGGGGGGAATCTGGGCTCGGCGCCAAGCATCAAACCCGAATCCGCCCTGATGCAAGGTCCTCCTCAAACGGCTGTGGTTTCCGAAGCAGTACAAGGAGGGGAGGGATCTCCGCCGACCAGTGCCCCCATGACTACCAGGACCTTCTCAATTTCAGAGAAGGACCTGGCTGAGGCCGGTCCATCTGGCCTGGGGGCTTCTTCCGGCGGAGGTGGGAAGCGGGTTCATTCCCCGCCCTCCTCTCCGAAAAAGAAAAAGACTAAAAAGACAAAAACGACTCGGGGCTCCTCTCCATCCGCGGGGGCTGCGGGGACGGATGGGTCTGCTGCCACTCTGGCAAGCGACCAAGCCAAGATCAGCACATCCGCCCCCTCTGCCCCCCCCCCGGTTGCGGAGCCCCTGACAAAGAAGACTAATACCAAGAGTGCACAGGGCGGAGCCTCGATGACATCGGGGCCCCTGATTCAGAGGTTACCTGCCGTTTTTGAGCCCGCTGGCTTCAAACGCTTCCTCGTTATTCGCTCCACTGATGGCACCATGTTGTCCAAGGGCAACATGATCCATCAGAGGAGAGGATTAGCTAGTGCAATTGGTAGAGATCCGAAGGTAACCCGTTTCTCGGACGGGGGCCTTCTGGCGAATCCCGCCGAGCCAGCCAAGATTAGTGCTTCGGACACTTCATGGCACCCCGGTGAGTGTGACGCCACACTCTACCATGAACTTTGTGAAAGGAGTAGTTTATGCGAGGGAACTCGTTGACTACTCCATTGAGGACATCACCTTAGAGCTGGCCGACCATGGGGCGGTCAAGGTCGAACGTGTGATGAGAAAACAGGGAGGGGCCTCGAGACCCACCCCTAAACTCTTCGTCACGTTCGACTGTGACAAGCTCCCTGAGTCGGTGCGTGCCGGTTGGTACCGCTACCGCGTGAAGGCATTCGTGCCACTGCCGCGGCGGTGCTATTATTGTCACCGCTTCGGCCATATGAATCGCTCATGTAGACGTGCAAAGTCGGGGTCACCCGAAGTCTGTGTAAATTGCTCCAAGGTCGCACACGATAAGTCCAAATCGTGTGTGGCCAAGTGTGTCAATTGCGGAGAGCCGCACCCTGCTTCTTCGAAGCAATGTGGTGCATATCTCCTTGAGAAAGAAATTCAGGCCCAGGATCGACTCTTATTCCGCGAGGCAAAGGACTTGGTCCTGGCGCGCCTGGCTCCTGGCCCATCCAGGCCAACGAGCACGGTTGTTTCCGCGCCCATTTGGAGCCCTTCTGCGGGCTCTACCCAACCCGGGCGCTTCCCTGGTAAAGCTGGCGGCAAAAAGGGTTCATACCCTGCCCCGACTAAAACCAGGGCTCCCCCCTCTTCCCCCAGCGTGACCGTTTCCCGTAAGGCGAAACGGCCACGCGCCTCCACCGAGTCGTTAGACTCAAGGGAGGCAACACCCCTGAAGATGGTCGCTAGGCCATCTTACGGGGTTCCTAAAGCTGTCCCCCGAAAGGAGGGCAGCAACAAAGGAGCTTCGGCTCCTTCGCCCACGCCCCGAGGTGGAGCGAGTGGCTCGGAGACGGTGGTTCCTCGAAAAGAGGGCCCCCCGCCTCCGAAGCCGCAACGCCCGCCTAAGGTTTCGAGGCGGAGGAGGGAGGAAAAGACTAGCATGGCGAGCCCAACCTCCCTCAATGAGTCCTCGAAGGTGACAGCGCCTTCAGGGCTTTGTCCGGCCAACAGCGGCCGGGGTTCTGCCCCCGGGAAGCGTACGGCCATTCCCGTGAGGGTCTTCAATTCAAGGAGGGCCCCCGCGTCTCCTCCGAGCTAGGCCTGGAGGGCATATTCCTTCAATGGAATTGCCGTGGACTCCGGGCCAACTGGGAGGAGCTGCGGAGGCTGGTCTCGTCCCGTTCCCCGTTAGCTATTTTTTTGCAGGAGACCATGCTAGGTGCGTGCCCCTTCCCTGCCCTCCGGGGGTATAAGGGTCTTGCGACCCCACCACCGCGGGATGGCCGGGCTGGGGGATGCGCAGTTTACACCCGGCATGATGTCTCTGTTCTTCCTTTCTCTTTAGATACCTCCTTTCAGGCAGTGGCTGTGCAGCTGCACCTGGATAGGAAGTATACTATCATTTCTGCGTACATTCCACCGTCAGCTGACTTCGACGCAGGGGACTTCCGCCGCGTCGTGGCATGGTTGCCGAGGCCCTATCTCTTGCTTGGAGATCTGAATGGCAGGCATCCTCTCTGGGGAGATTACTCCATAAATCCCAGGGGACAAGTCCTTGCCGATCTGATTGAAGAGCTTGAGATGGGTGTCCTAAATGTGGATGAGTTTACACATCACTGTCCGAGAACCGCTTCATTTTCTTGCCTTGACCTATCTTTGTGCTCTTCGGATGCACAGCCTGATTTTGATTGGGGGGTGGTTGATGACCTCCATGGTAGTGATCACTTTCCCATTCAAATATCATTTTCAGGGCAACTGCCGCCTGAGAGACCACCTCGGTGGTGCTTGGCGCGGGCACGGTGGCCTGCATTTCAGGAAATGACTGAATTCTCAATCTCAGTCGAGGAGTTTAGGTCGGTAGATGAGGTCGTTGAGTTCTTCTCCGGCAACCTCATTGCCGTGGGCCTGACTACTATTCCTAGGACGTCTGGCCGTTTTGCACGCCGACCACTCCCATGGTGGTCGGCCGAGTGTGAGACTGCCCTCAAACAGAAGCGTTATGCCTACATGCGCTATAAGCGCTGCCCGAACAATTTCACTGTCGCTGAATTTCGTCGGGCTAGGGCTAGGTTCCGGTATATTTCGAAGCACGCACGCCGCTCTACTTGGCGGGCATACGTGTCTTCACTTAACGGGAAGACCCCTTTAGCTTAGGTGTGGAAGCGAGTCAAAAGGATTCGGGGCAAGTTCTCGCAGGACCTCCCTCCTGTTCTCCAGGAGAATGGGACCGTAATCTCGGACCCCGCGTCCGTGGCGGAATCCTTAGCGACCGCTTTTTCCGCATTCTCTAGCCGTGATGCTGCTCCGCCAGCATTCAATGCACGTCGTGATGTCGCGGAAGGCCGCCGGCTGGACTTTACCTCCAGAGGCGGAGAACCCTTCAACGACAAGTTTACTGTGAGTGAGTTGTGCTCCGCCCTCGCTTCGTGGTCCGGACGATGTCCCGTACGCCATGCTTCGACACCTGGGTGAGCGAGGCATGGCTTTTCTGTTAGATTTGTTCAATAGGATCTGGGTGGAAGGTCTTCTCCCAGACTCCTGGCGAATCGCTACTGTGCTCGCCTTTCGCAAACCGGTGAGAGATCACTCTACTCCGACCGGTTTCCGCCCAATCTCTCTAACCTCTTGCATGTGCAAGTTGATGGAGAAATTGGTAAATGTTAGATTAGCCTTTTTCCTGGACAGCGGAAGCCATCTGTCTTCCGCACAGTGCGGCTTCCACAAGTTCCACTCCACGTCGGATGCTCTGCTCCGACTGGAAAATGCCGTCTGCGAGGCTTTCCTTCGTAGACAGCACTACGCCACGGTCTTTTTCGATCTGGAGAAGGCCTATGATACCGCATGGCGATACGGTATCATGGAGACTCTCCACACGATGGGGGCGAGGGGACGCCTCCCAATGTTTATATCTGAATTTTTGCGAGATCGTCGATTCCGCGTACGGGTGGGGGGAGCTCTCTCCGGCCCAAAGGAGCAGGAAGAGGGTGTCCCGCAGGAAAGTGTCCTCAGTGTCACACTCTTTGCCCTGAGCGTCAACGGCATCACCTCGGTGCTGCCGGAAGATGTTCTCGCTACGCTCTACGTGGACGACCTTTCGATCTCTTTTAGCGCGGCCCAGATGCCAACTCTGGAGCGTCGACTCCAACAGGCATTGAACCGCGTCTCTCGCTATGCCGAAGCGCACAGGTTTCGGTTTTCTTTGGCCAAGACTAAGGTGGTGCACTTCAGCCGCCATCCACCGCTTCACCCCGACCCAGATTTGTTTCTTAATGGGGTGCGCCGTTTCCTTGGTCTTGTATTCGACCGACGCCTCACCTGGGAGGCTCATATTCGCAGCCTTAGGGTCTCTTGTACCCGCGCCATGGACATTCTCCGTTCCGTGATGTTCAGCGCTTGGGGCGCTGATAGGGCTACTGCCCTACTTTTTTTATTGATCACAGCCGAGCGTTTATTGTGGAAGGTGGATTCGATCCACCACACCGGCCTTCGCCTTGCGACCGGTGCCTTCCGCACTTCCCCCATTGAGAGCCTGTTGGTCGATGCTGGGGAGATGCCACTCGCTCTGCGCCGCGTGCAGTGCATCACTCGCCTGTACACGCGAGCCCGGTGCCTCCCTCAGTCGCCAACAGCTCTCACTGCATCCGCAGCTGATCTCGATGGTGCCTATGCCGCCGAGAGACGCCATTCATACCCTAAGCCTTTTGGGTTTAGGGCCAGAAAACTCCTTCGAGAGCTAGATATAGCTCTCGGGCCGGTGGCGCCCCTGGTTCTGCCCAGGACGCCACCCTGGAGGGTACCACATTTGGCTATTTGTCGCCACGCCTCTGCTCCCAAAGCTTGTACGGCGCCGGGAGTATTGCGTTCGACCTTTTTGGAGCACACATCGTGTCACGCTGGAACCGTGCCAGTGTATACGGATAGCTCCAAGTCCCAAGAGGGGGTCGGCTTCCACGCCGACGCAATACACCACTCGGTACGGGAGATTACGCGACGTGCCCGGTTCGGAGACCGGATTGTGATCTATAGCGACTCACAAAGCGCCCTAAGTGCTCTCGGGGCATTGGAATCCCCGCATCCCCTGGTTCGCGATATCCGTGACGCCACGGTTTTGGCGAGCCGGGCAGATGTCGAGATTATCTTCTGCTGGGTTCCTAGACATGTAGGAATGAGCGCGCCGATGAGGGCGCCAAAGAGTCCGCGAGGACTCTGCGACCGGACCAGCGTTTCGCTCTTCCTCACACCGACTACATGGCACGAATACGGGCAGCTCTTCGGACTGCTTGGGAAAGAAGATGGGAGACGGTCGAAGGGAATTTAAAGTTGTGTGCCATTGCGCCGCGACTGTTCCCATGGACCTATCCCCCAATGCCGCGGCGGCTTCAGGTTGCTTTCGGTCGTCTTCGAATCGGACACACTTGTGTGACGCATCGCTATCTGATGGAGCGCTCGCATGTGCCCTATTGCAACGACTGCGTCATCCCCCAGACTGTTCGGCACATTCTTGTCGAATGTCCCAGTCTGGGTGATCTTCACGCATGATACCTGTCCCAGTACCGGGATGGGCGGGGTCGCTACCGCCTGTCCCTTGTGCTCGGGACAGATTCGTGCACATTGACTTGTGGACTTGTTGACTTCTTGGGGGAGGCCGGCCTTCTCCCTATTATTTAAGCAAGGTTTGTTTGTATTTTTTGTTTTGTTTTGTTTTGTTTTTTTTGCATTTGTTTTGTTTTTTGTTTGTTTTTTCCTTTAGTTGCACGCTCCTGCACCGGGGGGACCTCTCCCCGACGCACCAGCTTGCTTCCTTTCCCCCTTTTGGGGTGTTGTTTTTTTTTTTCTCTTTAATTTTATTTTAAAGTAGCCTAGAACTAGGCCAGTTTTAATACGGCGACTAATGCCCAAGTAGGCAGTCGCCAGATGAGCTCTTAGAAAAAAAAAAAAATCAAAATCCACTTGAAGAATTAGATGAAATAATAGAAAATATAATAGAAGCCAGCAAATTAACTTTCAAACTTAGTATTAAACCTAAAAGCACTAAATATAACAAACCATGGTGGACAGAAGAATGTAGCAAACAGGTGGGTCTGAGGTGGAAGGCTAAACGTACTAATGAAAGAAACTTCACTCCACAGTTGGCTGTCTGGCTTTGTTCTGGAAGGTTGTCTTACAGGAAGCTCCTGATTCTCATTGTAAGATTGGGATATAATACTGATTTAGGTGTGTAGTTTTTCTTGTATTTATTTAATACATCAATCACTGTGTAATATATACATTAGTGATTAATACTTTTGGGGAAAATAACTTGGCAGCAATCCTGAGCAAGAATTTTTTTGGTGAGTCTTAACTTTTTCCTTAGTAAATTTCTGAGAGTATGGCTGTTTGTATAGATGGTGAGAGCATGCTGTTTGAAAGTAGTGTGTATGTGGTGTGTGATGCATGTGGAGTTGAAAGGAGAGTAAATGTAACTGAAATCCGTGTGTGTTTTCTGGAAGGGGAGGTTAGGAGGTTGAGTGGGGAATGTAAGAGGTTGAATGATTTGGTGTTTGAGGTGAGAAGAGATGCAAGTGTGCGATTGAAGGGTGAGATTAGTGCTAAGAGGGTGGAAGATAGGGCTAGGACTGGGAACAGTGTAGAAGTTGTGAGTGATGATGCATGGTGGGTGAAAAGGGATAGTATAGATAAGTTAGGACAGATTAGGTATTTGAAAAGGAAGGACATAGAACCTGTTAGGTTGACTAACAGATTCAATGTCCTGAGAGAGGAAGAGTGTGAAAGTGATTTGCCTGGTGTGATTGTGGATGAAAGCAGGATGGGTGGTAGTGTGACTGAGAGCAGGAGGGAGGGTAATATTAGGCCAAGACAGAATAGGAGAATGACTGAGGTGCTAGTGATGGGTGACTCTCAGATTAGGTATTTAGATAGGAAGTTGAGTGATAGCAAGTGGAAGGGAATGAGAGTTTGTCTGCCGGGTGCTGGTGTAAGTGATGTTTGTGAGAGGTATGATAAGAACATAAGAAAAGAAGCAGACTGCAAAAGACCATTCATGGCCTAACATAACATAACATAATTTCACGGATGACAAAAGCCACAAAGGCCTATCAAAGGTCATCCGTATCCATCAAATCCCACCCACATAATGCATCCATAGGATTTTGTCAGATCATGCATCTACAATATACAATTTAACAATCCATAGGAATGTCCAACGAAGTATCTACAATATACAATTTAACAATCCATAGGAATGTCCAACGAAGCATCTACAATATATAATTCAAAGCCTCCATAGGAGTCTGTCAAAAACAAAATCAAAGTCCCCCAAAATATACAATAAAAAGAAACTGCATCCACAGGAATGAGTCAAGAACATATCCACATACCAAAAAGTAAGAAATTAACCCTCCATCCCCATATAATCATCCAATCTGCACTTGAAAACATTCAAGTTTGGGCTGTCTACAGTCTCAGGTGTCAAACTATTCCAATAATCCACCACTCTGTTAGTGAAAAAATATTTTCTAACATCCAGTCTGCACCTCTGTTTTTTAATCTTTAAGTGGTGGCCTCTAGTTCTATTACTACCTTCTAACTCAAATAACTTGCTGAAATCCAATTTATCCATCCCAGAAAAGATTTTAAAAAGCTCAATCATATCTCCCCTCACACACCTTCTTTCAAATGAAAACATATTTAATACCCTCAGTCTATCTTCATATTCAAGGTGCTTCAGGGATGGTATTATTTTTGTTGCCCTCCTTTGTACTGACTCTAATAAGTTTATATCATGTCTAAAATGTGGTGACCATGCCTGTATACAGTACTCTAAATGTGGCCTGACATAAGAGTTGTTAATTTAAGGATGACCTCCTTACTCTTGTAGCTAACATTTCTTTTAATGTAACCTAGCACCCTATTTGCTCTATTTTTTGCCTCAATACACTGCTTTGAAAATTTCAGTGACCTATCTACTACTACTCCTAAGTCCTTCTCATCTTCAACTGAATTAAGCCAATACCCATGCATCTCATAGCTAAATTCCCTATTATCTCTCCCCATGTTAATAACTTTGCATTTATTAAGGTTAAAAGTCATAATGGCAGCTCCTGTTCCATTCAACACACAAAAGATTTTTTACCAGAGAAAAGTCATCAACATTGTCACCCTTTACAGGAGTTCGTCAGATCTAATCTACAATATACATAAAATGCATCCAGAGGTTTATATCCATTCATGCAACCGCAAAATATAATCTCCCCACTCCTTAGAAAAATATGTACATAAAAAAAAGTCAGTCCCATCTAGCAGCTTCATCTATATATTTATCTAATCTATTCTTAAAACTACCCAGAGAGTAGGCTTCTATCACATGTCTAGTGAGCCTATTCCATTCATCTACCACACGATTTGTAAACCAATTCCTCCCAATCTCCTTCCTAAACCTATACTTATCAAGCTTAAACCCATTGCTACGTGTCCTGTCATGTTCACTAAGTATAAGAACCTTACCCAGATCCCCTTTATTATATCCTTTTACCCATTTGAAGACCTCAATCAATTCCCCTCTGACTCTTCTCCTTTCCAATGTATGTAGATTTAGTTTTCTGAGCCTTTCACCATAAGGTAAGTTCCTTAGCCCACCAATCATCTTTGTCATCCTTCTCTGCACAGACTCGAGCAAATCAATATCCTTCCTATAATATGGTGACCAAAATTGTACTGCATAGTCTAGATGAGGCTTAACTAGCGCCAGATACAGTTTTAGAATGACTTCAGCACTCTTATTGCTTACACTCCTCCTAATGAATCCCAATATCCTATTAGCTTTATTCTTAGCATTTAGGCATTGCTTTCTAGGACGAAGGTCTGAACTTACCGAAATACCCAAGTCCCTCTCACAATCAGTCCTCCCTAAAATTCTCCCATTTAATTTATAACTATTCAATGGATTATTTCTACCTATACTAAGTACACTACATTTGTCTATGTTAAACTTCATTTGCCATTTCTCGGCCCAATTGGACAGAATGGTCAATTTCTCCTGCATTACAACAGCATCAGAATCAGCCCTAATGGCCCTACCTAGCTTAGTATCATCAGCAAATTTACTCAGGTCACTACTTATACCTATGTCAAGATCATTAATATATATTAAGAATAGCAAGGGACCCAAAACAGATCCTTGCAGAACTCCACTGCTAACACACCCCCACTCAGATTTAACTCCATCTATACTAACTCTTTGCTGTCTGTCACCAAGCCTTGACTGAATCCACTTAAATATACTGCCATCGATCCTGTGTGCTTTAACTTTGCCCAGAAGCCGTAAGTGTGGCACTCGATCAAAAGCCTTACTAAAGTCCAAGTATAAAATATCATAGTTTTCATCATTATCTGCTGCTTCATACACCTTACTTTAAAAAGACAGCAAATTAGTCAGACAGGATTTACCCTTACTAAAGCCATGCTGTGATTCTTTTATCAACTTATGCTTATCCAAGTGATCTCTAATATTTCTTGCTATAATAGATTCCATCATTTTCCCTACCACTGATGTCAAACTTACTGGTCTGTAATTAGACATATTTGTTTTATCCCCTTTCTTAAATATAGGTATCACATTGGCTTTCTTCCATGCCACTGGCACAATGCCACTCTCCAATGATTTTCTAAAGATGCATGCTAGGGGCTCACTTAACACATCCTTACATTCTTTCAAAATTCTAGGAAATAGCTCATCAGGACCGGGTGCTTTACTACTTTTAATTTTATCAATTTCCTTTGTCACTATCTCCTTTGTGATCAAGATATCCTTTAATTTCTCTTCATCATTACCCCGAAAGATCATTGACACCTCAGGTATATTTAGAGTATCCTCCTGTGTAAATACTGATAGGCTGGTTTCTGGGTGTGAGAGGGATGCAGTTGTGATTACGCATGTGGGAGTGAATGATGTAAAGAAGGTGGGTACATGTGAGTTACGTGAGCAGTATAAAAGGTTAGTTGAAAGGATGAGTAAAAGCAGGGTAAAAAGTGTTGTTTCTGGTGTGCTTCCGAGATTGGATGTGGGGGTAGAATGGTTGTCGCATGCAATTGGTTTAATGAATTTGTGAAAGGACTGTGTGAGGAGTTAGGATTGGTGTTTGTAGATGTCTGGGGTGGGTTTTACGGGAATAGGAGGTTGTATGCGATGGATGGGCTGCATCTTAGTCGGGCAGGTGTTGTGGTTCTAGGGGGGGAGCTGGATAGTGTTATTAGGTCCTTACGGGTGGGAAACTAGAAGCTGTTAGAGGTAAGGGAATAACAGGAATAGAGGGCAGGTGTAGGAAATCGAAGGGATGCAGAGATAGAGGAATAGCTAGGGGGGGAGGGCATACTGATGCGTTATAGGGAGACTAATGCACAAGTGAATGAGCAAATAACTAGGAATAAAAAAGCACGATGCAATGAAGATGGGAATAATAAAAAAAACTTAAAAATATACTACACAAATGGTTGGAGTATAAGGAATAAGATAGATCTCTATTAGAATGTCCCGCTTATAATATAAAAAGACAAAAAATGATAAGCAATCTAAGCTTACTGAATATAAAAAATATAACTCTCAAAACCCTTTTGGGAGGAGGTGGTTTCAACCCACATACCCAAAAAAGATAAAAAAAATACTTCTTAAATTTCTTGCTTCTACTAGAAAATTATCAAAATTATAAAACTAAAACTGCTTAAAAATAATGAATATATTGCTATTATAGGTACCTAGTATACTCCAACTTGATTATCACAATAACTATAAATAACTCAATATCTATAAACTAAGTCTGCTTGATCAGTCACTATTTTACCTTAATTACCCGATTAACAAATTTAACTTGTCTATAAATACCTACGTAAATGTCACCTTTGACCAAATCCAGTTAAGAACATATTCTGGTTCAAATATTAAGGATACTAACAAGGTTCCACTTCTTTTCTGAAGCCCTATGGAGAGGAGCCCCATAGGTGAAGATTGGTGTGGGTTTCTATTCTATTAACTATAACTATCACTTTCAATTATCTCAGGAACCAGATGTAACTAAAAATTAATAAATATCTTTAAACGTATTAATACAGGTATTCACCTTTAAAAGAGAAATCAATGAGATTTTACATATTAAAATAAATTAATAAGATAAAAAAAGGGAAAGAAAAGACAGAATCATTAGCTCACCTAATTATAATATAAACTCATAATTATACCAATTATACAGTGCAGCAAACTGTGTAGTGTCTAACTCTCTTAGACCCACTATCATTAACACACCTCCAAAAAAAATGCGAATTAATCAAATACTGGTCTGGTGGTGGGAAGACATACTCCATCCAAGAGGAGTGAACCCCTCCACGAAAGGAAAAAACAAAAAAACTAGCACCTGTAAAAGAAGATGATAAATTTAATGACAAATCTCTTCTATTCAACATTGCCCTTAAAAACAGTAATTTACTTAATGATATTCAACATCATGATGTAACTTTGGTAAACATGTAGACGGGCGCGCCCAGCCAGAAAAAATTATTTTGTGTAAATATTATCATTTACCCGGTGTGGTGGAGCGAATGTGAGTGTGTGTAAAAGGGCCATTCTCCCACCCCTTTTCTAAGTACCCTCTCCCTCCCTCTGTAAGAATGTGTGTGTGAATGGGAATGGGTTTGGTTTTTGTTTGTTTGTTTTTTATTGATTAGCATGTTATTATAAATTTTTTTTCTTATCTTTCCAGGCGCCATAATTTGGAAAGATAAGAGGGCAAGCACTTGTAAATTACCCCTGTAATTGAAGCTATAACTGTTATTATTATTATACCAAAGGCCATTAGTATAGGACAAGGGTTCCAGGCCATGTTCTGTCCTATTTGATTGTGTATAAAATAGTTTAGCTTTAACGAAGGAGGGCTTATTAGAGCCACACAACTCTAACAAGGTTACCTATCTTAGTCCAAGCTCGGAGGTGCAATTTTGAATACAAAAAAAATTTTGTAAGTAAAGGGACTGTATAACGTGAGCCCATCTTTTGTTGTTCATTGACTGTAGTAACCCAAATTTTATTTGGGTTGTTTGATTCTTATTGTTCCTAAAATCAATTAATAATAATTATAAGTGGGACTTATTTATTTTTTCTGATATATATATATAGGCTCATTGGGTGCACATTTACCCATATTTTTGTAAATATTGTATTTTTTTTCGTGTTAGTAAAGGACTGTACATACAATCCGTTTCATTCTCCTTCGATTTCTCATGTCTGGATTAGTGTAGGAAGCGGATTGGATCGATTGGGGTTAGTCTAAATTTTTCAGCCCGCTACATTTGGCGCCCGAATAAGGACGTGAGACTTCGAAACCGGGAGCGTGACGGGATTGGATTGCAGTCCATACCCAATTAGCGTGGCAGGTAGTTTGGTTGTTTTTCACCTTTGTCTATCGCTGTTACTAACCTGGGAGGATGGCTTCTGTGGAACAGGGCCTCCATGATGAGATTGTGAGACTGAGGCTGGAATTGAGGCAGAAAGAGGAGGAATGTATGATGTTGAGGAACTTGATTGATGGATTGAAGAGTGATGTGATGAGTATGGATGAGAAGACAGACAAGATGAGGAAAGAAATGGACGAGAGACAGAAGCAGGTCGACCAACGGATGAAGGACTTGTATGACATGATGAAGGGGTCAGGACCGGCCCTAGGACCCTCGACCTTGACCCCTGCTCCGACTGAAGGGGATAAGACTAATGGGATCAATGGGAGTGTGTGCGAGTCTAGAGAGGATAGGGTGATTATGAGTGATAGGAAGGACGGAGAATGGAAGAGAGTTGAATGCAAGAGAAGAAGGAAGAGTGGTGCAAAGGGGAAGGATAGGAAGGTAAGAGGCAAGAGTGTGGACTCATTGTACTCGGATGAAGGAGAGAGTGATGGTATGATTGATATGAGTGAGAGTGAAGGCAGCTAGAGTGAAGTGAATGTGGGAAAGGGTATTTTGATAAGGGAAGTGCCAAAGATAGATAGATTTAGGTTACATGGTGGGAAAAGTATGGAAGAATTCTTCGGGGAATTTGAGCGATATTGTAAGCTCAAGTACCCGGAGAATAAGGGATACTGGATGAATGTTTTGGGGGAATGTTTGGAGGGAAAAGTATTGGAGTTTTTCCACGTGATTACAAGTGTGGGGGAACCAAGGTACGATGTGGTGAAGAAGCGGATGATTGGACAGGTGAAACGAATGAAAGAGAGTGTGAAGTATAAAAGGGTAAATGAATTTGAGAAGGCTCGAATGGGGAAAAGTGAAAGTGTGAACATGTATGCACATAGGCTTGAGAGTATGGCAAGAAAGAGGTATGGTGATGATGATGTAAATGAATGTAAATGATGAGGAAGTTTTTGGACACGATCCCGCGAAAGGTGAGTGAATGGCTGAGTGGAAAGAGAAAGGAGAGAATGAGACTGACAGGTGAACGGTTGATGTGGGAGGATGTGTTGGAGCTGTTGGAAGATGGACGATTTAATGATGAAAGCGATCTAGAAGAGGATGGATGGTACAGTGTGAACGTTGGGGGTAAGAAGCCCAGGAGCTTTCATCCACCCCAGCAGTATGTCAGCTACAGGGATGCCCTGAAGGCTGCACCAGCTGGAGTGATGTCAAACTTCCTGGGCCGGCAGAATGGAGGGTGGTCAAATGGAAGGGGACAGATGAATTTCAAGCGTGGGAACGGATATATGAGAGAGAAACCGAGGTATGTCCCAGCAAACGAGAGATCAAATGGTGGGAGAAAGATTGTGGAATGTCATCGGTGTGGAAGGAAAGGTCATATGTTGGCAGAATGTAGGTGGACATCTGGTGCATGTTTTGGTTGTGGTAAGAAAGGGCATATGATAAAGGATTGCCAGGAAAGTGTGAAAGAGTGCTTTGAGTGTAAAGAAATAGGCAATTTGAAGAAAGATTGTCCGAGGTTGAATGGTGGAGCAACTGCTGGGGGGAGTGTGAAGTATGCTTGTGGTAATTGTGGAAAGGCTGGTCATTATGCGAGGATGTGTCGTGACCAGAGGAATGTATGTAGCTATTGTGCGATGGAAGGACATTCAAGTGAAAAGTGTTGGATTAGACTGAGAGCGCAAGGTGTGAATGGAAAGTCTGAAGCGGGAAACTGAATTGTAAGAGGGTACCTGGTGAAGTATCCTCTGGGTGCATGAGTGTGAGTAATGTGTTGGTAAGTCTGTCGAGTGTCAAAGTGCTGTCTGGTAGGAAGTATGAGTGTCTGAGTGTGAAGGTGGAATTGAATGGAATTGAGTGTTTGGCTTTAATAGATTCTGGATGCAAGGCGAGCTTGGTGTATAAAGATGTGTATGACAAGGTTAGCGAGAAAGCCCTCCTGTCTGAGTGCAAGGGTAGTTTGGTAGGTATTGGTAATAGGAGAGTGCCTGTGATTGGAATGATAAGGTCAGCTGTTCGAATGCATGGTATGATGATGAATGAATGTGAATTTTCTGTGATTGATAAGGTGAGTAGTGAGTATGGTGTGATTTTGGGGTATGATTTTATGAAAATGAATCGTATGGTTGTGCATCCTGCGAGTGATCAGATTGAGAGAAAGATTGGTAAAAATGGGGTGTATAAGTTATATGTAGGGAAAGATGGTAGTGTTTTGAGGAGTGTGTTTACTGGTATTGAGGTGACTGCTATGGAGAATGTAAGACTTGTGAAGGGTGAAAGGGTGTCTGTTAGAGTGAGTTGGAGTAAGGATGTTAGTTTGAATGTGAGTGAGAACACTGTGATATTGGATGGAAAGGATGCGTGTTATAAGGTAAGGCGTGTTGCTTGTGTGTTTGATGGCTTGATGAGAATGAATGATCCTTTTGTATGTGTGCAGGCGGACCCCAGTGTGAAAGGGCAGGTGAGGGGAATCCAAGTCGGAGATGTACTGGGCCACCTCTCCACTGTCAATGAGGTAGGTATGGATGATAGTACGGATATCAGGGTGAATGTTGCGAATGAAAAGACATGTGAATGGATGTATAATGAGGTGAAGGACATGGTGAAATTGGATGGATGTTTGACTGAGTATGAAAGGGAGGATGTGTATCGAATGATATTTGAGCGAAAGGGAGCCCTCAGTAAGGGTGATCTGGATTTCGGGGTTGCAAAGCTCCCGGAATTCAAGATTGTCCTGAAGGAGGACTCCCCAATCTATCAGCGGCCGAGGCATTTCCCACGTCCGGTTGCTGATGAGATTGAGGAGCAGTGTTTGGAATTGGAGCAATTGGGGGTGATTGAAGAGAGCGAGAGTGCATGGAATAGTCCAATTGTACCTGCACGTAAGCCGGATGGAAGATTGCGTCTGTGTGTGGATTATCGAAAGGTGAATGAAAGGACTGTGAAAGAAAGGTTTCCGATGTGTGTGGTATCTGAGTGTGTGTATAGTATGCATGGGATGGAGTGGTTTACAAAGCTGGATCTGGTACGGGGGTATTACCAGATGCCCATTGCTGAGGAGAGCCGGCCAGTAACTGCCTTCTCTCCCTCAAAGAGGCATTACCAGTTCCGGAACCTCAGCTTTGGGTTGGCTAATGCTCCCGGAGCCTTCCAGCGGGCAATGAATGTTGTGTTGAGTAAGTTTGCGAGTAAGAATGTGATTGCGTTTATAGATGATATTTTGATTATGACTGAGAGTTTTGAGGAGCATATGAGATTGGTGAATGATGTGTTGAGAACGTTGGAGAGTGTTGGTGTGAAGGTGAAAGTGGCGAAGTGTGAATGGTTTGCGAAAGAAGTGGAATTCCTTGGGCATATGGTGAGTGAGAATGGGTTGCGAAAATCACCGAAGTATGTTGAGAAGGTGCGAATGTTTCCTAAACCGGTGACTGTGAAGCAACTGAAGTCGTTTTGGGGTTTGATTGAGTTCCAGCGAAAGTTTATACGTGATTGTTCTGGTGTGAGTAAGCCTCTGACTGAGTGGATGGGCAAGAAAGGTAGTACGGTTGTCAAGTGGAATGATAAGATGAATGAGGCGTATGAGAGACTGAAAGAGGCAGCGGCTGAAGATGTTGAATTGGCTTACCCAGATTATAGTGTAAATGCAAAAATGCTTGAACTGTATACAGATGCGAGTGGGTATTGTATGGGAGGTTTTCTGATGTAAGAGCAGCGTTTGAATGGAGAGAATGTCAGGCGAATAATTGGGTATGTATCCAAGGCTATGAATGTTGCAGAACAAAAGTATTCGACTGTGGAACGAGAGCTGGCTGCGATAAGATATTGTTTGAAAGTATTGCGTCCATTTTTGTATGGTGTGAGGTTTGTGATAAAAACCGATCATCAACCTCTTGTGTATCTGCAGCGTATGAAGTGGGCTGATAGTAGGATTGCAAGGACTTTGGAAGATTTGAGTGACTTTGACTATGTGATTGAGTATGTGCCTGGTGAATGGAATAGAGTGGCTGATTTGATGTCAAGGTATCCTGGTACGAATGATGAAAATGTGTGTGGAGTGAGTGATCCTGAGTATTTGCCGAAAGGGATTATGAATGGAAAAGAGAGTAAGGGTGGTGGTGATTCCTTGTTTGAGAGTGTATGGAATGGTTTGCAAGATTTGAAGAGTGATGGAGTAGATGTGAGAGTGCCCGATAGTGTAGATGATTTAAGGAAGGAGGTAATGAATGAAGTGTGTAGGAAGCCTGAAAGCATTGGTATGGCAAAGGTGCAGAACTTCATGAAAGAATTGAGAGCGATGTGTATGCAAGGGGTCCCGCCATTTCAGGAAGTGTTGATTGTAGTGAGTCGTTTGTATGGAGTGATTGTTTATGTGCACTTTGGTGGTGAGAGGCCGATTGTGTACAAGGATGAGAAGATGAAGGGTTTGAATCCTAATGTGGTACATCTACAATGTTTGAGCGGTGTGCACTACAATTGGGTGATTGAAAAGTATTCATATATAAGAGAGAAGAATGATTGTCTGGATGAAGATGAATGTGTGGTGAGTGATGATATGGGAGTAAATGACAGTGTGGATATAAGTGCTGATGTTGGTGTGCTTGTTCCTTCAGTGTATTGCGAACATGGTGGACCTGATATGATGGAAGTGAGAGTGAAAGTTGGTGAAAGGTTGTTCTGTGGTTTGATTGATACTGGAGCGCAGGTCTCTTTAGTGAATGAGAGGATTCTGAGTAAGTATGATGAGTTTAAATGTTGCGAGCATAAACCTGTGAAGTTACGGATAAGTGGATTAGGGAATGGCTTGATAGTGGCATGGGAACAGGTTAGTCTGAAAGTGAGTTTGGGTAATGGTGTGAATGTGAAGCATGACTTTGTGATTCTGAAAGGTGAGCAAATGCCTTGTTGTTTCTTGCTTGGTGTAGACTTTATGAGATTGAATGATTTGTCTTTGGATGCTGATAAGGATTGTCTTATGAAAGGTGAATGTGAGGTGATGAGGTTGAATGAGTGTGCAAAGAACGTTGTCAAGTTTTGCGGTATGATTGAGTTGGTCATGGATGATGAGAATGAGATTTTAAGTGATGATGATATTCTAGAGATGCAAGAGATGTGTCCTTTTGTTAGTGAGTTGAAGAGGTGTGTAATGATGCGTGTTGATTTGAATGAATGGCCAGAGTGTTTAAGTGATTTTAAAAGGTATGCTAAGGATTTTTTTGTTTGTATGGATGTTGTATATTTTGTGAGGCATGTGAAGGGTGGTGATGATATGTATGTACCTGTGATGTCCTTAGTTGGTATGATTGGTCTGGTGAAGGTTGTGCATGATAATTATGGGCATATGGGTAAGTTTAAGCTGTGGGAGTGTATGAAGGAGCGTGTGTTCCATCCGTTTCTGAGAACTGTTGTGAATGATGTTGCAACTACGTGTGAAAGGTGTCAGAAGCGAAAGGTGCAAGGTGTGCAAGTGAAACCACCGATGTTGAAAGTTGATGCGAAAGAACCGTTTGAATTGGTAGTGATTGATTGTGTGTCTTTGCCGCGTACGAGTGCTGGGAATGTTGGTATGGTTGATCATAAAAGTAAGTTTGTGTATGCAGCACCTGTGAGAGATAAAAGGAGTGTGACTGTTGCGCGTGTGGTTGAGCAGTTGTTTTTTCCTATGTGTGTATGGAAGCCTAGAAGATGTCTGAGTGATAATGGGCCTGAATTTGTAGGGAAAGTGTTTGAGCAAATGTTGAGAGAGAATGGTGTGGAGCATGTGAGAACAACTCCGTATGTACCGTCTTCAAATGGATTGGCTGAACGGACTATAAGAACCTTGTGTGAGATGTTGAGAATGATGAGTACGACAGTGAATGACTGGGATGTGTGTCTGGGGAGAGTGTTGTGGGCGTATAATTCAACTGAGCATAGTGCAACTGGAATGTCCCCATGTCAGTTTGTGATGAATTTTGAAAGGCGAGTGAAAGATAGGTTTCGTTTGAGTGAAAGTGAACAGAGTGTATGGCGTGAAGCGCATGAAAGGTTCCGTTCATTTGAATTAGGTACAAAAGTATTGAAGGTGAAAGAAGTGAAGGGTAGGTTGAATGTATCAAAGATGAGTGAGAAGTTTGATGGACCTTATAGAGTTGTGAGAGTTTGGGAAAATGGGGTAACGTATGTTTTGGAGAGTTTGAATGACGGCATGACTGAGAGAGTGCGGGCTCATCAGAGTCAGTTAAGGAGATGGAGGGAACCTCCTGACTACCTGGTGAGCTATCCAGTGTATGGACTGTGTAGAGAGAGAGGTAAAGTGCATGATGATGAGAATGAATGTGATAGTATGGATCTGTCTGGGAAAGAGCTAGTCTTAGTCTCGAGGAGTAGAAAGCGTACAAAGAAGGGTGAAAGGAAGAATGAAAGTAAGTCTGAGCAGAGTGTTTCTGGTATGGGGAATCTTGAAAGGGAGATTGAGTTTTTGCGTAAACAGGTGAGTGATTTGGCTGGTATAAGTAGACGAGTGAGTGCGCTGCCTGTGCCTGATTTTTCTGGTTTTGGGAACAGTATGAATGATAGTGTGTTTGGGCAGAACGAACCTAGTGTGGCTGATTTTCCGGGTTTTATGAATGGTAATAGTAGGGGTGAGTTTGATGTAGTGAATGATGAAGTGGCTGATTTTTCAGGTTTCTGGTGGGAACCAGTCGAAGGTGTTTCTGGTATGCCTGTTGAGAATACAGGGGATGTGAGTGACCTGTCTGTTTCGCAAGAATGTACCTTGAGTTGGATGAGAGCTGTGAGTGAGGAGCTGATGAATGGGGGTATGAAGAGTGAGGGTTCTGAACGGAAGAGTATGAAAGAATTCTGTCGTGAGATGGGAGAACTGGTAATGAGGGCTAAGAGTATGGTTGATGAGATGATAAATAGTGACGATGAGACTGACAGGACGACTGACGAACAACCCCGACTAATTGCTACGCGTAGCCAGGGACCAGTAGAAGAGTGTGAATGGGTGCAGAAGGGTGCGATTGAGCACAAGTGGTACCATGAAGAGTGATTGAAAGGGTTTTGTGAGTGGCTGGTCGAATGGCTTAAGGAAGGAGGGGTGTGGTGGAGCGAATGTGAGTGTGTGTAAAAGGGCCATTCTCCCACCCCTTTTCTAAGTACCCTCTCCCTCCCTCTGTAAGAATGTGTGTGTGAATGGGAATGGGTTTGGTTTTTGTTTGTTTGTTTTTTATTGATTAGCATGTTATTATAAATTTTTTTTCTTATCTTTCCAGGCGCCATAATTTGGAAAGATAAGAGGGCAAGCACTTGTAAATTACCCCTGTAATTGAAGCTATAACTGTTATTATTATTATACCAAAGGCCATTAGTATAGGACAAGGGTTCCAGGCCATGTTCTGTCCTATTTGATTGTGTATAAAATAGTTTAGCTTTAACGAAGGAGGGCTTATTAGAGCCACACAACTCTAACAAGGTTACCTATCTTAGTCCAAGCTCGGAGGTGCAATTTTGAATACAAAAAAAATTTTGTAAGTAAAGGGACTGTATAACGTGAGCCCATCTTTTGTTGTTCATTGACTGTAGTAACCCAAATTTTATTTGGGTTGTTTGATTCTTATTGTTCCTAAAATCAATTAATAATAATTATAAGTGGGACTTATTTATTTTTTCTGATATATATATATATAGGCTCATTGGGTGCACATTTACCCATATTTTTGTAAATATTGTATTTTTTTTGTGTTAGTAAAGTACTGTACATACAATCCGTTTCATTCTCCTTCGATTTCTCACGTCCGGATTAGTGTAGGAAGCGGGTTGGATCGATTGGGGTTAGTCTAAATTTTTCGGCCCGCTACACCATTTCTGAATATTCATGTGCGTTTGAGTCGCCTGACATACCTCACCCCCAACCCCTATTATAATTCGCAAAACGATTAAAGGCGCTGACATGTTGTAGTTAAAGCAATTACCTATGTAAACGTCAGAACATTATAAAAATTAGGATTATATACTGGTGGGCCTGTGCCCCCAGATTCCCCGTATCCCCCCAATTTAATGAAACTCAGGATCATCGTAGTGCGGTCCACGCATCGTGTTTATCCCCCCATGAGCCGGCCCCTATAAATGTACTCCAAAAACGTGAAACATTTTTGAACACGGACGAAATAGTACATCTTATAGGCCGAGCCGCTCGTCTACATATTTACCGTAACTTTTACTGGTCATACAAAAAATTGTATTATTAGTACCAGTACTAAGATTAAAGATATTGGTAAATGTTGCGAGTATGGCCGGATGCGACTCTGGCTTATTTTTTTTCTCAGAAGAGAACAAACAGTTGAAGGGGAAATACGATAATTACATGAATTATGATGTCATAAATCCGCTACTAAATGGGGACATTTATAAAATAATAAAAAAACACAAAGAACATTATTAGGGAGGAACGAAAGTTAATCTAATAGAACACCGACATGTTTACTTAGAGAGAGGAGAGAGTAGCTAGGATAAAAACGGTAAATATGTAGATTAGCGACTTGGCTAGAAGTGTTTTTTTTGGTAAATATTTGGTAAACCTGAAGATCCATACCTCGCGAACCATACTATGGGTTGCTATATGGGGGGGGGGGCATAGCCCCCCCCATACCCCCTGCTCGGTATGCTCGCCCTCAGGAACAAGTAATAAAACAAGTTAATCACACAGTTGGGTGAAGATGAGAAGGATTTAGGAGTAGTAGTAGATAGGTCACTGAAATTTTCAAAGCAGTGTATTGAGGCAAAAAATAAAGCAAATAGGGTGCTAGGTTACATTAAAAGAAATGTTAGCTACAAGAGTAAGGAGGTCATCCTTAAACTATACAACTCTTATGTCAGGCCACATTTAGAGTACTGTATACAGGCATGGTCACCACATTTTAAACATGATATAAACTTATTTGGAGTCAGTACAAAGGAGGGCAACAAAAATAATACCATCCCTGAAGCACCTTGAATATGAAGATAGACTGAGGGTATTAAATATGTTTTCATTTGAAAGAAGGTGTGTGAGGGGAGATATGATTGAGCTTTTTAAAATCTTTTCTGGGATGGATAAATTGGATTTCAGCAAGTTATTTGAGTTAGAAGGTAGTAATAGAACTAGAGGCCACCACTTAAAGATTAAAAAACAGAGGTGCAAACTAGATATTAGAAAATATTTTTTCACTAACAGAGTGGTGGATTATTGGAATAGTTTGACACCTGAGACTGTAGACAGCCCAAACTTGAATGTTTTCAAGTGCAGATTGGATGATTATATGGGGATGGAGGGTTAATTTCTTACTTTTTGGTATGGGGATATGTTTCTTGACTCATTCCTGTGGATGCAGTTTCTTTTTATTGTATATTTTGGGGGAATTGGATTTTGTTTTTGACAAACTCCTATGGAGGCTTTAAATTATATATTGTAGATGCATGGTTGGACATAATCCTATGGATTGTTAGATTGTATATTGTAGATGCATGATCTGACAAAATCCTATTGATGCATTATGTGTGTGGGATTTGATGGATACAGATGACCTTTGATAGGCCCTTGTAGCTTTTGTCATCCATGAAATTATGTTATGTTATGTGGAATAAATATTATAGGAATGTGAGGAGGAAAGCTCACGGGGTATGGATCTTCAGAATTACCAAATATTTTTGTTCACCCCTGCCAGAATATTCATTCGCGTTTGAGTCGTCTGACATCAGACCCTACCCCCACCCTTATTATAATTCGCAAAATGATTAAAGGCGCTGACATAATTTGGTTAAATCATTCACCTCTGTAAACATTAGGAATTAATCTATAAACAATTAGGGATAATACTTCAGATTCTGGGCGCACGGTAGATGGCGCTGTTAGTCGGCTACAATTTTTGGGCTACAGCATAACATAACATAACATAACATAATTTCATTGATGACAAAAGCCACAAGGGCCTATCAAAGGTCATCCACATCCGTCAAAACCCACCCACAAAAAGCACCATCGCCAGGGGAAGACAAAATAAAAGTCCTCCACAATATAATATAACAGATGACAAAAGCCACAAGGGCCCATCATAGGTCATCCAAGTCAAACGGCCTCTTTTTTAAGGCACCCAAACTCCCAAGAAAAATACATCCAGATGATTGCGTCCAGAAACAAGGGTATCACCAATCAAGGCTTGTCAAGAACTAAATCATGCAGCTATAGATATATACAAACAATATTAATATATACAAAACTTAGGAACCATCACAACCTTCCCTCCCCATAAACTCATCCAACCTACTCTTAAATACATTTAAATTTGGACTACCTACTACCCTCCGCGGCAACTTGTTCCAGAAGTCTACCACTCTATTGGTGAAAAAATATTTTCTTAAATCCAACCTACACCCTTGCTTTTTAATTTTCAAGTGGTGACCTCTAGTCCGATTTCCATCATCTAACTCAAAAAACTTGCTAACATCCAATTTATCTATCCCAGAAAATTTTTTAAAGAGCTCAATCATATCCCCTCTCGCACACCTCCTTTCAAACGAGAACATATTTAATACCCTCAGTCTCTATATATTCAATGTGCCTCAGGGAAGGAATCATCTTTGTTGCCCTACATTGCACTGACTCGAGAAGGTTAATATCGTGTCTAAAATGTGGGGACCATGCCTGTATACAGTACTCTAGATGTGGCCTAATATAAGAGTTATAGAGCTTAAGAATAACCTCCTTACTTTCGTAACTGACATTTCTCTTAATGAAACCCTGCACTCTATTTGCCCTATTTCTTGCTTCAATACACTGCTTAGAAAACCTTAATGACTTATCTATTACTACTCCTAGATCTTTATCATCCTCTACTGAGCTCAGCCAATGCCCATCCATTTCATAGTTAAATTCTCTATTATCTTTTCCCATGTTAATAACTTTTCACTTATCAAGGTTGAAAGTCATTTGCCACTTATGTGCCCAGGATAACAATTTATTTAAGTCCCCCTGCACTTTAAAATTATCATCAATATCTTTAACTACAGCTGCTAATTTGGTATCATCCGCAAAAATTGACACTTTATTATTAACTGCCTCCCCAAGATCGTTTATATAGATGACAAATAATAATGGACCGAGAACTGATCCCTGAGGAACCCCACTGATAACATCCCTCCACTCTGACTTTACACCATTTAGCACTACCTTTTGCTTCCTGTCTTTCAGCCACTCAGCTATCCAATTTGAAACACCCCCACATATCCCAATCATTTTTAATTTATGAACTAGTCTCCTATGTGGCACCTTATCAAATGCTTTACTAAAATCCAAGTAAATTACATCTACATTCTCTCCCTTATCTACTTGATTTGTTACGAACTCCAGAAAGTCTAGTAAATTAGTCAAACATGATCTACCTGATCTAAACCCATGCTGAGCATCGCTGATTCACCCCTCCCTCTCTAGAAGTTAGCAAATCCCTTTTTTAACTATTTTCTCAAGAATTTTACAGACTACAGGAGTTAGGCTAACCGGTCTAAAGTTATTTGGATCCTCTTTACTACCCTTCTTGAAAATGGGGACTACATTTGCTCTCTTCCAATCATCGGGTATTTCTCCATATTCCAGTGACCTAGTATACAACTTCTCCAGAGCTATTGAGATACTTTCTACCCCTTCTTTAAGTATCCTAGAATGAATATTATCAGGACCGGAGGCCTTGGTAGCATCTAACTCACCTATTAGTCCT
Source organism: Ceratothoa steindachneri (assembly GCA_963969495.1). Lineage (NCBI taxonomy): Eukaryota > Metazoa > Arthropoda > Malacostraca > Isopoda > Cymothoidae > Ceratothoa > Ceratothoa steindachneri. Next base: position 158,411,006 of record OZ018319.1, read on the forward strand.
TCTATCTTCCTCCAATCCACACTAATGTTAGTAAACACCTCTTTCCCTGACCCATGAGTACTATACATAAGACTATTTAGTTTCTCCTTTGTAAATACTGATGCAAAATGACCATTTAGTACCTCAACTATTTCCTCATCAGTTTCTCTCACAACCCCTTCATATTTGATAGGTCCTCTGGATGTAGTTTTCCTGGGAGTTTGGGTGCCTTAAAAAAGAGGCCATTTGACTCAGATGACCTATGATGAGCCCTTGTGGCTTTTGTCATCTGTTATATTATATTGTGGGGGACTTTGATTTTGTCTTTCCCTGGCGACTGGGCTTTTTGTTTTTGATCCGCTCGTCTGGCTGGTTTAAATTGTATATTGTGGGCGCGTGATCTGAAACAATCCTATGGATTGTTTAAATTGTATATTGTAGATTCATGATCTGACACAATCCTATGGATTGTTTATAAAGTAGTTGCATGATCTGATATAGTCCTATGTGGGTGGGTTTTGACGGATGCGATGACCTTTGATAGGCCCTTGTGGCTTTTGTTATCCGTGAAATTATGTTATGTTATGTTTAAGAAAACTCCTAATCCAGCTAAGAATGTTACCAGAGATCCCAATAGAGGCAAGTTTGTCCAAAAGAATACTGTGATGGACACGATCAAAGGCTTTTTTAAAGTCAAATAAGATGAGATCTATTACATTGCCTTTTTCGTACCAGTAGGTAACATAATTGTATGTTACTACTGAAAGAGCACCAAAACTACTTGGTACTCACCGAGAGACACAGTAGACAAAGTGATGTTAGTCATCCTCTTCTATTGTCGGTTGTCACTCCGATAAGACTTGCTGACTCAGATGTTAGATGATCCTCTCAGGTCAGTTGGTAGATACGTTCCTCTTCTTAGGTATGATTGACTCATAACATAGATATACATTTAAGGGCAGGTAATAACTAGGCACATAAGATTGATGGCTAACTCAATAATATAATCCTATAATAAGATAAATGATTAGTGTGGCATCTCAACATTATACTACTTATACATTCCTAACAACTACCTTGTATGTACTACCTTAATGGATATAAGAAGAAGATTTGGAGTGGAGGGGAAGCAAATAAGTGGAATACTGCTGCTTACAGGGGAGAAGAAAGATAAAGATAAATGTATAGAATACATATATTGTCTATAGAATGAGAGAAAGAGAGTTATAAAGGAAAATTGTGGTGAAATACAGGAAGATGGGAACTGAAAAATAAAATATGGATAGTTTGGTTGTAGCGGGGCAAAAATCTAGACTAACCCCCAATTGATCCAGCCCGCTTCCTACACTAATCCGAATGTGAGAAATCAAAGGAGAATGAGACAGATTGTATATACAGTCCCTTTACTTACAAAAAAAAATGTACAATGATAATTACAATGGAGAGGGGTGATATATTAGAGATCTCTTTTCTATTCACACACAAAAATATAGCTAAATTTCCTTTATACCTGCAATAAAAAAAACAAAACAAACCCTACTTACAAATCCTATTAATTTATCCTAAGAAACATTCCAAAAAATCAACAGCCTCCCCCAAAAATCCAGACTATAACAGTCGATATATAGTTTTCAAAAAGAGAGAAGACCTCACGTGGTACAAAGAGGATGGGGGGGGGATGTCCAGCCACCTACCACTCGAGCAAGCAAAATGCCTATGTCTTACAAACACTTGGCGCCTCTGCGCTTGATGGAAGATAAGTGATCTTATCACTCTTGCATGGCTATTCTAAGCCCTCTTTCATTAACAATACTAATAGGGCTCTTTGTTAAATTTACTTAAGACAAAGTAATATTTTGTTTGCTATATAAAGATGTGCTAGACTAAGTCCTTTCCAGAATATGGCACCTGGAAAAAACAAAAAACATGGTAATTTATTTATACATAAAATAACCAAAAAACAAAACAAACCCATTCCCATTAACGCACACACATTCTTACAGAAGGAGGGAGAGAATGGCCCCTTATACACACACTCACATTCGCTCCACTACATGGTGCTGATACACAAGCTATATCGGATTCCTTCATCTGATCTGAGCAGGAGTATCGCTGGTACAATGAGTGCCCTACTATCTTCTTCTGACAGTGATAATGAGGACTTTTGCCAAATGGATCTTTCCAAAGAAACTGCCTCTATGATTGATAAATATCAAAAACTTAAACGTATACAAATGTCAGAAGATCCACATGCACAGGACAACCATCTATGACCTATTCTAAGCCTAGGCAAAATTCCCAAAACTACACTAGCTCGAACCTTCTTTAACAGCTCCCTAGTAGACTTGGAGTGTGTGGTAATTGTGGGCAGATGGGCCATTTTGCCAGGATGTGCACTAGCCCAATAAATACATGTGGTAAATGTGGACTGGTAGGTCATGCAATGAGGTTGTGTAGGACTGGCGAAAGATGTGTGAATGAAAGAATAAATGAGAATGATGTTAGTAATTGAGATAGTACAACTCAGGGAAACTAAGTAATGAGAGGGTTCCTTCTGGTGAATTCTTGAGAGTGCAAGTGTTGAATGTGAGAGAAGGATTGTTGAATTGTGGAGTGAATTGAGTTTTGGTAGGAGAGGGAGAGAGGCCCTCGTCCATACCATCTAAACTTCAGACTGCATGCTCAGGACCCTAGGGCAGTGGTCATCAACCTGGGCTGGGTTTGTGGATGTTCCTTGATTGTTCCCAATTGTTTGGGAAGGGGCATCCTTTTGCCTGCTCTTTTTTATTAGTTTGTGTATGGATTAGCATGGCTTAGATATGGGCTTTATGTGGTTTCAGCAGCTGTATCCGTCCTGGTAACTACCAGAGGAAAGCACAAAAAAATGTACTATTTTCCCTACCTCTCACATTTAATTTGAAAAAGTAGAAACAAAAAGTGTTCCTTTAGTTAAGAATGAAGGGAATGACAATTGTAAATAACAATTTCACGGATGACAAAAGCCACAAGGGCCTATCAAAGGTCATCCGCATCTGTCAAAACTCACCCACAAAATGCATCCATAGGATTGTATCAGATCATGCATCTACAATATACAATTTAAACAATCCATAGGATTGTGTCCAATCGTGCATCTACAATATACAATTTAAACAATCCATAGGATTGTGTCAGATCATGCATCCAAAATATACAATTCGAACCATACACAAGAATGTGTCAAAAACAAAAAGCATCTTCATCAAGACTCGTGAAAATCCAAATCAATCAGATATACAATAATAAAAACTGCATCCACAGGAATGAGTCCAGAATAACCCCCAAAGTTAACCCTCCCTCCCCATAAAATCATCTAATCTGCATTTGAATACATTCAAGTTTGCATTGTCTACCGTCTCAGATGGCAAACTATTCCAATAATCTACTACTCTATTGGTGAAAAAATATTTTCTAACATCCAACCTGCACCTCTGTTTTTTATTTTTTAAGTGGTGACCCCTAGTCCTATTACTATTCTAACTCAAATAACTTGCTAAAATCTAACTTATCCATCCCAGAGCAGATTTTAAAAAGTTCAATCATATCTTCCCTCACACATCTTCTCTCAAATGATCAAGAGAACATATTTAGTACACTCAGTCTATCTTCATATTCAAGTTGCTTCAGGGAAGATATTATTTTTGAGGCCCTCCTTTGTACTGACTCTAGCAGGTTGATGTCATGTCTAAAATGTGGTGACCATGCTTGTATGCAGTACTCTAAATGTGGCCTAACATACGAATTATAGAGTTTCAGGATAATCTCTTTACTTTTGTAGTTAACATTCCTCTTAATATATCCTAACACCCTATTTGCTCTATTTTTTGCCTCAATACACTGCTTTGAAAACTTCAGTGACCTGTCTACTACTATGCCTAAGTCCCTCTCATCCTCAACTGAATTTAGCCAATGCACATCCATTTCATAGCGAAATTCCCTATTATCCCTTCCCATGTTAAGAACTTTGCATTTTTTATGGTTAAAAGTCATCTGCCACTTCTGAGCCCAAGCTAATAACTTATTTAAGTCACTCTGCACTTTAAAGCTACCCTCAACTTCTTTGACTACAGCTGCCAATTTATTGTCATCAGCAAAAATTAACACTTTGCTATTTACAACCTTCCAATATCATTTATATAAACTATGAATAATAAAGGGCCTAGAACGGATCCCTGAGGTACGCCACTGATAATGTCCCTCCACTGTGACCTCTCCCCATTTAGCACAACTCTCTGTTTCCTGTCTTTCAGCCATTCAGTTATCCAATTCAAAACTTTACCACATATCCCATGCATTTTTAATTTGTGAACTAGTCTCCTATGTGGAACCTTATCAAAAGCTCTGCTAAAATTTAAGTAAATTACATCAAAATTGTTTAGTACATGATCCATAAAATCCAGTAAATTTGTTAAACACAATCTACCTCTTCTAAACCCATGCTAAGCATCATTTATTAACTTACCATACTCGATGGTCAGAAATCCCCTTCTTAACTATCTTCTCAAGGATTTTAAAAATGATAGAAGTTAAGCTTACTTTACTTCTTTACTTCTCTTTTTAAAAATTGGCACTACATTCGCTAATTTCCAATCTTTAGGTATTTCTCCAAACTCTAGTTATCTAGTATATATCTTCTCATTGCTACTGCAATTCTATCTACACCTTCTTTGAGTAACCTAGAATGAATGTTGTCTGGGCCAGATGACTTACTATTATTTAGCTCTAATATAAGCCCTTTAATTATTTTCCCGTTCACATTAATGGTATTCAACACTACTTCCCTTGACCTAGAATTATCATCAATTAATCTATCTTGATTTTCTTGTGTAAATACTGAAGAAAAATGATCATTAAGAACCTCTACTATTTCCTCATCAGATTCTTTCAAAACCAGGTATATTATAAACATTTAGGTACAAGGTATCATATCCATGCAAAATTAGATGTATTTAAAGATATTAACTTTGAACTATGACTTAGAGGATTAGATTTATTATAAATATAAGGATCTCTACCCACTGGATATATTAGTATATTGGCATATATCTTTCGAATCTGGGGATTAGAGGGATGCACTTTCATCAATCAGCTGTCACTCCCCTCCTACCCCTTTCTACCCATATTCTGGCCACTATATAATACATTAGTTTAGCTAGAAAGAGGGAGAAAGGATCTGTGGTAATTCCTTATGCTTAAGTAATGGAGCAGTTGGCTAAGTAAACGTTCTCACAATTTATCTTTATTAGGAAGATCTATGGTTGGAATTCTTAGTTGCCTCAAGTCAGGGGATAGAAAGCTTTCTTAAGGTTGGTGGGAAAGCTGGCACTTACAGTGGAGTGAATGTGTTCTGTAAATGATAATAATCTACCTCTTGTGTACACAAGAATCAATATGCCACAAATGATGTAAGGTTGCCAGCAGTCACTGGTTGTGCCAATATGTTGATTTATTTAAAATAATGTAAATTTATTTCTGTTAATGGTTTTATTCTACAGGAAGAATTGAACAGATGATCTTGGCAGTCACTAATCTCAGCCTACCATTTCGCTGCCTAAAATAATTGATAAGAAATGTGACTGCTAATTATTTTTTTACATTTGTCTAATTTCTCAAAAAATGTCAATCTTGACTTTTCCACCAGTAGCAAAATCTGGATCAATGAACTCTGTAATTGTGTTTGATTCTCCAAATATTGAGCCAAATGGATATATGCAAGAAGACAGGATAATTTTAAATAATGAGGATGGTACCAATTATCAAAGTTTATCTGGATCATTTAGTCAATCTTTACCTTCATCAATGAAAGATGTCATTCTTGTGGAAACTGACAGTGGTTTTGATCTAAATCAAATATATTTTCTTCTCCCACCAGAAGAAAATTCTTCCATTAGTATTCCGACTGCTTCACTAAGTGATTCAGTTGTAACTCCATCTACTGAAAGTGGTATAGGTACTAACAATAACCAATTAATTACCATTATTGATATTAATTCTCTTGTGGGTGAAACAGCCGATAATGATATTCCTACAAAATTGCAAGTCCCAGGAAATGTCCCAGGAAATAACCTATCTTCTATAGATGCTTCCAAACAAGATAATTCTCTGCCTGAAAATTTGAAAACCCTAAATACTGAAGATAAGCTCTTTCAGCGTGACTCATTATTGCCCACGCAGCCACCTACAAGCAAAAGGGTAAACAAACAAAATATTATCTGTGATAAATGTAAGTGTGTTTTTAACTCCGCTTCTCAGTATTATTTACATAGGAACATTCATCTTCAAGATCTCTATGGAAAGATGGTTTGGTCTTGTGGCCAATGTGGGAAAGAATTTGAAGATCATAATGAACTTAAGTCCCATGAACTAAAAGAACATGGGGAAATTAGGCTCTATCCTTGCCCTTACTGTGTCCATTCTTTTTCCAAGCCACTACTTCTAGATTATCATATTCGTTGTATACATGATAAAGAAAAACAATTCAGGTGTAAAGTTTGTAACCAAAAATTCTTTCGATCTTACGACTTAAAGATGCATCTTAATATTCATTTTGATATTAAACATCACCTCTGTCAATTTTGTGGCAGACAATTTAGTCACTCTTCTAACTTGTTGAGACACCAAAGAATTCACACTAAAGTGAAACCTTATCTTTGTAATATTTGTGGGCGTAGGTTTTTGCAAATACCTTATTTGCTTGATCACAGAGTTTCTCATACATCTGGGGCTCTTTGCCCTGAATGCAAGGCAAAATTCAGGAGTATTGGTGGGTTGCAAAGCCATATGAAAACTGTGCATAGTAAAACAGTTGGTACAAAAGAAGTGTATAGCTTGTTTTATAAAAACTCTGGAAACAAAGACAACTTTAGACTATATAATTGTTTTATATGTGCCAAACGTTTCAGATTTAAAAAAGAATTGCTGAGGCATGAAAAGATTACCCATTCAGGCAAATGTTTTCCATGTAAAAGTTGTCATAAAATTTTTCCATATATCAGAGAATTTAAGTTACATTCATGCATTACACTGAACATTAATAAGGTGGTATCCACCACAAAACAGCCTGCATTCTGTGGAGAAACTTATGAGTGTGTTGATTGTCACAAAACATTAAGCAGTTACCAAAAAGCTGAAAGTCATTCTTGTAACAAGAATCATTCAAACATAACAAAAAATGATAAACAATATAGAATAGAAATAACTCAAGAAGATTCTCAAGAAGAAACTCTGCTTTTATGTATTAATACTGATCAAGATGGCAAACCTATGCCATTACTTTCAGGTTGGGTTACAGATGATGCTTTTCCATCAAATAACTCACCATGCTCAGATAGCCCATCAGATCACTTCAAAGGGAGTAGTTTAAACAAAGTTGTAGAAAATAGATTGCTTAATGGTGATGCACCAACAAATACAGAACAAAAATTCCCAGAGCCACAATTAAAAGTAGTAGAAAGTAATTCTGTTTCTTGTGACAATGAAAATCTCAAAAGAAAATCAAAGAAGAGAAAGAAATGTAATAGAAATCAAGTGCTGATTTGCAAATATTGTAAAAAAACTTTTTCCAAAACATGGAATTGGCAACAGCATATTGCAACACATGATGCATCCTACCGACAGTACAAGTGTTCAGAATGTTCAAAATCATTTTCTTATAGATCAACTTATACTAACCATCTGAGGAGTCATTGCAAGATAGAACTAGCTGAAAAATATAAATGCCCCCAGTGTCTAAAGGTAAGACTCGTTATTTTATGAAAATATTGGCTTCAAATTTAATCTCTCTACTAATGATTCACATCTCAAATGCTGGTTACAATTTTTTTTAAAAATCATCTTGGCTGATTTTAGAGTGGCTGAAAGCAGTAAACTATATTCCTCCTAGCCATCATTAACATTAAAAGATTATAAAATGGGTTTTAGTTTATACTTCCATGGTTTTCTTTGGTATGGTATTTAGTTCACTTCCATAATGGGACCTGATCTTGTTGCAGAATTGGGTGAGATCCAGGAAATTTGCATGTTTTCATAGTCCTTGTTATCCCTAGTAGTTTCCTTATTTGGCTACTCATGTTATATGCTTCCCACATATTTCTCCCCCCCCCAATACATTTATGAGATTCCTCTGTCAGTTTTGCCTTTTTTATAGATAGATAAAAGAATTGCGCTCACAAGACATAACAGGTACTACTTACTTGAATGGAAACAGTTCTGATTATAGCAAAGTTAAGCCAAACTAGGTTTGGTAAGTCACTGGATTGACTCATGATTTGGATCAATTTGAGGGTGGTGCCATACACCACAGTGACCCATGGTTCAAATCCCACATTAAACTTTTGATCCCCATTGAGAAGTAAAAGGCCTCAAAAACGTGTGCTTATAAAAATATTTTAAATGAGTCCCACTTCCACACAAGTTTGCAGATCTGGTCATGAAGTTTGCTACCATAGTGTACCACATTTTGTGCCTGGATGATATCTATTATGCATGTTAGAGTCATTTGCAGTGCCCCAATTATAGGTAGGTAGACTACTCAAAACATTTTCAAATGAAAAAAACGTTTAAAATTTTTTTTTACACCTTTTGGAGAAGAATAAATGCAGGTCCTTCTCTAACATGACTAATAAGATATGTATGTTACTAAATAAATTTTAGAAACAAGTTATCTAGACCAGTAATTGACTTTTCTTTAGCAGTGTTAAGGGAGGCAACTTGCCAAATTGTAGATTTAATAAGTTTTGAAATTATGATTTGTTTCTTTCTGATTATAATTGAAAATTCAGCAAATCTGGAATTACTTATTATTGTCACATGCAGTAATTTGTAATAACTTTGTTTCATCTTCTCTAGAGGGGGTAAATATTTTGCACTCGTAGGGAGCTGTCACCAATTATGTGATGTGTTGACTCTGAAAAATGCACACAGAGCACTTTGGCAACATAGTCAATCACAACTCCACTTTCTTCCATCACAAATTCCTTTATGCAGACAACAAATCTTGTCTCTTAGAACCTGCTTAAGGGGTTTCCATATCCACACTTATCTGGCACTGAAAGGGTGGACCTGAATGACCCTGAATGGGTAGCTTTTGGGGGGGAAGGTCATCAAGATCCCCTGTTTTCAAGTTGGTGTTGAACTATGCCTTACATCTGTAGCTATATCCACACTTTTTCACAAATCCTCAAACCTTCTGCCCAACAGATGGGTACCGTGTGTAGCCTGTTACAGTTGGTACCTGGAGGAGCAGCACACACTCCCAGCCTGATTGTAAATATGGAAGTACTCTCTCACTGGGTTGACTTGTACTCTTTGATGGGGACTGGGGAAGCTGATATACTAGGACTAGGACTTGAGAGGTCCTGGTCATAGCAGCACAATGAATGAAATCAGTTTTGCCCCACTACCACCTTTCCTTAGCCTAATGACCTGAGTGCCTCCCTGCAGTTGTTCTCAGGTGCATAAGGCTGTACTGCTTATGGCAGGTAAAAGTTCCCGTAAGGAGCTTGGCGATTTGCTTTCTTGGCCACCGTGATGATGGAACTCAGCAGCCCAGCTTAGCTTCTTCATATTTCTGACACCCTGTCTTCTTACCCTACTTCCTCACTTTCCCTACAACCTCTCCCACAAATTTCTCTGCTCAGCCTCTAATTTCTCAGGGTAGATGCTGACCAGCTTCCTCTCACCAGACGATCCCATGACCAAGCCAAGATATGCACGGCCACCCCCAGCGATCCCCCAGGTGGTGAGTCCCTGACAAAGACCAAAATTGCAAGTGCACAGAGTGGAGCCTCCAGCTTCAAATGCTTTCTCATTATTCACTCCACTGTTGGTAATATGCCCCATAAGGGGCGCGGGATTTGCCATCTTCGCTGCCGTGCTGACGGGTTCCAGCGCTCTGTCCGGCCCTAGCTTAGCCACTCTTCCTTCCTTCAGATAGCCTGTATTTCTTCCCTACTTCATCGCTTTTCAAACAACCTCTCCCACAGCTTTCTCTGGTCAGCCTCTAATTCCACAGGGTAGATGCTGACCTTCTTCTCAACCAACCGTCCCAGATCGGGGCTGAGGGGGGGAGGGGACAATGTTCCCTAACCCCTGAGCTCCGGTCTGGGGTGGTTGGTTTTTAACAACCTGCTTCATCCCCACCCATACCTTCCTCACATCCCTTTTCCTCTAGTCTTCAAAACCTATCTTTTTTACGCCGTGTTCAAGGTGGAGCCGCCATGCCGATGGACTGCCAGGCCACCAGGCGGGAGGGGGGGTCCGAAATGGCGGCGCCTGGCTCTGCCAGGCCTGTAAGCACCTCTTGCAGTGCGGGCTACTGCGAGAGGTGGTGAGCGATTGCATCCCATAAAACAAAGAGGGTCACCCTGCCCAATGATGCAAAAAAAAAATCTCCCCTTAATTCCCCCTATAACAACGACGGAGCCGCCCTCGGGCAGCTCCACCAAAAAAATGGAGGTCCCCCTCCCTGTGCTTGCCCAGGGGACCCTCCATATTTCTCTAACCGGAGAGGAGGCTTACTCCTCTCCTTCGCCTACGGGTGCAGGGGACTCCCCCTCACCCCCTTCTCTGGAGGTGCTTTCGGGCACCTCCCTTTTTCCAGCGGCAGTCCCCTCTTTTCTTTCCAAGGGGATTGCCAAGAAAGCCAGGAGGCAGCCCATTGCTGACCGCCCCTCGTGTAAGCGGCTCAGTAGGGCAAACCCCCTTAGGGGGGAGAGGGAAGCCAGGCCCCTTCAGTCGCTTCCCTGAAAAGACCTGCTGGCAAGAATATTGAACCTTGCCGGGGTCAAGGCCTGTGCCTCCCCACACAAGACTAGTGACAATACAGCCCATGGGAACTGCCATGTCTTGGGAGGGGATGGCAAACTGGAGGCCCCTCCTGTAACACACATGGTCCTTGAGGAACCCCAGCCTCAGATGGTAGGGCCTTCCATGGGGGGGGAATCCGGGCTCGGCGCCAAACACCGAACCTGAATCCGCCCCTATGCAAGGTCCTCCTCAAACGGCTGGGGTCTCTGAGGCAGTACAAGAAGGGGAGGGATCTCCTCCTACAGGGGCCCCTACGACTACCAGGACCTTCTCCATTTCGGAGAAGGACCTGGCTGAGGCCAGTCCATCTGGCCTGGGGACTTCTGCCGGCGGAGTTGAGAAGCGGGTTCATTCCCCGCCCTCCTCTCCGAAAAAGAAAAAGACCAAGAAGACTAGGGGCTGCGGGGACGGATGGGTCTGCTGCCACTTTGGTAGGCGACCAAGCCAATATAGGCACATCCGGCCCGTCTACTCCCCTGTGTGCGGAGCCCCTGACTAAGACAAAGAGTGCACAGGGCAGAGCCTTGATGACATTGGGGCCCCTCATTCAGAGGTTAACTGGCGTTTTTGAGCCCGCTGGCTTCAAGCGCTTCCTCGTTATTCGCTCCACTGATGGCACCATGTTGTCCAAGGGCAACATGATCCATCAGAGGAGAGGATTAGCTAGTGCAATTGGTAGAGAGCCGAAGGTGACCCGTTTCTCGGACGGGAGCCTTCTGGCGAGTGCGGCGAATCCCGCCGAGACGGCCAAGATAAGTGCCCTTCGGACACTTCATGGCACCCCGGTGAGTGTGATGCCGCACTCTACCATGAACTTTGTGAAAGGAGTAGTTTCTGCGAGGGAACTCATTGACTACTCCATTGAGGACATCACCCTAGAGCTGGCCAACCATGGGGCGGTCAAGGTCGAACGTGTGATGAGAAAACAGGAAGGTGCCTTGAGACCCACCCCTACACTCTTCGTCACGTTCGACTGTGACAAGCTCCCTGAGTCGGTGCGTGAAGGCATTCGTGCCACTACCGTGGCGGTGCTATTATTGTCACCGCTTCAGCCATACGAATCGCTAATGTAGACGTGCAAAGTCAGGGAAACCCAAAGTCTGTGTAAATTGCTCCAAGGTCGCACATGATAAGTCCAAATCGTGTGTGGCCAAGTGTGTCAATTGCGGAGTGCTTCTTCGAAGCAATGTGGTGCATATCTCCTTGAGAAAGAAATCCTGGCCATTCAGACCCAGGATCGACTCTCATTCCACGAGGCTAAGGACTTGGTCCTGGCGCGCCCGGCTCTGCCTGGGACGTCATATGCCTCAATAGTTAGAAAGGCACCCTCTGCTCCTGGCCCATCCAGGCCAATGAGCACGGTTGTTTCTGCACCCATTCGGAGCCCTTCTGCGGGCTCTACCCAACCCGTGCACTCCCCTGGTAAGGCTGGCAGCAAAAAGGGTTCATACCCAGCCCCGGCTAATAACAGGACTCCCCCCCTCTTCCCCCCAAGGTTACCGTTTCCCGTAAGGCGAAACGGCCACGCGTCTCCACCGAGTCGTTAGACTCACAGGAGGCAACACCCCTGAAGTTGGTCGCTAGGCCATCTTCCGGGGTTCCTAAAGCTGTCCCCCGAAAGGAGGACAGCAACAAAGGAGCTTCAGCTCCTTCGCCCACGCCTAGTGGTGGAGGGAGTGGCTCGGAGACGGTGGTTCCTCGAAAAGAGGGCTCCCCCGCCACCGAGGCCGCAACGCCCGCCTAAGGTTTCGAGGCGGAGAGAGGAAAAGACTCGCATTGCGAGCCCAACCTCCCCCAATAAGTCCTCGAAGGCGACAGCGCCTTCGGCGCTTTGTCCGGCCAACAGCGCCCGGGGTTCTGCCGCCGGGAAGCGTACGGCCATTTCCGTGAGGGTCTTCTGTTTGAGGAGGGCCCCCGCGTCTCCGAGATAGGCCTGGAGGGCATATTCCTTAAATGGAATTGCCGTGGACTCCGGGCCAACTGGGAGGAGCTGCGGAGGCTCGTCTTGTCCCGTTCCCCGTTAGCTATCTTTTTGCAGGAGACCATGCTAGGCGCTTGCCCCCTGCCCGCCCTCCCGGGGTATAAGGGTCTCGCGACCCCACCACCGCGGGATGGCTGGGCTGGGGGATGCGCCGTTTACACCCGGCATGATGTCTCCGTTCTTCCTTTCAGGCAGTGGCTGTGCAGCTGCACCTGGATAGGAGGTATACTATCATTTCTGCGTACATTCCACCGTCATCTGACTTCGACGCGGGGGACTTCCGCCGGGTCGTGGCACGGTTGCCGAGGCTCTTTCTCTTGTTTGGAGATCTGAACAGCAGGCATCCTCTCTGGGGAGATTACTCCATGAATCCCAGGGGACAAGTCCTTGCCGATCTGATCGAAGAGCTTGAGATGGGTGTCCTAAACGTGGATGAGTTTACGCATCACTGTCCGAGAACCGCTTCATTTTCTTGCCTTGATCTATCTTTGTGCTCTTCGGATGCACAGCCTGATTTTGATTGGGGGGTGTTCGATGACCTCCATGGTAGTGATCACTTTCCCATTCAAATATGATTTTCAGGGCAACTGCCTCCTGAGAGCCCACCTCGGTGGTGCTTGGCGCGAGCGCGGTGGATTGCATTTCAGGAAATGACTGAATTCTCTATCTCAGTTGAGGAGTTTAGGTCGGTAGATGAGGCCGTTGGTTCTTCTCCGGCAACCTCATCGCCGCGGGCCTGACTACTATTCCTAGAACGTCTGGCCGTTTTGCACGCCGACCACTCCCATGGTGATCGGCTGAGTGTGAGACGGCCCTCAAACAGAAGCGTTATGCCTACATGCGCTATAAGCGCCGCCCGAACGATTTCACTGTCGGTGGATTTCGTCGGGCTAGGGCTAGGTTCCGGTATATTTCGAAGCACGGCCACCGCTCTTCTTGGCGGGCATATGTGTCTTCACCTAACGGGAAGACCCCTCTGGCAGAGGTGTTGAAGCGAGTCAAAAGGATTTGGGGCAAGTTCTCGCAGGACCTCCCTCCCGTTCTCCAGGAGAATGGGACCGCAATCTCGGACCCCGCGTCCGTGGCGGAATCCTTCGCGACCGCTTTTTCGGCATTCTCTAGCCGGGATGCTGCTCCGCCAGCATTCAATGCACGTCGTGATGTCGCGGAAGTCCGCCGGCTGGACTTTACCTCCAGGGGCGGAGAACCCTTCAACGACAGGTTTACTGGGAGCGAGTTGCGCTCCGCTCTCGCTTCGTGCGCGGACACCGCCCATGGTCCAGACGATGTCCCGTACGCCATGCTTCGACACCTGGGTGAGCGAGGCATGGCCTTTCTGTTCCACTCCGACCCAGATTTGTTTCTTAATGGGGTGCGCCTGGATGTGGTTGAGTCGCACCGTTTCCTTGGTCTTGTATTCGACCGACGCCTCACCTGGGAGGCTCATATTCGCATCTTTAGGGTCTCTTGTACCCGCGTCATGGATATTCTCCTTTCCGTGACGTTCAGCGCTTCTGGCGCTGATAGGGCTACTGCCCTACTTTTTTATCGATCCTTTGTTCGTTCGAAGCTCGACAACGGATGCGAGTTTTATGCATCCGCAGCCGATCGTTTATTGCGGAAGGTGGATTCGATCCACCACACCGGCCTCCGCCTTGCGACCGGTGCCTTCCGCACTTTCCCCATTGAGAGCCTGTTGGTCGATGCTGGGGAGATGCCACTCGCTCTTCGCCGCGTGCAGTGCATCACTCGCCTGTACGCTCGAGCACCGCGCCTCCCTCAGTCGTTAACAGCTCTCACTGCATCCGCAGCTGATCTCGACGGTGCCTATGCCGCCGAGAGACGCCAGTCATACCCTAAGCCCTTTGGGTTTAGGGCCAGGAAACTCCTTCGAGAGCTAGATATAGCTCTCGGGCTGGTGGCGCCCCTGGTTCTGCCCAGGACGCCACCCTGGAGGGTACCACATTTGGCTATTTGTCGCCACGCCTCTGCTCCCAAAGCTTGTACTGCGGTGGGAGTATTGCGTTCGACCTTTTTTGGAGCACACCTCGTGTCACGCTGGAACCGTGCCAGTGTATACAGATGGCTCCAAGTCCCAAGAGGGGGTCGGCTTCCACGCCGTATCCCCTCTGTTTAAAGTCAGCGGGGCTCTGCCAGGCGCTGCGTCTGTCTTCACGGCCGAGCTGGTGGCAATACACCACTCGGTACGGGAGATTACGCGACGTGCCCGGTTCGGAGACCGGATTGTGATCTATAGCGACTCACAAAGCGCCCTGAGTGCTCTCGGGGCATTGGAATCTCCGCATCCCCTTGTTCGCGATTTCCGTGACTCCACGGTTTTGGCGACCCGGGCAGATGTCGAGATTATCTTCTGCTGGGTTCCTGGACATGTAGGAATTGCGGGGAATTAGGGCGCCAAAGAGCCTGCGAGGACTCTGCGACCGGACCAGCGTTTCGCTCTTCCTCACACCGACTACATGGCAGGAATACAGGCAGCTCTTTGGACTGCTTGGCAAAGAAAATGGGAGACGGTCGAAGGGAACTTAAAGTTGTGTGCCATTGCGCCGTGACTGTTCCCATGGACCTATCCTTCAATGCCGCAACGGCTTCAGGTCGCTTTAAGAACATAAGAACATAAGAAAAGAAGGAGACTGCAAAAGACCATTCATGGCCTACACTTGGCAGCTCCTGCTCCAGTCAACACACAAAAGATTTCTTACCAGAGAAAATTCATCAACATTGTCACCCTTTACAGGAGTTTGTCAGATCTAATCTACAATATACACAAAATGCATCCAGAGGATTATGTCCATTCATGTAACCGCAAAATATAATCTCCCCACTCCTTAAAATATATACATATGTACATAAAAAAAAAGAAGCCAGTCCCATCTAGCAGCTTCATGCATATATTTATCTAATCCTAATCTATTCTTAAAACTACCCAGAGAGGAGGCTTCTATCACATGTCTAGTGAGCCTATTCCATTCATCTCCGAATCTGACACCCGTATGACGCATCGCTATTTGATGGAGCGCTCGCCTGCGCCGTATTGCGACGACTGCATCGTCCCCCAGACTGTTTGGCCCATTCTTGTCGAATGTCCCAGTCTGGGTGATCTTCGCGCACGACACCTGTCCCGGTACCGGGATGGGCGGGGTCGCTACCGCCTGTCCCTTGTGCTCGGGATGAGTGCGTGCACATTGACTGGTAGACTTGTTGACTTCTTGGGGGAGGCCGGCCTTCTCCCTATTTTTTAAGCAGGGTTTGTTTTTTTGTTTTGTTTTGTTTTTGCTTTTGTTTTTTTTTCCTTTAGGTTGCACGCTCCTGCGCCAGGGGGACCTCCCCCGACGCACCAGCTTGCTTCCTTTCCCCCTTTTTGCGGTTTTTTTTTTTTACTTTAATTTTATTTTAAAGTAGCCTAGAACTAGGCCAGTTTTAATACGGAGACTAATGCCCAAGTAGGCAGTCGCCAGATGAGCTCTTAAAAAAAAATAAATCAAAATGCTGGTAATATGTTGGCCAAGGGCAACATGATCCATCAAAGGAGAGCACTAGCTAGTGTGATTAGTAGAGAGTTGAAGGTGACCCGTTTCTCGAATGGGAGCTTTCTGGCAAATGTGTTGAATCCCTCATCTGCCATGATTCGTGTCCTTTGGACACTTGATAGCACACTGGTGAATGTGACACCACACTACCAGGAACTTTGTGAATGGAGTGGCTTATGCAAGGGAACTCATGGACTACTCAATAGATGACATCACCTTAGAGCTGGCCACCCATGGAGCAGTTAAGGTTGAATGTGTAAAGAGAATACAGGGAGGGGCCTCTAGACCCACCCCTACACTCGTCATGTTTAACTGTGACAAGTTTCCTGAGTTGGTGCATGCTGGTTGGTATCACTACTGCATGAAATCATTTGTGCCACTGCCGCGAAGGTACTACTACTGCTACTGCTTCAGCCATACGAATCGCCCCTGTAGATGTGCAAAGTCAAGGTTACCCAAAGTATGTGTAAGTTGCTCCAAGGCCACACAATAATTCCAAATCGTTTATGGCCAAGTGTGTCAATTGCGGATAGCTACACCCTGCTTCTTCGAAGCAATCTGGGGCATATCTTCTTGACAAGGCAATCCGGCCCATTCAGCCTGGGGATCTTCCCTCATTTTGTGAGGCTAAGGACTGGGTCCTGGTTCGCCCGGCGCTGCCTGGGATGTCTTATGCCTCAATGTTAAGAAAGACACCCTCTGCTCTCCACCCCTCCAGGCCTATGAGCACGGTCGTTCCTGCGCCCATTTGGAACCCTTCCGTGGGTTCTAGCCACCCAGGGCACTTGCCCTGGTACAGCTGGTGGCACAAAGGGTTCACACCCATTCCTGGCTAAAATCGGGGCTCCTGTAAGGCGAAATCGCATCACATCTCCACAGTCATTAGACTCACAAGAGGTAACGCCCCTGATGTTGGTCATGAGGCAATCTACCGGGGTTCCTAAAGCTGCCCCCGAAACTGACAGTTCTAAATGAGCCCTTGCTCCTTTGCCCACACCCAGTGCTAGGCTGGTTGACTCAAAGACAGTGGATTCTCTAAAAAGAGGGACCCCAGCCTGCCTAAGGTTTTGAGGTAGAGGGAGGAAAAGACTTGGATGGCGAGCCAAACCTCCCCCTATATGTCCTCGAGGGTGACAGCACATTGTCTGGCCAACAGAGCCCCAAAATTCACTGTCTGTGAATTTTGTTGAACTAGGGCTAAGTACTGGTATGTTTTGAAGCACGCCTGCTACTCTTCCTTGTGGGCATACGCATCTTTACTTAATAATAGGAAGACACCTCTAGCAGAGGTGTGGAAGCGAGTCAATAGGATTCAGGGCAAGTTCTCACAGCTCCCTTCCCTTCTCCAGGAGAGAATGCGACTGCAATCTTGGACCCAGCATCCAGGGTGGATTTCTTCAAATTCTCTAGCTGGGATGCTGCTCCTCCAGCATTCAATGTGCATCGTGATGAAGCGGAAGACAGGTTTACATTTAGTGAGTTGTGTTCTGCTCTCACTTTGTGCATGGACACCGTCCCTGGTCTGCCATGGATATTCCTTGTTCCATGATGTTCAGCACCTGGGGCGCTGATAGGGCTAATGCCTTACTTTTTATAGATCCTTTGTTCATTTGAAGCTTGACTATGGATGTGACTTTTATGCATCCACAGCCAAGTGTGTATGTCGGAAAGTGGACCTCAATCCACCACACTAGCCTTCGGCTGGGACGGTCACCTTCCGCATGTTCCACATTGAAATCCTACTTGTCAATCCTGAAGAGATGCCACTCTCTCTGCACCATGTACAGTGCATTATTTGCCTTTATGAGTGAGCCTGGCACCTCCCTCCATCTCCAACTGCTCTCACTGTATCCGACGCTGATCTCAATGGTGCCTATGCCACTGAGAGACACCAGTCATACCCTAAGCCCTTTGGGTTTAGGGCTAGGAAACTCCTACGAGAGGCTGGTATAGCTCTTGGGCCGGTGGCACCCCTGGTTTTGCCCAAGATTTCACCCTGGAGGGTACCACCTTTGACTATTTGTCGCCATGGCTCTTCTCCCAAAACTTTTACATCGCCAGGAGTATTGCATACTTCACATCACGTTAGGACTGTGCTAGTGTATACGGATGGCTCCAAGTCCCAAAAGAGGGTTGGTTTTCACGCCGCATCCCCTCCATTTGAAGTCAGTGGAGCTCTGCCAGGTACTGCATCTGTCTTCACAGCCAAGCTGGTTGCAATACATATCACAGTATAGGAGATAACGCAATATGATTTATAGTGACTCACAAGGCGCCCAGAGTGCTCTCTGGGCATTGTATCTCTGCATCCCCTGGTTCCTGATATCCATGATGCCATGATTTTGGCGAGTCAGGCGGATGTCAAGATTATCCTCTGCTGGGTTCCTGGACATGTAGTAATTGTTGGGAATGAGGGCACCAGAGTGTCCATGAGGCCTGGGTGACTGCACCAGCGTTTCGCTCTTCCTCACACCAATTACAGTGTAGGAATATAGACTGTTTGATGAAGAAGATGGGAGACGGTCGAGGGGAACCTAAAGTTGCATACCATTGCGCCGCAACTGTTCCCATGGTCCTACCCCCTAATGCCTCAATGGCTTCAGGCTGCTTTCTGTCGTCTCCGCATTGGACACACACACAGGATGCACTGCCATTTGATGGAGCACTCGCCTGCACCTTATTGTGACAACTTTGTTGTCTCCCAGACTGTTCAGCACATTCTTGTTGAATGTCCAAGTCTGGATGGTCTTCGTGTATATTACCTGTCCCTGTGCCAGGATGAGCAGGGTTACTACCGCTTGTTCCTTGTACTTGGGACTGGTTAGTGCACACACACTTTATTTGACTGTTTTTTGTAGGTCGCATGTTCCTGCGCTGGGGGGGGGGGTGCTACCCCTGATGTCAGAGCTCGCTTGCTTTTGTCATTTTTTATTGTTGCTATTTGTTCTTTAAGATAGCCTAGTAATAGGCTGTGCCGAATATGGTGACCTATGCCCCAAGTAGGCAGTCGGCAGATGGGCTGTATAAAAAAAAATAAATAACTGCGCTATTCTGAGCAGTTTAGATCTTGTTTGTGTGGGATTTGGTGCCATGCATAGTTGAGGTTGGTGCTGATGAATTGCTTGTATAACATGGTGAATACTTCTTTTTGTCAAAAAGTGATGTTCGGTAGTGCTTTGAGGGTGTTGGTTTTCTTTATGACTTTGTTTATGATAAGTTCTAAATGTCATGTGGGTGTCTAGTGTGATTCCCAGGATAGTGAGAGTTTGTTTAGGGAAAGGTGTTGTCCATTTTGTCTGATTTTAGGGTATTTGATTTGTCATAGTCTTTTATGATGGTTTATTTGGAGGCTAAAGCTGTCATACAGTTTTGTATGAGCCATTGTTTCAGTGTATCTATGTATTGTTGGATTTGCTCTGCTTGCTGTATTGTTGATTGATGGGTATTGTGTGGTAGGGTGGGTCATACTCTAGAATTTTATGGAACTGGTGATGAGGGGTATTCAAATGATGAATATTGTTGAAAAGAACATAGTTTTGGCAGAAAAGTTAAATTCTGATTGATCTAACCTACATCAATTTGAAGTTGACATATTGTTAGTTCTGGCTCATTTACTATATTTTACTATTATTTTAGTTACCCATAAAAGATCAAATTTACCATTTTCTATCATCAATACATTTATGTAGTCTGAAAGATATTTGTCTATAAAAATGTATTAGAGAGACATGAGAAATAGGAAACCTGTTAAAAATGACCCTTAATTTAGTTTGGTCTAACTCCAAAATTGCAAGTAGCCAGTACTCATTACTCAGTGGAAGGCAATATTCCAGTAGTGTTGCCAGTTCTGTTAACTATTGTAACTGGTAACTGTTTATAGAGCATTTACATTTTATTTGAATGCTAGTAAAGGCTGTGGATCATTTTGGAATAACATCAATATTTGGTAGAGATTATTTCTTAATCTAAGTGCCATCTTTTCATTTGCAGATATGCCTGCGATTAGTTTGACAATGTCAAAAATCAGGACAAGGTCCAAATAAAGTTCTCATCTGACTAATTTTGTTAGGACTGGGCAAGAGCTGATGGTGTCTGAGTTACCAACAATAAGAGATATTTAGAGGTACGGCATCTAACTGAGGACGCAAAGTGAAGATGACCGGAGAAAATATGAAGTAGACCAGCTGGTAAAAGACGTGTATCAGGGCTTGATTAATCAGTGGACCAGCTGGTAAAAGACATGTATCAAGGCTTGATTAATCAGTGGACCAAAGCTAAAGCTCTCTTCAAACCACCTGTTATAAATCAAAAGATCACAATAATATCAAATCTTAAGGAGGTGTAGAAGGAGGCAGTTATATTTTTCCTTGGTAAAGGAAAAATTGAAGTAAAAGAGAGGTTCATTGCAAAACTTAAATAAGTTATTTGATATATTGACATGCAAGTGTCAAATTTCCAGTTGTGGGGAAGTAGGTTTTAATGGCTATGAGACTGAAGCCCACATTAACTGCTGTTGTAGTAAAGAGAAAAAAAATACTTACTAGGGAACTGGCCTTTATTAAAGAACAAAAGGAGAAGGTTGGAAGTAAAGGTACCTTTCAAATTGGAGGTCCTGATATTCCAGAGCATAATAGACAATTAAGAGATTCAGACAGGAAAGAAACAGAAAGGATAGCACAAAGAAAGAGAAAAGGTAAGGAGGAAAGCGCTCTTTTAGCAGAAAAAGTAGCAAGAAAAGAAATCAAGCATTTTTGGCAGAAAGTGAAGATCTGTAGGCAGAAAATTCTGATGGTGACAACAGTTTGGGTGATGAAGTAACTTTTGAAACTGTCCAAGAGCCGGAATCTTCCACCAGGAATAGAAAGAATTATGATGAAATTCCAAATATTGCTCTTGCTAGTATAAGGTATGGTGTCGGATTGAGACCAACTGCAGCTATAGCAAAAGCAACTTTAATAGATGCTGGATTCATTACTGAGGAAGATACAAGTAAAGTAATTGATAAGAATAAAGTTAAGAGAGCACAGGAAAAGTTAATGACAGTTATTGAACATGTTTGAGGAAAACTTTAGGAATGATGGAGAAATTTCTTGGGTTCTCTTTGATGGACAAATTGATGTGATAAATTTTATGATGGAGGCAGAGGGAAGTGAAAATTTGTTTCCAGCAAAAACAAAAGAGGAGCATTACACCATCATCAGTGAGCCTGGGAGCAATTACCTCTTCTACTTTGTCCCAGAAAAGGCTACAAAAGAAGAATCACATGCAGAGAAGATTGCTAAGGCTATGTTTGGGTGGCTGAGGGAAAGGGGTTTGGATAAAAGCTTAATGGCCATTGGAGGAGACTCCACGAATGTAAACAATGGTGTAAATGCTGGAGTAATGAGAAAAATAGGGCTCCATTTGGGCAGAAAGCTTGTTTGGTTGGTCTGTAACCTGCACACTGGGGAACTCCCTCTCCATCATCTAATTATCAACCTGGATGGCCCAACACTATCTGACAACAGATATTCCAGACCAATAGGAAAGCTCTTTGACTCTTATAGACTTGGATATCAACCCA
Source organism: Ceratothoa steindachneri (assembly GCA_963969495.1). Classification (NCBI taxonomy): domain Eukaryota; kingdom Metazoa; phylum Arthropoda; class Malacostraca; order Isopoda; family Cymothoidae; genus Ceratothoa; species Ceratothoa steindachneri. The sequence goes on from OZ018319.1 coordinate 158,432,922, forward strand.
AATTTCACTCAAGTATCTTTAGGTCCTCCTCTTACCAAGATACCTCAGGAAGTGGTGCAAGATCTTTCTACTGATCAACACTACAGCTATAGAATTGTATCGGTAATCAGAGATGGAGTGCTTCCTACAGGGCTTTCTCTATTGGAAATAGGACCAGTAAACTGCAGTCGCTAGCTGACAACAGCTTACAGACTTCTTCAGCTGTGGGTGTCAAAGCATGAGCTCAAAGAAAAAGCCTTTAAGAATCTACAACTGATTATTGAGTTCATTATTGGTGTATATTACCCATGCTGGTTTAACATTAAGATTAAGCACTCTTGGGCAGAGGGACCTAAGCACATTCTTTATCAACTTCACTGCCTTAAGTCTCAGAGGAAGTAGGTGTTGGATATTGTTTTGCCAACTGTTAAGAGATCAGCTTGGTATGCATCAGTGAAGCCATCCTCCAAACCCTCCTATGCTCAGGCAGAGAGAACTGAAGGGGGGTGAAACAAATCCAGAACATCAGGGGAGAAGGGGACCCAGATTCTCAACTGGGAGACTCCTTTGTAAGGCTTAGAAGGACGCCAGACATCAATTGTGATGCTACCACGATTGGAGATCTGATCAATAGGTCAGAGGATGTCTCTGAGCCACCTCTCACTTGCTCTTTAAGTTCTTGTGAATTGAAAAACTTCATTGACTCTCCTATGAAAGTACCTGACTGGCCTTGTCACACACAGAGCATTGAGAGGGTTGTAAGAATGGTGACTGAGGTTTCTTCCATGTATCTCTCGCATGAAAAGAGGGATGGAGGAATCAGGGCACAAGAGACAAGTAAATGTCTGATGTCCAGGAATGAGTCAAAGCAAGACTTGTGTGCTCTGGTGAAGTTTAACTTTTGAATATGACCCATGCAGCTATATGTGTAGCTTTGCATACACTTTTCTCACTCAATAAACATGTTAATTTGAGGTTACTTTGTGTTTGTGTGTACTTGGATTAAATAAAAATAGGTTACATAAGCTCATAACGAAAGGGAAAAATTTACTTTTATTTAAATGGAAATTGATGGTAGGTAGGAGCAATTGTATAACAAAATAAAGGTTTTTAAAAATCTACACCGGAAAATCTATCATTTAAGCACCTCTCATTAAAGGATTTAATGAAAATATATGGTTGCCCCAAAGTATGACCCGCCCTATAATGTGCAATGATTGAGGTGTCATTTATGTAGGTGTTGGTTTTGGGTATTGTGGTTGTGAGATGTCATGTGTGAATGAGTTGGAAAGTAGGGATGAGAGTATGGTTCTTTGGCGGACACCATTGTGAAGCAGTTGAGTGTATGATTTGTGTGTAACTTGGCCTTGGCTGCCAAAGATGGATCGTTAGCCATTTTTTATCATTGTTAGCCTAATTGGTATTCAGGATTTTTTGTGCGAGTATGTATTTTGTTACTCTGTTGAAGGCGTCTATGACAGTGAGGATTGTAGATGAGGGGGGTGAGTGCCTGTTGAAGCCATCAAATGTGTTGTGTTAGGTCAGTAAGGAAGGTCATGGTTGAGTGCTCCTTTCAGAAGCTGTTTTCTGTTTGAGGTAGGGATGTATTTTGACTTATTCTTTTGTGTATTAGTTTTTCAAGTGTTTTAGATGGTGTGTAGGGTAGTGAGTTTGGGTGGAATGAGTTGAGGGTTTGCCTTGCTTGAGTATTTTCCAGATTGATGGGGTTTGTGTTTAGGCATGGGTGATTGAATATTTGCGTGGGTGGCAGAGTTGTATTTTGATGTCTGTGTCAGTGGCTTTCAAATTTTAGAAGGATTTTATGTGGTGACTCGGGCTGGCTGTTCTTTTGTTTTTTTGTTGTTGTTTTTTTTCCTTTAGATTTGTCTTTAAGGGAATAATGTTATGTTGGAATAGTGTTTCATGAGCTTGTTGCAGTGGTGTTTAGGTGTTGTTGCAATTTGGTTGTTTTGGGTCACTAGTGACTCGTGTGTGGCAGCTGAGGTTGTGTGATGTATGAATTTTCTTTTGGGTTCTCCAGAGTTGTTTAGTGTGTGTGTAGCGGTTGACTATCTGGGTATCTCTGTTGTCTGCTGTTTGGGAGCTAATCCAGGATGGGTGGTGTGCATTGAAGTCAAATGATCACATTCTGTATGTTTCTGATCCTATGGGGTCTTTATCTTTACCTTACAAGTCATTGGGAGGTCATAGTATCTACTTTCCATGCATCTTTTTCCTTTTTACAATGGCTACAATAGAAATTAGAGCTGCCTCCAAGTGAGGCCTCATCCCCAATGGGTGCCAGGGAGGGTGAGGTATATTGAAAACCAGTGGAGGGGGGGGGGGGCTTCCTTCCTACCACCCAACCAGTAAAGGGGCTTGCCCTTTACACTCATCTAAGCCCCCCTCAGGCAGCTCCACCTCTTTAAAGGAGTGCCTGCCTTCCCCAGGCTTTCTCAGAGTCCACTCCACTTTCATCTTAGTAGAGAGGGGCTTCTCCCTTATGTCTACAGGTGATGTTTCCCACTTAACCCCTTCCTCAGATTTGCCCTCAGATGACTCCACTATTGTATCCCCCCACCCCCTCTTTTTTCCCATCCAGGGCCTGTCACAACCAAGAAAAGCTGGAAGAAGTTAAGCCGCAATGAGGCCTGCTTCCAATGGGACTCAGGATGAGTTTGCACAGATCACATTGTGCCATCATTGAATTTGGGGAGGGCGGCAGACCTCCATCATAGCATCTGTTTGTTGGCCGCATGCTCATGTACCTGAGGGAAGGTGGGCCTCTCTTCCACATGTGATCATGTTTTTGTTTTTTTCTTAGTCTGTGTTGTTTTTTTGTGTGTGATTTGTTTACTTTGTGTTTTGGGGGTTATTGTTTGTTGATTTTTTTCTGTTCTTAACTGATAATTTAAACTAAGAATAGGCATTACTAAATTTGGTGACTATGTTTATGGTGGCAGTCCTACTGCAAAAATTGTTGTTCATTGGCTTAAGGATGGCTGAGTTTCATTTATAGGTGATTGGTCAGGCAAGAGCTATGATATAAGCTCATGCCAAAAACTTGCAGTAGCCACTAAGGAATCATAGGCTAATATTCCCATTCAAAGACTTAAAGTTTAGCCCTATATCCTTGCCAAACATCTGGTAATAAAAAAAAATTGCAAATGCCTTACAAGATTTTAAAAGTAACTGTAATGCATTATATGTTTTTATTATCAAGTGTGTTTTGTTTATTATTGTTTTTGTATGAGGGAGAGGAATTGCATTATTTTGACGTTTTGTGATTAAATTTTATATGCAAATAACTTGCCTCAATCATTTGATACTCAGATTTCTAATTTACCTTTCATTAACTTGCTATAACAATATAAGTTTTTGTTTATATTTAATATAGGATGCTATAAAGAGTATATAGTATTTTGGGAAAAGGTTGTGTATATGAGGTAATTACCTCAAATTCCTACAGTTAAGTTCAGGATCTATGTATAGGGAAGAGTTGCTGGTTGGGGCAGGCTTGGCCCAAGATTTTTGTAATTTATGTTTGTCAGATCTTTATTTCTTGTATCTCATATTGTTTTCATTTAATCAAAAAAATTTCATATAAGGTCTTAACTGTATGTCAGGTTCATCCAGCAGCCATACCTGTATTAATTTTTATCATATATATTGTATAATCAAAGTGTTCCTCAAGTTCTCATTGAGGTATCAGGTTCAATCCCTACGAGAGTGGCCTTAGAGGTATGACCACTGATGGTGGATGCGCTGTGCTTACATGGGGGTCGCAGATTTTACACATCACACATTACCAATCACAACACCTATATCTCTCCTCCTATGTCATCATAGTACACATACATGCACTCTTCTCTGTTCCAAGGAATTCTGGTGATGTGTAGTTAGTTGTATCTACATACCCCTGATACAGAATGGGAACCCTGTTTCCCTGAGGCAATGGTTCCTACATAGCGTGGGTTGGTGTCAAAATGTATCATAAAAATACTTCCTAATACCTTCCTCCCCAAATGATGACCATTCATTGCCTTTAGGTTCACCACTGGTTGTCATGCTGATCCTTGTGTTGGTTTTATCCAAGATGAGAGATCTTATCCACAAGCAAAATGATGGATGGTGCAACATAGTAGTAGTGATGAAAGTAATGCTCTGAAGTTACTAGTGCTAGCTGTTTACCTTTCAGTACTATGGCATCAGTTTCATTTTATTCTGGATATCATTAGAGAATTTTAAGCATTTAGTTAAAGCTAATATTTTTGTATCACTATGAAAATATCCCAAATTTTTAAAAAATGCTTAAAATCCTCTAATAGTATCCAGAAAACAATGAACATGCCATAGTCCTTCCTGAAAAGTAAAAAATAAAATCAGTTAACGATTGTGGTCTTGTTGTACCCACTTGTGTTAATAATTATTGGTTAAGCAGGATATTATCAAAAAGGCAAAATACTATTTAATTAATTTTCAAAGGTAATGTAATTAATAGTAAATAATGTACAAACTTGTATTTTGTTTATTATATTGAATTATTCCAAATATCTTTTCCTTCTGCAGGTTTACAAGTCTAAAAGCTCTCTCAACCAGCACAAGAGACGAGTTCATGAGAAACAAATTAATTACTTTTGCAAATTATGTCCAAAGAGCTTTTTCAGTAAATGTGAATTTTCATATCATATGAGGTAAGATAATCTTCATTTATTGAGCACTTTTTTATTTAAATAACATTATAATAGATTGGAAACAAAGTTCTTGCATAACCTTTTTTAAAAGTTTATTTATTTATAGATTTATATAGAATGTATGACTAGTTAATGTGTAGTGGTTTAGTCTTTCCTAGGCTTCACTTGAAAGTGCATAGTGACCTAGAACCTAGGTAGACTAGGTCATTATGCACTTTCAAGCGAGGCTTAGGAAAGACTAGGCCACTACACATTAACTAGTCATACATCCCATATGATATCTAAAGTTTAAAAAATTATCCATCAAATGAATGTCATGAACAGCAACAATAAGTGGTTGCGCAGCCTACAATTGGTTTAAGAACTTTCAGCATGGCCAATTTGATCTCCAAGATCAGCCAAGAACTGGCTGCCCCTCACTGATTACCAATGACTGTTTGCGCACCTGTGTCAAAGCTGATCTACATCTGACATCATGCAAGCTGCCTGAAAAGTTTAGCATCAACCATACAGCCATTTTGCATCATTTAGTAGAGGAAATGGGCAAAGTCAGGAAAATGGATGTATGGATTCCTGGTTACTGCAGATGAGAAATGGTGTCTATACTCAAACATGGCATGCAAAAGAAGCTGGATAGATGAAGGTGCACCTCCACAACTTTGTTCAAAGGCTGCCCAACATCAAAAGAAGCTTATGATTTGTGTCTGGTAGGATGTGAAGGGTGTGATTTACTGGGAAATATTGGAGTGCACTCAATGCTAAATTATACAGTCAGCAACTACAAGAGGTGGCAGATGCATTTGTGCAGAATTAACCAGAATTGACTGATGTCATATTTCTTCATGATAATGCCCACCACACATTGAGTTCTCCATCACCCACTGTACTCACCAGACCTAGTGCCAACCAGCTACCACCTATTTTGGGCACTGCAGAACTTCTTGAATCACAAAACATTCACAAATGATGATGAACTGAAAACTGCATTTAGAGACTTCTTTGATAGCAAACCAGTTTACTTTTATAACAAGGCATCCATGATCTATCTTGTCATTAATTAACCAATGTTTATAATTTTCCGCCAGTGAGTTGAATGATAATTTTGCCAGTCTGATTTAAATACTGATTGTGTCATGGAGGCATTTCAATTTCTTGAGATAGTAGATTCTGTTGATATAAGTAGCCTATCACATTTGAGTGAGACAGAAAAGTTGGAAGAATGGCCATGGAAATGAACACCTCAAGAATCTGACCGCAATGCACACAGGTTGGTGTGGGAATGGCTTCCAAGACCAAACTTTCCTTCCTTTCTGCCAGCATTTGATTCCATGCATTCATGTTTGACCACAGCATTTTCCATTGGAGAAAATTTTACATTCAAATCAAATAGCATAACAGGAAAATCAAAATAAACGATTATTGGTCAAAGGATGAGATCTATGAACAAAAGATTGATGGTTAAGGATCACTTCCTTCGGATATTGAGATTATTGCATTTTAATGATAACACTTTAGAAAAAAATAGGAAAATTAAAAAAAATTAAACCTGCACTCAATCTCTTGAAAAATAATTTCAAGAAAATTTCATTCTGTAATCTCTGCATAGATGAAGGTCTTCTTCTATGGCAAGGAAGACTGCATTTTTGCTAATACATACCCTCTAAAAGTATTTGCATTGTGTGATTGCAAGACAGGCTATGTACTAGATATAATTACACTGGATAGGAGATGAAATTGTTATTGAGCCAAAGTTAAGCATTGGTGGATCACAACACTTCTTCAAAGTTATTTAAGTAACTAGCATTTTCTCTATATTGACAACTGGTACACTATCCCTGCTCTTGTTAACTTATTCAAGAAACAGATAGGAGCCAAAATAAAAAAAAATGCACACTGCAATAGCATTCTGTATCAAATGGTGTGATAAATAAAGTATACACATTCTTTACAAGCATACAAATGTGTTATTGTGGTAAGAAAGATAAAGATGGAAATTTCCTCTCTTAACTTAGCGATGCTTAACGCCTATTTTGTGTACAAGTATAGGCAAGATGTCAATAAGTCACTGTTGTGACACACAATTAAAAAAAAATATATATTTCAGAACTAAATAGGCAATCGACCATTGCATCTCAATGAGAGGCATTTTATGAAGTCTATACCATCAAAGAGGCATGTCATGTTTGTGCTCAGACACCCTGTAAGGGGCGTGGCAATTTGCCATCCTGGCCGCCGTGCTGATGGGACTCAGCACCCTGTCCAACCCCACCTTAGCCTCTTCTCCTTCCTTCAAAACACTTGTTTCCTCGCTTTTCACACAACCTCTCCCACAACTTTCTCTGGTCGGCCTTTAATTTCACAGGGTAGATGCTGACCTTCCTCTCAGCCAACCATCCCGCTGAGGGGGTGGGGGACAATGTTCCCTAACCCCTTAGCTCCGGTCAGGGGTGGCTGGTTTTTAACGACCTGCTTCATCGCCACCCATACCTTCCTCACATCCCTTTTCCCCACTTTACCGTCTATCCTTGATTTTACGCCGTGTTCAAGGTGGAGCCGCCATGCCGATGGACTGCCAGGCCAACAAAGCGGCGGGGGGGGTGCGAAATGGCGGCGCCTGGCTTGGCCAGGCCTGTAAGCACCTCTTGCAGTGTGGGCAACTGCAAGAGGTGATGAGCTATTGCGTCCTGTAGCACAAAAAGGGTCACCATGCCCAATGATGAAAATAAAAAAAAAACCCAACCCCCAACTTCCCCTGAAACAGCGACGGAGCCGCCCTCAGGCAGCTCCAGCAAAAAAAATAGAGGTCGCCTTCCCCTTTGCTTACGCAGGGGACCCTTCATATCTCTTCAACCGGAGAGGAGGCTTACTCATCTCCTACGCCTACGGGTGAAGGGGACTCACCCCCTTCTCTGGAGGTGCTTTCGGGCACCTCCCTTTTACCAGGGCAGTCCCCTCTGTTCTTTCCAAGGGGACTGCCAAGAAAGCCAGCAGGCAGCCCTTAGCCAGCCACTCCACATCGAAGCGGCTCGGTAGGGCAAACCCCCTTAGGGGGGAGAGGGAATCCAGGCCCCTTCCCTCAAAAGAACTGCTGGCAAGAATATTGAACCTTGCCGGGGTCAAGGCCCATGCCTCCCCACACAAGACTAGTGATGATACTGCCAACGGGACCCGCGGTGTCTTGGGGGCGGGGGGATGGCCAACTGGAGGCCCCACCTGAGATAGCCATGGTCCTTGAGGAAACCCAGCCTCAGATGGTAGGGCCTTTCATGGGGGAGAATCCAGGCTTGGTGCCAAGCACCGAACCCGAATCCACCCCTATGCAAGGTCCTCCTCAAATGGCTGTGGTTTCTGAAGCAGTACAAGGAGGGGAGGGATCTCCTCCGACCTGTGCCCCCACAACTACCAGGACCTTCTCCATTTCGGAGAATGACCTGGCTGAGGCGAGTCCATCTGGCCTGTGGGCTTCTACCGGCGGGGGTGAGAAGCGGGTTCATTCCCAGCCCTCCTCTCCAAAAAAGAAAAGGACGAAAAAGACCAAAAAGACGAAGAAGACTCGGGGCTCCTCTCAATCCGCGGGGGCTACGGGGACGGATGGGTTTGCTGCCACTTTGGCAAGCGACCAAGCCAAGATCGGCACATGCGGGCCCTCTGCTTCCCCGGGTACGGAGCTCCTGACGAAGACAAAGACCAAAAGTGCACAGGGCGGAGCCTCGATGACATCGGGGCCCCTGATTCAGAGGTTACCTGGCGTTTTCGAGCCCTCTGGCTTCAAACGCTTCCTCGTTATTCGCTCCACTGATGGCACCATGATCCATCAGAGGAGAGGATTAGCTAGTGCAATTGGTAGAGAGCCGAAGGTGACCCGTTTCTCGGATGGGAGCCTTCTGGCGAATGCGGCGATTCCCGCCGAGGCGGCCAAGATAAGTGCTCTTCGGACACTTGATGGCACCCCGGTGAGTATGACGCCGCACTCTACCATGAACTTTGTGAAAGGAGTAGTTTATGCGAGGGAACTCGTTGACTACTCCATTGGGGACATCACCCTAGAGCTGGCTGACCATGGGGTGGTCAAGGTCAAACGTGTGATGAGAAAACAGGGAGGGGCCTCGAGACCCACCCCTACACTCTTCGTCACGTTCGACTGTGACAAGCTCCCTGAGTCGGTGCGTGCCGGTTGGTACCGCTACCGCGTGAAGGCATTCGTGCCACTACCGCGGTGGTGCTATTACTGTCACCGCTTCGGCCATACGAATCGCCCATGTAGCCCCGTAAGGGGCGCGGCGATTTGCCATCCTGGCCGCCGTGCTGACGGGATCCAGCGCTCCGTCCGGCCCCAGCTTAGCCTCTCTTCCTTCCTTCAGATAGCCCGATTTCTCCCCTACCTCGTCGCTTTTCATACAACCTCTCCCACAACTTTCTCTGGTCAGCCTCTAATTTCACAGGGTAGAATGCTGACCTTCTTCTCAAGCCAACCACCCCGGATGGGGGCTGAGGGGGGAGGGGACATTGTTCCCTAACCCCTCAGCTCCGGTTCGGGATGGAGGTTTTTTAACAACCTGCTTCATCCCCACCCATACCTTCCTCACATCCCTTTTCCTCTCCTCTTCACATTCTATCTGTTTTACGCCGTGTCTAAGGTGGAGCCGCCATGCCGAAGGACTGCCAGGCCACCAGGCGGGAGGGGTGGTCCCAAATGGCGGCGCCGGGCCTGTAAGCACCTCTTGCAGTGCGGGCTACTGCAAGAGGTGGTGAGCGATTGCGTCCCATAAAACAAAGAGGGTCACCCTGCCCAATGATGAAAAAAAAAACCCATCTCCCCTTAATTCCCCCTAAAACAACGGAGCCGCCCTCGTGCAGCTCCACAGAAAAGATGGAGGTCCCCCCCCCTGTGCTTGCGCAGGGGACCCTCCATACCTCTTTAACCGGAGAGGAGGCTTACTCCTCTTCTACGCCTACGGGTGTAGGGGACTCCCCCTCACCCCCTTCTCTGGAGGTGCTTTCGGGCACCTCCCTATCTCCAGCGGCAGTCCCTCCTTTGCTTTCTAAAGGGACTGCCAAGAAAGCCAGCAGGCAGCCCTTAGCCAGCCACTCCACATCGAAGCGGCTCGGTAGGGCAAACCCCCTTAGGGGGGGGAGGGAAGCCAGGCCCCTTCGGTCGCTTCCCTCAAAAGACCTGTTGGCAAAAATATTAAACCTTGTCGGGGTCAAGGCCTGTGCCTCCCCACAAAAGACTTATGACGCTGCCAAGGTGACCTGCGATGTCCTGGGAGGGGATGGCCAACTGGAGGCCCCTCCTGTGATAGACATGGTCCTTGAGGAAAACCAGCCTCAGAAGGTAGGGCCTTCCATGGGGGGGAATCCGGGCTCGGCGCCAAGCACCGAACCCGAATCCGCCCCTATGCAAGGTCCTCATCAAACGGCTGTGGATTCTCAGGCAGTACAAGGAGGGGAGGGATCTCCTCCAGATGATGCCCCTGCGACCACCAGGACCTTCTTCATTTCGGAGAAGGACCTGGCTGAGGCTGGTCCATCTGGCCTGGGGGCTTCTACCGGCGGGGGTGAGAAGCGGGTTCATTCCCAGCCCTCCTCTCCAAAAAAGAAAAGGACGAAAAAGACCAAAAAGACGAAGAAGACTCGGGGCTCCTCTCAATCCGCGGGGGCTACGGGGATGGATGGGTTTGCTGCCACTTTGGCTAGCGACCAAGCCAAGATCGGCACATGCGGGCCCTCTGCTTCCCCGGGTACGGAGCTCCTGACGATGACAAAGACCAAAAGTGCACAGGGCGGAGCCTCGATGACATCGGGGCCCCTGATTCAGGGGTTACCTGGCGTTTTCGAGCCCTCTGGCTTCAAACGCTTCCTCGTTATTCGCTCCACTGATGGCACCATGTTGTCCAAGGGCAACATGATCCATCAGAGGAGAGGATTAGCTAGTGCAATTAGTAGAGAGCCGAAGGTAACCCGTTTCTCGGATGGGAGCCTTCTGGCGAATGCGGTGATTCCCGCCGAGGCGGCCAAGATAAGTGCTCTTCGGACACTTGATGGCACCCCGGTGAGTATGACGCCGCACTCTACCATGAACTTTGTGAAAGAAGTAGTTTATGCGAGGGAACTCGTTGACTACTCCATTGAGGACATCACCCTAGAGCTGGCCGACCATGGGGCGGTCAAGGTCGAACGTGTGATGAGAAAACAGGGAGGGGCCTCGAGACCCACCCCTACACTCTTCGTCACGTTCGACTGTGACAAGCTCCCTGAGTCGGTGCGTGCCGGTTGGTACCGTTACCGCGTGAAGGCATTCGTGCCACTGCCGCGGCGGTGCTATTACTGTCACCGCTTCGGCCATACGAATCGCTCAGTAGACGTGCAAAGTCGGGGTCACCCGAAGTATGTGTAAATTGCTCCAAGGTCGCACACGATAAGTCCAAATCGTGTGTGGCCAAGTGTGTCAATTGCGGAGAGCCGCACCCTGCTTCTTTGAAGCAATGTGGTGCATATCTCCTTGAGAAAGAAATCCTGGCCGTTCAGGATCGACTCTCATTCCGCGAGGCAAAGGACTTGGTCCTGGCGCGCCCGGCTCTGCCTGGGACGTCATATGCCTCAATAGTTAGAAAGGCACCCTCTGCTCCTGGCCCATCCAGGCCAACGAGCACGGTTGTTTCCGCGCCCATTCGGAGCCCTTCTGCGGGCTCTACCCAACCTGGGCGCTCCCCTGGTAATGCTGGCGGCAAAAAGGGTTCATACCCTGCCCCGGCTAAAACCAGGGCTCCCCCCTCTTCCCCCAGCGTGACCGTTTCCCGTAAAGCGAAACGGCCACGCGCCTCCACCGAGTCGTTAGACTCACAGGAGGCAACACCCCTGAAGATGGTCGCTAGGCCATCTTCCGGGGTTCCTAAAGCTGTTCCCCGAAAGGAGGACAGCAACAAAGGAGCTTCGGCCCCTTCGCCCACGCCCCGAGGTGGAGCGAGTGGCTCGGAGACGGTGGTTCCTCGAAAAGAGGGCCCCCCGCCTCCGAAGCCTCAACGCCCGCCTAAGGTTTCGAGGCGGAGGGAGGAAAAGACTCGCATGGCGAGCCCAACCTCCCCCAATAAGTCCTCGAAGGCGACAGCGCCTTCAGCGCTTTGTCCGGCCAACAGCGCCCGGGGTTCTACCCCCGGGAAGCGTACGGCCATTCCCGTGAGGGTCTTCAATTCGAGGAGGGCCCCCGCGTCTCCTCCGAGCTAGGCCTGGAGGGCATATTCCTTCAATGGAATTGCCGTGGACTCCGGGCCAACTGGGAGGAGCTGCGGAGGCTCGTCTCGTCCCGTTCCCCGTTAGCTATTTTTCTGCAGGAGACCATGCTAGGCGCGTGCCCGCTGCCTGCCCTCCCGGGGTATAAGGGTCTTGCGACCCCACCACCGCGGGATGGCCGGGCTGGGGGATGCGCGGTTTACACCCGGCATGATGTCTCCGTTCTTCCTTTCTCTTTAGATACCTCCTTTCTGCGTACATTCCACCTTCAGCTGACTTCGACGCGGGGGACTTCCGCCGCGTCGTGGCACGGTTACCGAGGCCCTATCTCTTGCTTGGAGATCTGAACGGCAGGCATCCTCTCTGGGGAGATTCCTCTATAAATCCCAGGGGACAAGTCCTTGCCGATCTGATCGAAGAGCTTGAGATGGGTGTCCTGAACGTGGATGAGTTTACGCATCACTGTCTGAGAACCACTTCATTTTCTTGCCTTGACCTATCTTTGTGCTCTTCGGATGCACAGCCTGATTTTGATTGGGGGTTGGTCGATGACCTCCATGGTAGTGATCACTTTCCCATTCAAATATCATTTTCAGGGCAACTGCCGCCTGAGAGACCACCTCGGTGGTGCTTGGCGCGGGCGCGGTGGTCTGCATTTCAGGAATTGACTGAATTCTCTATCTCAGTCGAGGAGTTTAGGTCGGTAGATGAGGCCGTTGAGTTCTTCTCCGGCAACCTCATCACCGTGGGCCTGACTACTATTCCTAGGACGTCTGGCCGTTTTGCACGCCGACCACTCCCATGGTGGTCGGCCGAGTGTGAGACGGCCCTGAAACAGAAGTGTTATGCCTATATGCGCTATAAGCGCCGCCCGAACAATTTCACTGTCGCTGAATTTCGTCGGGCTAGGGCTAGGTTCCGGCATATTTGGAAGCACGCCCGCCGCTCTTCTTGGCGGGCATACGTGTCTTCACTTAACGAGAAAGACCCCTTTAGCTGAGGTGTGGAAGCGAGTCAAAAGGATTCGGGGCAAGTTCTCGCAGGACCCCCTTCCTGTTCTCCAGGAGAATGGGACCGCAATCTCGGACCCCGCGTCCGTGGCGGAATCCTTAGCGACCGCTTTTTCCGCATTCTCTAGCTGTGATGCTGCTCCGCCAGCATTCAATGCACGTCGTGATGTCGCGGAAGGCCGCTGGCTGGACTTTACCCCCAGAGGCGGAGAACCCTTCAACGACAAGTTTACTGTGAGTGAGTTGCGTTCCGCTCTCGCTTCGTGCGCGGACACCGCCCATGGTCCGGACGATGTCCCGTACGCCATGCTTCGACACCTGGGTGAGCGAGGCACGGCCTTTCTGTTAGATTTGTTCAACAGGATCTGGGTGGATGGTCTTCTTCCAGACTCCTAGCGAATCGCTACTGTGCTCGCCTTTCGCAAACCGGGGAGAGATCACTCTACTCCGACCGGTTTCCGCCCAATCTCTCTAACCTCTTGCGTGTGCAAGTTGATGGAGAAATTGGTAAATGTTAGATTAGCCTTTTTTCTGGACAGCGGAGGCTTCCGCAAGTTCCACTCCACGTCGGATGCTCTGCTCCGACTAGAAATTCCCGTCTGCGAGGCTTTCCTTCGTAGACAGCACTACGCCACGGTGTTTTTCGATCTGGAGAAGGCCTATGATACCGCATGGTGATACGGTATCATGGAGACTCCACAAGATGGGGGCGAGGGGACGCCTCCCAATGTTTATATGTGAATTTTTGCGAGATCGTCGATTCCGCGTACGGGTGGGGAGAGCCCTCTCCGGCCTAAAAGATCAGGAAGAGGGTGTCCCGCAGCGAAGTGTCCTCAGTGTCATACTCTTTGCCCTGAGCATCAACGGCATCACCTCGGTGCTGCCGGAAGATGTTCTCGCTACGCTTTACGTGGAAGACCTTTCGATCTCTTTTGGCGCGGCCCAGATGCCAACTCTGGAGCGTCGACTCCAACAGGCATTGAACCGCGTCTCTCGCTATGCCGAAGCGCACAGGTTTCGTTTTTCTTTGGCCAAGACTAAGGTGGTGCACTTCTGCCGCCATCCACGGCTTCACCCCGACCCAGATTTGTTTCTTAATGGGATGCGCCTGGATGTGGTTGAGTCGCACCGTTTCCTTGGTCTTGTATTCGACCGACGCCTCACCTGGGATGCTCATATTCGCAGCCTTAGGGTCTCTTATACCCGCGGTATGGACATTCTCCGTTCCGTGACGTTCAGCGCTTTGGGCGCTGATAGGGCTACTGCCCTACTTTTTTATCAATCCTTTGTTCGTTCGAAGCTTGACTACGGATGCGAGTTTTATACATCCGCAGCCGAGCGTTTATTGCGGAAGGTGGATTCGATCCACCACACCGGCCTTCGCCTTGCGACCGGTGCCTTCCGCACTTTCCCCATTGAGAGCCTGTTGGTCGATGCTGGGGAGGTGCCACTCGCTCTGCGCCGCGTGCAGTGCATCACCCGCCTGTACGCGCGAGCCCGGCGCCTCCCTCAGTCCCCAACAGCTCTCACTGCTACCACAGCTGATCTCGATGGTGCCTATGCCGCCGAGAGACGCCAGTCATACCCTAAGCCCTTTGGGTTTAGGGCCAGGAAACTCCTTCGAGAGCTAGATATAGCTCTCGGGCCGGTGGCGCCCCTGGTTCTGCTCAGGACGCCACCCTGGAGGTTACCACATTTGGCTATTTGTCGCCACGCCTCTGCTCCCAAAGCTTGTACTGCGGTGGGAGTATTGCGTTCGACCTTTTTGGAGCACACATCGTGTCACGCTGGAACCGTGCCAGTGTATACGGATGGCTCCAAGTCCCATGAGGGGGTCGGCTTCCACGCCGTATCCACTCTGTTTGAAGTCAGCGGGGCTCTACCAGGCGCTGCGTCTGTCTTCACGGCTGAGCTGGTGGCAATACACCACTCGGTACGGGAGATTACGCGACGTGCTCGGTTCGGAGACCGGATTGTGATCTATAGCGACTCACAAAGCGCCCTGAGTGCTCTCGGGGCATTGGAATCTCCGCATTCCCTGGTTCGCGATATCCGTGACGCCACGGTTTTGGCGAGCCGGGCAGATGTCGAGATTATCTTCTGCTGGGTTCCTGGACATGTAGGAATTGCGGGGAATGAGCGCGCTGATGATGGCGCCAAAGAGTCCGCGAGGACTCTGCGACCGGACCAGCGTTTCGCTCTTCCTCACACCGACTACATGGCAGGAATACGGGCAGCTCTTCGGACTGCTTGGCAAAGAAGATGGGAGACGGTCGAAGGGAACTTAAAGTTGCGTGCAATTGCGCCGCGACTGTTCCCATGGACCTATCCTCCAATGCCGCGACGGCTTCAGGTCGCTTTCTGTCGTCGCCGAATCGGACACACTCGTGTGACGCATCGCTATTTGATGGAGCGCTCGCCTGCGCCCTATTGCAACGACTGCGTAGTCCCCCTGACTGTTCGGCACATTCTTGTCGAATGTCCCAGTCTGGGTGATCTTCGCGCACGATACCTGTTCCGGTACCGGGTTGGGCGGGGTCGCTACCGCCTGTCCCTTGTACTAGGGACGGATTTGTGCACATTGACCTGTGGACTTGTTGACCCTTGTGGGAATGCCGGGCTTCTTCCCTTTATTTAAGGTACTTTTTTTGTTTGTTATTGTTTTGTTTGTAGGTTGCACTTTCCTGCACCGGGGTGAGGGGGACCTCCCCCCGCTGCCGGAGATTGCTTCCTGATTGTTAAGTTTTTCCAATATTTATCATTATGTTTTCATATTTTTATTTTAAAGTAGCCTAGTTCTAGGCTGTCGTGTTTTTCGGCGACTTATGCCCAAGTGGGCAGTTGCCAGATGGGCTCTATAATTAAAAAAAAAAATTGTTTCGGGTGATGTTTAAATTATCCCTTGCTGTCGTTTTTGCGGTGGGTACCAATCGGTTGCCCACCTTTTATTGGATTGTAGCCATTTTGCCATTCTCCGGTTGTCCTGTTTCCTGACCTTTTTTAACGATTCCTCAACACACCCGGCTTCGATTCATATTGGCGGAGGAATCTTTTAACCCGTCGTTTTTTAAATTTTTGACACAAAGTTGTCTCCTCCACCTTTTATAGATGATTTGCCTCGTTTCATCCTAGCTGCCATATAGAATCCACTCGGATTGGGCAGCAACCCACTGGTTCCTTACCTTAAACCTCATTACAAAATTGGAACAAATTGAACTAAACACTTCACCCTAGGTTGAAGAGTGCTTATATAAAGACCAAATGTAAAACTAAGAAAGGCTCAAAATACCAATGCTTTTTCAGTAATATTTGAACTTCGTGGCAAAAAGTACATAAAAGAACTTATACAAAAATAAACAAAACCATTGTTATGTAGTACTTGAATATCATGATTGATTATTTCCAAAATTTATCTGATTGCTATGTACCTCCCACACATTTTTACTTTTTCTGACTGCTTTTTAAAACTTGCTGTGATGCCCTCATTGGGCGTCACCTTTTTTAAGTTTTTGTCTATATTACAATTTCACATGGTTATTTAATCAATTTTCAGGATACACAAGAATGAAACATTGTATCTTTGCTACGTATGTGGAGAAGGTTTTAGCCATGTGTCTCATCTTTACCGACATGAAAAAGTTCACACTGGAGAAAGGCCACATAAATGCCCTGTAAGTTGTCTATTTGTCATTTGAGAATTATTATTGAATATTTGTTATCCTTGAATGGGGATTAATGATTAATGTGGGAAAGGCAAATGCTTTTCCTCTCCTACCCACCACAAATAGTCTTTTTGAGACGCAACTTCCCTTACTTCTACTTTTTCTTTGCAAACCTCTCAAGCTTTTGTTGGTTTGCATCCCCTAGTTTCACTACCTGTATGTGGGACAGGAAGAATACCCATACTATCCTCCAGTGTGTCATAAAAGGTGACTAAGCATGGATAGCCGACTGCTCGCTTGAAAAGCTGCAAACCCGAAGGCTTTATCTTAGAATCCCCGTAAGGAGCACGGCGTTTGCTCTCCTGGCCGCCGTGCTGACAGAACTCAGCGCCCCGCCCGGCCCCAATTTGGCATTCTTTTTCTCCTGCTAACCCCTACTTCGTCTTCTGTACCAATTCTCTTTCACCCTGCATCGCCCTTCCATCTACGTTTGTTTGTCGATCTTGGTGTATCATAGCTGTCCGTCAGGGTTGCGCGACCCCATGGCTGGGTCCTGCCTGTGTTGGTTGGTGGGTGCCTGAGCCGGAGTGGCGCTCTTGGGGGGTCTTTGCTTTCCCAACCGGTAAATTTCCGAGGCTGGCCGGCCATTTTTAAAACGATGGTTGGGTCGGGGGGCGACGGGCATACCCTCCTGGTTGGGCCGGTGCTCCGAGTAGGTGTCTCGACGGTAGACAGTGATTGCGCCTCGCGAGTTCGCACCCCCTTTTATATTCTACTTTATATGGGTAATAATAAAAAAAATTCTCGTACTACGCCTGTCAAGAAGTCCTCTTTTCCGCGCCTGTTAGATCCCTTCGAAAAAGAGACAGATCCTGATTTCGATTATCCCCGTTTCCTAGTGCTGAATTCCAGTTCCGGGTCTCCGCTTTCTAAATTGGACATGTTCGATTTGAATGAGGAGTTTGAGTCCCGCTGTGGTGCGCCCCGCCGTATGTGGCCCCGTGGTAGTGGCGATTTAGTGGTTGAGGAATCTTCGCGAGAGCAGTGTGGTGCCGTGTGGGATTTGTCCTCCCTTTCGGGAGTCCAGGTTTCGGTTGTGCCCCACCCTCGCCTTAATTTTGTTAAGGGAGTGATTCGCTCCAACAAATTATTACAATATGATGTTTCGAGACTAAAGGATTAAACTTTCGTCCCAGAGGGTTACGGACGTTTATAGGGTTTCTAAGTCTGTTGGTCACGCCAAGGTTCCTACGAGTACGCTCATCGTTACCTTTGAGCGTCAGGATCCGCCCCGGTTTGTTCGTGCTGGTTATTTTCGTGTCCCTGTGTCGCGGTATGTCGAGCTCCCCAGACGTTGTTTTGATTGCCACCACTTTGGCCATATGATCAGCAATTGTAGGCAGGATCGTCGCTGTGTGACCTGTGCGTTGGCGTATCATGGCTCCTCTTGTGAGAATCATGAATGTTGCGCCAATTGTGGAGGTTCCCATAGCGCGGCTTCGCGTTCTTGTCCCGTATTCCTTTTTGAGAAGGAGGTCTTGGCTCTTCGGGACTCCCTCAGGCTGAACTTCCGTGAGGCCCGTCGTAGGGTGCGGGGGCAGCTCGCCCCCTTCGGCCGTCTCTTCTCAGACGTTCTCCGTGAGGCGGGGTCCCGCCATCCTCCTCCCGGTCGTCCCACTCCTTTGTCTTCTCGCGGTCCCTCTGTTACTCCTTCCTCCTTGCTTTTGGTTCCTCCGTTGCTCCCTCTCCTTTGCCATTGGTCTCTTCTCATGTTCCTCCCTCTGTCGCGGACCGTGAGACCGACCGAGCTGAGATACTGGAGGATATCCGGCAGTTCCTCCAGGCGTCTGCCCCCGCTGTTCCTTCCGTTCCTTTGCCTCAGCGCAAATGGAAGGGTTCCTCCTCACCCCGTTCGGAGTCCAAGTGCGCTGCCTCTAATGAGGCTGGTTTGGCCCCCGAGTCGGTTGTTGGGGCGTCCTCCGTTTTGATGTCTTCTCCCCCGTTGGCATCACCGATGTCATTGTCCGGGCCTAAGTTCACCCGGTTCCGTCTTCCTTGCCTCCTACCCCGGTCCCTTCTTCCTTGCCCTTACCTCTGTGTAATCTTCAATGTCTCCTATCCCAATTTCGTCTCCCTTGCCTCCTACCCCTGTCCCTTCATCTCTTTCTGTCCCTGTTCCCTCCTCACCCTCTGACCCTGTTCCTTCCTCTCCATCTGATCCAATTCGCTCCTTACCCTCTGACCCTGTTTCCTACTCACCCTCTGCCCATGTTCCGCTTTCTGTTCCATCTTCTTCGCATCTTAGTTCTCGTCCGTCTCTGCTCGATCTCACTTTCCCTCCGGTTACCTCGCAGTGAGCACCAAGGGACTCGTAAACAATCCAATCACTTTCCCTCCGGGCCATTAGCCCTCCACGTTGGGGGTTCGGTCTGGCTCTCAGCTGTCGCCTCCCGCCGTTCACGCTGCCAAGTCCTTGACGGGTGCGTCCCCGGCTCACCGCGATTTGTCCCTTGTTCCTTCTGGGTCTTCTAGTCGTCGGGGACCTTCGACGGTTTCCGTCACTAGAATCCCGACGTTGGTGTCGAGACGACAGTAATGTCTGTCATCCTACAGTGGAATTGTCAAGGGTTTCTCCCCAAGTGGGAGGGACTCCAGCTCTTGCTTTCTAGCGTTCGGCCCTTGGTGGTCTATTTGCAAGAAAATAAGCTTGGGCTCACCCTTTCCCGGCACTTCCGGGTGTTTAATTCCATCCCTCCAGCCGGGAGCGTGTCCCATGGTGGTGCTTCTCTTTTAATTTCCTCTTCGCCATTCTCTGCACCACTTCCTCTCCGTACTTCCTTGCAGGCTGTTGCTGCGAGGGTTTTTATTTCCAAGCTTTTAACTGTTATTTGTACATTCTCCCCCGGATTTTAATTTGAGTCGGTCTGACCTTTTAGAGCTCACAAATCAGTTACCTACCCCGTTTTTATTACTTTGTGATTTTAATGCTCGCCACCCATCTTGAGGTGATACTGCCCGTAATCCCTGGGGCGGAGTGGTTGAGTCCCTCTTATTATCCGATTCCTTTTGTCTTTTAAATTCCGGCGATTTTACTTCCTACCATGTTCAAATGGATTCTTTTAGTGCTGTAGACTTGTCCTTATGTTCGTCCGACTGTTTCCTCTATTTTCGGTAGTCGATTCGGGACGACCTTTCCAGAAGTGATCACTTCCTGATCGTCCTGTCGGTCGCCCTTCCTGGCCCGTGCCTTTGCCTCCCTCCTCGTTGGGTTCGCCGGCGAGCAAATTGGGTTGGGTTCCGGGAGGCTTCCTTTATTGATGCCTCCGGGGTTTCCTTCGATACCGTAGATTCAGCGGTCTCATATTTTAGAGGCTGCTGAGCGCTTTGTTCAGCGGAGGTGCCCTGTTGAGGGGCACTCCACCGTCCCCTAGTGGTCGAAGGATTGCGTGTCGGCTATTTCTGCCTATCAATTGGCCCATTCCCGTTATAGGCGGAACACGACCGTCTCTAATGTGGTCGATCGGAACCGGGCTCTCGCCATCCACCAAAGGACCCTCCGTCGTGCCCGCCGTGAGCTTTGGTGCGTACGTATCTTCCATTTCTTCGTCCACGCCGCTGACTCGGGTTTGGAAGCGGGTCAATAAGATCCGTGGTCGCTACGCTGGTCATGCCATCCCCACTGTAGACATCGGAGGCTCGTTTGTGTCAGATGGCCGGTTGGTCAGCGAAGCTCTGGCTGACCATTTTGCTTCAGTGAGTAGCGCTGGTAGCTATCCTCGACGATTTCTCGCTCATAAGGTCGCTATAGAGTCTCGCCTTTTAGATTTTGCCACGTGCGCCACCTACTCTTATAATGCTCTCTTTTCCGTCTATGAGCTGCGGGATGCTTTGTCTCACTGTGGCTCCACCTCTCCAGGGGATGATTGCATCCACTACGACTTTCTCCGTCGTCTCCTTTCCCACTCGGAGTTATTTTTGGTTGACCTCTACAACCTGCTTTGGGTCAAAGGAATCTATCCGTCCTGGCGTGTGGGGGTTCTACCCTTTCTCAAACCCGGTAGGAACGGTTTGGACCCCAGTCACTATTGCCCGATTGCTCTTACGAGCTGCCTCAGTAAATTATTTGAGAGGATGTTCCAAGTTCGCCTCTCTCTAATTCAGAGCGGTTTTCGCAGCGGCCGTAATACTCTTGACCACCTCATTCGTTCGAAGACTCCGTTTTACGGGCTTTTTCCGCCAGGCATCAGGTGTTAGCGGTGTTCTTCGACATTCAGAAGGCCTACGATACCACCTGGAGATGTGGTGTTTTACGTCAGTTATATGATTGGGGTATGAGGAGCTTTTTATCGGTTTTTATTCAAGAATTTTTATCGTCCCGTAATTTTAAGGTCCGTATTCGGGTTGCTTTATCAGGCTTGCGGATTCAAGAGGAGGGTGTTCCCCAAGGGTGTGTTTTAAGTGTGACATGTTTCGCCGTTGCCATTAATAGTCTGGTGTCCATTCTTCCGGAGGGGGTTTTGGCTTCCCTCTTCGTGGATGACTTAGCCATGTTTTGTTCATCTCCCCGTTTGCCTTCTGCTGCCCGTAGATTACAGCTGGCAATTGATACCGTGTCGGGTCGTGCTGTCTCAAAGGGTTTCCGTTTTTCGGTCGCCAAAACGAGGGCCATGCATTTTTATCGGAGTCGTGGTGTTCTTGGTCCCTCTTCCCAGATGGCACTGCGATTGAATATGTCCCCGTTTTTAAGTTTGGGGTTTAACGCTTGATAGCAAACTCACTTTGGTGCCCCATTTGCGTCGCTTGAGGGCGTCCTGTTCGAAGGCTATGGATTTGCTTAGGGTTTTATCCCACACCACTTGGGGTGGTGATAGGCGCACCTTGTGGTCGCTTTATTCGGCTCTGGTTTGATCCCGGCTGGACTACGGTTGCCAGGTGTACTCTTCATCGTCTCCTTCAGCCTTGAAAATACTTGACCCCGTTCGTTCGCTCGGGGCCCGTCTTATTAGTGGAGCCTTTCGCACCTCGCTTATCCCTAGCCTCTTTGTTGAGAGTGGCGTGCTTCCTTTGCGAACCAGCGGCTGCAGGTGTACCTACGATCCCTGTTTCGTGTTCAGCAATACCCTTCATCCCCAGTCCATGAGTGCTTTTTTGCCCCGTCCTCTCCGGCATCTTTTGATCGGCGGCCATCTCTACCCCGGCCTCTGGGGTTCCGGGTTGGGGACCATCTCGCCTCCCGGGGTGTTGGCTCTGCCATTCCCGCTGGCTCCGTGTTGGAGCGTTCGCCTTCCTGAGGTCTCTACTGCTTTTTGGCATTTCGAGAAAGGGTCTACTGACCCTTGAACATGCGTGTTCTCATGCTCACCAGCGTCCCATCTATACTGACGGCTCGAAGTCAGGCCTCGGTGCTGGGGCGGCCGCGGTGTCCTCTACGGAGTCTCTTCGGTCCGCCCTCCCTCCTCTAGCATCCGTTTTTACCGCAGAGTTGACGGCCATTCTTTTGGCTTTTAATTTGATTTTATCCATCAATTCTTCAGACTTTATTGTTTTTAGCGATTCCCGGCCTGCTTTGGAGGCGGTTTGTTCTTTCACGTCCACCCACCCTTTGGTTTTACGGATTCACTCCTGGCTGGTTAGAAATGCCTCCCGTTACAGGGTCGCGTTCTGTTGGGGTCCCGGGCAACGAGGCTGCCGATCGGCCGCCCTCGAGTTGCCGGATGCAGCCCCTCTGCCCTTTAGGGATTCCTACCCCGTAATCAGGGCGATGTCTTTTGTTTGTGGCAGAGAGAGTGGGATTCGTTTCCCTCTTCTATGCTGACCCTTATTAAACGCTCTGTCCGTTCCTGGTCCTCTAGCTCTCAGCGATTCTGGTCCTGGGAGATTGCGAATTGGGCACACGCGACTCACCCATGGCTATTTATTTTCGGGTGGAGGCCGAGTTGCCCCTGGTTGTCCCTTTTGCGGTGGCGAGCTGTCTGTGTCTCACATTTTAGTAGTTTGTCCCCGCCTTGCTTCTCTACCAACTTCCTCAGGCTTTATCACTCCAAAACTGAGGTCCTCCTCGTCGGCACCCCTGCTCTTGTCAAAAAATCTAAATCTCTCTTTCCCTCGCTTACTCTGGGCGGTAATGCTATCATTTTCTCTGAGTGCGTTAGGAATCTGGGTGTTGTTTTTGATGAGCATCTCTCCTTTAAGCCTCATATCCGCAATGTCAGCAAATCCTCTCTATGTTTCCTTCGTAACTTCTCTCGCATTCGCTCTCACTTTGATGCCAAAGTCTTGAGACTGCTGTTCATGCCTTCATCACCTCACGCCTTGACTACTTTAACTCTCTGCTTGTGAATCTGCCATCCTCCTCTCTCCGCCCCCTTCAACTTGTACAGAACTATGCCGCCCGGCTTCTCCTCCGTCGCCCTCGCTTCTCTCCCTCGAAAGTCTTGCTGCATGAACTGCATTGGCTCCCTGTCAGATCCCGTACTCACTTCAAGATACTTCTCTTCGCATTTAAGGCCCCGTCTTACCTCTCTTCTGCCCTCTCGCCACGCCATGTCCCTCGGGCCCTTCGGTCATCACATGCACCTCTTTTGAATATTCCTCTTTCATCCCTCTGCTCAATGGGGGACTGCTCCTTCTCAATCTGCGCCCCTAAGTTGTGGAATGCTCTTCCTGCTGAAATCAGGTCTTCTCCCTCTCTTACCACATTTAAGCGTCTCCTGAAAACGCATCTTTTCAGTATTGCCTTCTTTCCCTCCTGAATTTCCATCGAATTTCCATTCTCATCTCAGCACAACGTGCGCTCTGGGAAGGCCTCAGGCCTTGAAGAGCGCATTACAAAAGACTTATTATTATTATTATTCCCTACCCTTTCTGGCGTCGCCTTGACTGCTCGACTTCTCTTTATTTTAACAGAGGACTCCCTTCGGTCGTCCTCCCTCTTACATTTCTATCAAGAAGTGGCGTTTTATCCCTTTTATAAATTCTTTCCATTTTTGTGTTTAAGTTTATTGTTTTATCTTTTATCCTGTGCCCTCCCCTGCGGCTGGCGGGTGTCATTTGTTTATTGCCCCAGCTGCCCTTGTTTTTAGAATGCGTGCTGTATGCCCGTAATTTAAGTGTGTGTTGTACTGTTTTCTTCTAATCCTTTGCTTTTCCCCATTTTTATGGAGTGTTTCCCACGCCTCTTCTGACTTTTTTCGGGCAACCCCGTTTTAACAGTGCTGCCATTAAGAGTCCATTAGGATTGGGCGGCTGCCACATTGTTTTTCCTTAAACTTTATCTTAGAAGTGTGACAATATTGGGTAGGGCTGGCAAGGACCCCACCCTGTCAGGCTGGACAATCTGCATCAATGTGTGAATTGAGTGGGAAAGAAGAAACTGGTTGCCAATATCTTTAAAACAGGGAAATCTTGATGCTTGCTTTAGTGAGACAAACATGAAAGTGAATGAGTTTGTGTGGGATGGAATGCAATCAGAATGGTAGGAGTAAAGAGGGTATGGTAGTGCGTTTTATTAATGATTGGCATGACACAATGATTGGGCATGAATGTATGAGCTCAATAATTATGTGGGTGAAATTGAGATTTGCAAAGGTGAAACTGTGCATGGTTGTAGTATATGGACCTTGTAATGATAGAAGTGAATTTGAGAAAAAAGGTTGTGGAATGACAGGTAATTAGTTGTGAATTAAATTAGGAATGCATTGGCTGATGCTTGTAAGAGATCTGAATGGAACTATTGGTGATGGAATGAGAGAGGGGATAACTGGAGCTTTTGTTACACCCAAAGAGAATGAGAATAGAGAAAGGTTGGTAGGGTGCTGTGTTGAAAGAAACTCTTAACAAACATTCATTACAAGGATATGCATAAATACACATGGGTTGGGCAAAGGGGAGGGGGAGAACAAGGGTATGATTGATCTGTGCCTAGTAAGAAAGAATATGCTGTATGAGTGTGTGACTATCTGATCACATGATTGTGCTGTGTAAGGTTAAACTGGCTGGTGCATGGATGAGATATAAAGAAGGGAGAACTGACTATAAGAGGTGCTACAGCACCCCATTGCTATGAAAGGCCAATTTGGAGTAGGGTATAAGTGACGAGTGGCCTTGGGATTAATAGGACTTGAATGGTTTTGGTCCGGGAGAGGAGGTAGTTTTTGGTGGCATTGAAGCGTGCCATCCACAGTTTGTGGGAAAGTGGTCCATGTTGGTTTTAACAAAATGATGATAGTGTTTTATTAATTATTGCGTTAGCTGTATTTATTGGTTATAGTGTAAGGACCCTTGAGAGAAAAATGGTGTGCTGCTTTGGTATGTGTGAGGGAACCCCACGTGGAATCTCTTGAGCAGAACGGAACTTCCATGCGCTGCAGAAGGCCCGGTTAGGCCTAAATTGGTAAGCCTACCCCCCCCACACACACACACTTTAACAAGCGGTAGCCTGAACCGTATCCACTACGATTCACATTTACACGGGCAGAATAGCCTCTGCAAGAAGATTCAAGGCCATTCGAGAGTAGAGCTGTTTCCCACTTACCGCCCCCCAACCCCGGGGAGAGCCTCGGCAATAAATAGTACTCGACTACCATGAAGAGACACAGAGTTGAGAAGTCTCGCCCGGACCCCAGAAGATTCCCCATAGCTCCAAGTCAGGTGCTAACAACAAAGCAAAGTGACAGCTGAACTATTTGTGTATTTGGAATTAGCCCCAGCCAGTGAGGTAATTCCAGTTAACGATCGCCACCGAGTGATTTTTCGGACTTCTCTCATCAACTCCTGTCAAAGCCCTCTTTCGTTCGCCCGTCGTTTCGGGTGGCCGAAATACTCTCCCCTGGACCGGAAGTTACCACCCCCCCTGTTTTTGGAGAACCGTCATCACTTTAACCTCCCGCTCAGAAGTTCCGAGCGGCCTCACCTCACGTGCAGAAGACATCCATAAGCCAACCCCTCTTCCCGCTTCAGTAACCCAATTGAGTTAATTCTCCCCCCTTCCCCCATTTGAGTAGTCTCCTCCTGTAATACCTTAAGTTCTAACTTCATAGTCTGATTTATAACTACAATTCTCCCCTTCGTTTACTGATGTGATTTTGTCCGTTAATTCACTGAGGTAATTTTACCCATCAATTCTCTCATTATTTTTATGTAAATAAAATTATATTTTTGTACATGCCTCTTTAAATAACCTTGAGCTTTCCCATTGCCCATTTGTTACCTGACCTCGTTTCACTATCATCTCGCATTTTGGCCCATCTAAACTATCGGTGTTCCGTCCCTTTGTCGGTTCACTTGTAAGTTATCGGTCCCTCCCCCATAGATATAATATGGTATTGATGTAATATAATGTCATACCATGACAGTATGGATGAAAAAAAGATCGAGTAAGGTTAATGACAAGAAAAAATGAATGGTGTGTTGATTGTGTGCCACCATGAAGTGCGTTCTCTTGGAGCCGTTGGATTCAGGAGATGAACCCTTGACACACCGAGGTGATTGGTCACCATGACTGTTTTTAATCGATAAATGTCATGAGTGAGTCCGGGTTTGTAGTTAATGTATGCAAGATGGTGTGGTTTCCCAATTTTATCTTCTTTTTTTTCTATTTCCAATATATAACATTGCAACATACCTATGCTCATTCCATGAACACTGGTGGGGGCGATAATGTTGTTTTATCCTTTTCCTTTATTCAGGGGCTAAGGCTTTAGCCCAGTGGTAACACCTTTTTCATTTTTATCAAAGTTATACCTCACTGGGGGTGATAATTTCCCGGATGGAGTTGCGATTCGTGTCAACTTCACGGGGTTGCCATACGGTGGAGATGCCTGTGGCTCGGATCCCACGTTAAACTGTATTTCCCCACTGGAAAATAAACGGGCTGGAGTGCATAGATGAGGTAAAACCCCATACCAACTCATTTATTCCTTTTCAGTATTGCACGAAGTCATTTATTCAGGCTGTGACTTTAAAAGTTCACCTGAAGAAGCACGAGGATATCCGAAACGTCGGGGCTGAGAGGGATACGGGTGTAGAGATTGGCGCTATTACCTAAACAGAAAAGTGCTTCAACAAGAAAAAAGGATGGATGAGATGAAAGAAAACAAGTCATCCCGATGAAGCAACCCATCTCTACATCGCTCAATCCAAAAACATCCAAGAGAATTTGCGTGGTCTTGAGTAAAGTTTATTTCGCTGGTTGTTTTATTTTTACTTTTTCCATTTTGGGACATTTTAGGTCTATTATTTAAATGAGATGTTCCTGAAGGTTAGTCATATGTCATCTATCCACCTCGATCCTTTATCCCTCCATCTTTTTGCTCATTCTCCAGCAAATAAAATGCCCCCATTAGTTATACGTCACCCTTTTTTTTCTTAGGTCTTAAAAAAAAACCTTTTGTACATGATTATGTCTGTCAGATTTCATTGCGAGTCACGGAACCTTCAGACACTTTGCCCTCTTTAACTGTAATTTCCCTAAATCATTTATTTGCATTTGTTCTAGATTCCTGCCCCAGACTCTGTTCATCCTGATATAGCATTCGCATACACCCTCTACCAGTGGGTACCTTGTGTCGACTCTAACACCTGGTTCCTGGATGGATCCGCACGTCATTCTGGTTGTCTCAAACTAGATGGAAACTACCACTTATTATTTTGCCATTCTTTCGCCACTTACAAATCTTTTCTCATCTATTTTCACCTGCATGGGGGTGTCAGCAGCTACATGGAGGATTGTGTGCTATCGTAGCCCGAATGCCCTCGAGGAAGCCATGGATCATCAAATGGACTTCCAACTTTATCCAGGCCTGGGGAAATTAGTGCGTTCTCCAGCTCCCTTTATGCACCCTTTTAGCTAAGTCTGTCCCTTTTCTCTACCCTTTCAATGGCAGCTCCTATGTCCTCAAGAGGGTCAAGATTGTGTAGGATACTACACCTGGAACACCCTCCTAACCCTACTTTTTAATGGGCCTGTCCCACCCATCTTCATTACCTGCCCTGGTCTACATACCCTAACCTTTTCTCTTGCTATTTAGAGAGGTTCTCGTGGCTGGGTGCACTTTGAGTCTTATATTTGAACCAAGTCCAGTGGTTAGGATACACTGCTAGGGTCAAAATCACGATGACTGAGGAATGCGTGTAGTGGGTTGCCGACTCTCCTTCTCTCCTCC
Source organism: Ceratothoa steindachneri (assembly GCA_963969495.1). Classification (NCBI taxonomy): domain Eukaryota; kingdom Metazoa; phylum Arthropoda; class Malacostraca; order Isopoda; family Cymothoidae; genus Ceratothoa; species Ceratothoa steindachneri. Next base: position 158,460,659 of record OZ018319.1, read on the forward strand.
CACAGGATGTATCCGATGTAACTTGGTACCCGGAGGAACTGCACATCATCCCGGCCTGAATGCAAATTATGGAAGCCCTGTCACTTGGTTGACATAACTTTCTGATAGATCCTGGGAAAGTTGCTCGTGTGCTTTCCCCTTGTTTCCTCTCAGGGCTACTTTTCTATTTATTAGTAGTATTATTATGGTTATTCCAGCAACCTTAGATGTACTCGTACTTTGTACCTGGAGGACCTGTTCTCAAGAGTTCCTTCCGCTAGGCATGGCATGGTGCCTTGGTGAACTGCATGCCATCCTGCGACTACCGAGTGCAAGGATATGATAATAGTAAACGATCACCCAACCTACTCGTTAGTACACCCTCCTATTTATACTTCTATTTATTATATCCCCGCCTACCCCTTTCCAAACTTCCTTTCTATCCACAGAGGTTCTGGCTGCCTTTCTGCCCTCGCAAAGGGCAGAAAGCCCGCCGTCTAAGGCAAGTATTAGGCACAGGGTATGTTGTGCCGTCGACTCTGCTTACCTTCTTCAAGTACACTTATCTGGTGGCGATGACGGCACCATAGTTTATAGTTAAAGCTCGAGGACAATTTCGCCCTAATGGCGGGCCTGGTTGTCAAAGCCCATCTTAGCTCCTACCTGTAGGTCGAGTACTTGTAAATGATCACCCTAAACTTTTCTCTTAACCTACCAAGGCATTGGGAGGTCATATTATCTACTTTCCGTGCATTCTTTCTCTTTTTATAAATGGAAATTTAAAGAGAATTGCCTCGTCTTCCCTCGGTGTCGGAGAGAACGAGGTAACACGAGACCCCTCTCTATCCACGTGTAGCAAAGGGGCTTTCCCTTTGCCATCTTTAGAGCCGCCTACGAGCAGCTCCACCTCAGAAAAAGAGGTGCATATCCTCCCCTTTGTGCTTTCTCAGGGGCCCCTACAACCCTCTTCCACCGGTGAGGTTTACTCCTTTTATACACATAAGGATGCGGTTCTTTGAGATTGCCCATTGACCACTCCACCTTTGCACCAGCCGCGCTCCACCCTTTCCTTTGACGGAACTGACAAGAACACGGAGGCGTTCCAGAATTGACCTATCGGTAAGAGCGACTCGATAGGGCCAAGGGATAGCAGGGCCCGTCAGGCGTGCCTGCCCCCGTCTCTTTCCCCCTGGAGGTCGGCCAACCGACCCAAGACAAAAATGAACAGCATTCGATAGGGATCCCTGATACCTTGTGAAGATGGCCCCATTGAGGCGACCGGCCGTGCGCAAGCTTGCCCAGAGGCAGCTCTGTCCCACGAGAACTCACAAGGAGAGGAGGAACTCCCCAGACTACTGTCCTCATTACATGCAAGAGCTTCTCCATCTGGTAAAGGATCTTGCTGAGGCTTGCTCGTCCGGTCTAGGGGCGCCTTCCTGGGGTGAATAGAAGTGGGTTCAATCCACAAAAGAAAAAGAACAAGGAGGACAGGGGTTTCTTTCTCTCCCTGGGATTTCTGGGAACGCACGGGTCGGCTGCCGTTTCGTCAACTGACCAAGTTAAGATCGGTACGTCCAACCCAGACTCACCCTGGTGGGGTTGCACAGACAAAAACAAGTCGTATGCTAGGCCAGCGCGGTGATCCGCATTTCAGGAAATAATTGATTTCTCTGTCCCACTCGAGGAGTTTATGTATCTGGTGCCACGCCCCAGACGGCAGTTCCCTCCATGAGAAAGGTCACTGGATCTGCGGGACGCACCCGATCCTAACTCTACTCTTGGTAATCGGAGCCTTGATGTCGTGATTCCTCATCGAGAGGCTACCAGGAGCCTTCGAGCCCACCTACTTCAAATAATTTCTGGTTAGTCCCGCCACTGATGGCAACAGGTTATTCAACAGACTCGTGCTTCATCAGCATCAGTCATTTGGTACAGACTAGTCATCCGCTTTTCGGAACAGAACCTTCTGGCAAATGCAGCCGACCCTGACTGACCAGGCAACCATATTGGTCGCTCTTCAAATGTTCCATAGCTCACCTGTGCATGTAACACCGCCGTCTATCATGAACTTGGTCAAAATGAGGGAGCTGCTGGAAACCACCCTACAAGAACTAGCAGACCAGGATTATGTCGAGGTTAAACGTATATTGAAGAAATTAGGATGCCTGGGAGGGCAATCTCGAGACCCACCTTACACTTTACTACGTGCAATTACTGGTTTACCACCTTGGGTGACTAAACTAAATTCGATTGACAAAAAAAAATAGCAACACAACAGTGGGCACGGTTCTACTCAACCGCTTTATGCATTCCCCGAAAGTAACCTAAACTCAGACATTTGAGTGAGTTGCATTCCGCTCTTACTGTATGCTCAGACATATTCCCCGGGCCGGATGATGTCTCGTATGCTATTCTTCGCTACCTAACTGATCGAGCCAGGGTCTATGTTAGAATTGTTCAGCAAGATCTAGGTAGAGGATATCCTTCCAGATTCCTGACAAATCTCTATTGTGCTCGCTTTTCGCAAACCTCGGAACTCAATCTACCCCGGCCGGTTTCAGCCCAATCTTTATTTCTGAGTTTCTGTGAGATCATAGATTCCCCTTCCGGGTATGGGACTCCTCCCCAACCTACTGTAGCATGACTTGTGTGTCCCGCAGGAAATCGCAAGTTTCGGTTTTCCTTGGCCAAGATTAAGTTGGTGCACTTCTGTCGTCACCCACGTTCCATCCCTACCGAGACTTATTCCTGATTAATGAGGTTTGCCTGGAAGTGGTGGATTCGCACCATATCCTTGATCTTGTTATTGAGCGACGCTTAGCAATTTGGCTGTTTTACTACTGATCCTTTGTTCGTTTGAAGCTTGATTACGCATGGGATTTTTATGCAGCCGCAGTCGAGCGTTTTTTACGGCAGGTGGATTCGGTCCTATACACTTCTCCGCTTGGCGACTAGTCACTTCCCTACGTTTAACATTGAGAGCCCACCTTTTCATTCTGGGGAGATGCCAGTGTATTATGCCCTCACTCGCCAACGGCTCTCACTCTATCGAGAGCTCAGTGTAACTCCCGTGGCCGTTGTGCTTATTTGATGACACGCCTCTGCTCCCAAGCTTTTTGCAACACACTTCGTCTCACGGTATTTTATAGTGATTAAAATTTAAAAGTGTGAATAATAGTCATGAGTGTGTGAATGGTGATGTGATAGATGAAGTGAATTGAAATGAATGGGTGGTAGTAATGAAATGGTGCCTGAATTAAAAGGTTTTTTAAAATTACAAGAAGCGAAGCTTCATAATTTATTGGGTTTTGCTTCTTTTCTTTTTCTAGATTTTAGTATATAATTTACTTTCCTTTAAGTATGCAATCAGTGCCGTACTTGTTTGGGGTTCGTCGGCGAGGACTTTCTTCAGTGTCGATGGAATCTGTGCAGGTTAGTAGTATGTGTGGGATAGATAACTGGGCGTTGCAGGTAGTGCATTGTGGTGGGGGAGAATTTGCAAAGCGATAGCTGTGGGTAAGCTTTGTGTGTCCTAGTCGTAAGCGTCCTAAGACGACTTCATCTCTTCGAGAATTTCTGGAAGAGCTCTTCCATTTGCTGAAGTCATCTTTTATTTGTCGTAGATGGTGATGGCCGTGCACATACCATTCAGACTTCAATTGGTTTTTAACTGCCTCGACAAAGAGGTTGTAATATTATTTGTGGTATGTTGGTTCATTGGTCAGTGAATTATGTGCGACTGCTGATTTTGCAGTTCTATCAGCGCCTTCATTACCTTTTATCCCTACATGGTAGGAACACCAGCATAAGGTTACGTTACCTGAAAGCGACGTTGTCTTTCTTTGAATTTCAATGGCTAGGGGGTGACAATGATTTTATCCTTGTCAGCGCACTGTTTGAGTCTGAAAATATTTTGGTTTTGTTGGTACCTGTTTGGACGGACTTGAGACCTATGCCCCCCTCCATCTCTGGGATCTTTTTTCAGGGGTTGTTCCCAGAGAGGCTCTGGCCTTCTCGTGGCGAGGGGGGTCAGCCCTGGGCCCCTTAGGGGACCCATGGTACTGCCAACAAGACGTTTAACATGCCCCTCTTTCTTCCCTCCTCTATAACTCTCTTCCACTGCCCTTTATTTCCCCCTCTTCCTTCACCTATTTAGTGGACCTTATCGATACCCGACCTCTGCTCGTTCAATGAATTGATTCCGAATTGTTCTTTCAAGAAGGTGAAAGAGGCTGGGCATCTCCACCGCCTTCGTCTACCGAATGCCCAAGGAGAAACCCATCGTTGGCCCCTTTCTCCCTTAGGGTTATAAAGATGGTGTGGTGGATCCGTATCCATTCTCCAAGAGGGCATACCGGATGTAACTGATTGTATAGTTGCAGTAGTGCCGGACACTTGTAGGCCTGCATGGTGGGGAGCCCCGAGGGAGAATGCGAAATTTTGTTTATTTTTGCAATGGCTAGCCATAAGCCAAAAACCTCCCCACTCGGCCGGCTCTTCTCTGACGTTTTACGTGACGCCGGACGAAACTGACCATCACGCGCGAGTTCCGACCAGCCTGAAGCACTTCACCCTAGATCTACTCACAGCATCGAAAACATTCAGAATATGCAGTCGAAGTATCGCTCTCACACCGAGATAACCAATGTAGCCCCCCTCTCTTCAGCAGCTCTTGCTGGAAGAGACGCTCAGGGTGAGACACTTGAAGACATCAGACGCTATTTGAAAGAATCCTCAACATCGACCAGTGAAGGTTCATCCACCCGGCCCCGAGACCCAAAGCCCAGCGGTAAGAGGAAGGATTCCTCACCTGGATCATCGACCACCAATAAGCGGGCAGCCTCCAGAGCTGACTCGGCTGAACCACGAGAATCTTCAATGGACTCCTCCCCTATGGCTGAACATTCTATGCCCTTAAGTCCGTCCCGCCCTTCACAGGACTTAGGCCTCATCCTGATCCAAACGATGGCAGATATACACCCAGCAGTTGATACTCCAACATCACCAATCGCAGCGGTTGGACCAAGTCATCAGACACCGAAAATTCCCTCGACCCATGAATCCGGATCTACCGGTCGAAAATCCCTTCTCGATCTTCCTTTTCCGCCAGATTGCGAGCCCGAATTACAATTAAAAGCCTCGGTCGGTTCTCCAAAACCTACGAAAAAAGCCCCAGTTACTGCTCTATCTAGGATCTCACCCCCTGCAAAAGCAGGCTCCTCAAAATCAGCTCTCGTCTCCCAAGCTCTTTGGGACGAACCTCAAATACAACATCGGCCGCAAAAGAGAAAAAGATATCCACAGTGGTATCTAATTGTCCCACATAATATCTTCCATTTTACAATAAAATTGTCAAGGAGTTCGTTCTTCCAAAGTGGGAAGAACTCAAAATTCTTTTGACGACTATCCACCCCGCTGTTTTTTGTCTTCAGGAGAATAAACTGGGTATACGGCCCTTTCCGCCGGTACCCGGCTTTCTCACTTTCAACTGTATTGCTCCTGCTGGGAGCCCCTCTCATGGGGCGGTATCAATCATGGTATCTTCATCCCACCATGTTTCTCCCATTTCCCTACATACTAACCTCCAAGCTGTTGCCGTGAGGGTTTTTCTTACTAAGCTTTTTACCGTTTGCTCTATTTACCTACCCCCTTGTTTATCATTGTCAAGATCCGGCCTTTTAGAACTTATAGACCAGTTGCCCTCCCCATTCTTATTACTAGGAGATTTTAACGCCCGTCACCCATACTGGGGTGACCACTCGAAATGTCAAAGGCAGTGTTTTAGAGTCTCTTTTATTATCTGACCTCCTTTGTGTTTTAAATACTGGCGATTTTACCTCTTATCATGTCCAGACGGACTCTTTTAGCTGTGTTGACCTGTCTGTTTGTTCCCCTGATTGCTTCACGGAATTTCGATGGTCAATTCTTGACGATCTCCATGGGACTGACCACTTCCCTATTGTCTTGTCGGCCCTTCAAGTTAGCCTTCATACAACCATGCCCCTTAAGTGGGACTTAGGTCATGCAGATTGGGAAGGTTTCCAAGAGGCGTCCTTCACAAATGCATCCTTGGGGACCTTGAATGAAGTGGACGCGGCAGTAGAATACTTTACATCGACTATCTACAATGCAGCAGACCATCCCACGGAGGCAACCTGTCACGGGCCGCTCAACCGTGCCCTGGTGGACCTCGACGTGTGCAACAGCTATCAAAAATTACAAGTTAGCCCATGCCCGATTCCGAAAGAACCCAACTTTGTGCAACAAGGTCGACCGAAACCGAGCTCGTGCGCTTCGCCAAAGAATCCTTCGTCAGGCTCGCTGAAATTCATGGCGCAGATACGTTTCATCGATTTCCTCTATGACACCTACTGCTAAGATCTGGAAGAGGATTAATAAGATCAGGGGCCGTTATGCTAACCATCATACCCCCACGCTCAACTTAGACGGTTCCTTGGAGAATGACGGCCTGGCAGTCAGCAATGCTTTTGCTGACCATTTCCGCGCCGTCAGCAGTGTCAGCCGTTACGATAAGGCTTTTCAATCCTACAAATCAAAGGAAGAATCTCATTCTCTCAACTTCACAACAAAATCTAACTTCCCGTATAACACTCTATTCTGCATCCATGAGCTGCAAAGCGCTTTGTCCCTTTGCAGATTTACCTCCCCTGGCCTTGATGAGATCCATTTCGATATGATTCGGCACCTACATCCACATTCTACTCTCTTCCTGCTTGATTTGTACAACCTTTTATGTGTGAAGGGTTTTTACCCGTCATCATGGCGCATTGGGATCATCCTTTCCTTTGTCAAACCGGGCAGGGACGGGTTTGAGTAAGTTGCTGTAAAAAATGATATTGGAGCGCCTAAACTGGTTCCTAGAAACCAATCACCTTCTTTCTCCATTTCAATGTGGCTTCCTCAAAGGTCATAGTACACTTAACATACTAGTACGTTTCGAGGGATCGGTCCGGAAAGCTTTCTCATTTAAGCACCGAGTCCTTGCCATATTTTTCGAAATTGAGAAAGCCTACGACACAACATGGAGATACGGCATCTTGAAGCAGTTATATGTCGGGAATGAGAGGCCTTTTACCTTCATTTATTCCAAGTTTTTTAGCATCTCGATCATTCAAGGTACGTGTTGGAGACGCATACTCTGACCTGCAACCCCAAGAGGAGGGAGTTCCTCAAGGCAGTGTTTTGTTTTATAATTGCCATCAATGATATTATTTCGTCTCTCCCAGAGGGTGTATCGGTAACTCTGTTTGTCGATGATTTAGCACTATACTGTTCCTCACCTCGCCTTCCATCAGCAGCGCGTCGGCTACAACTGGCGGTTGATGCTGTATCCAAAAGAGCACCACTTAAGGGATTCCGCTTTTCCACGAACAAAACCAAAGCAATGTATTTCCACCGAGGCAGAGGGGTTCTTGTTCCGCCATCTATCTCCCTACAAGGCGAAGATATAGAGTTTGTCTCCGAGTTTCGGTTCCTTGGCGTAACTCTCGATCCAAAGTTATCCTGGTTACCACACCTACGCCGACTTCGAACAGGCTGTCTGCGAGCTGTAAACATTTTGAAAGTCCTCTCACACACTTCGTGGAGCAGTGACCGACAAACATTGTGGACATTATACACAGCCCTCGTCCAATTCAAATTGGATTATGGCTGTCAAATTTACTCATCGGCTTCTCCTTCAGCCCTTAAAATGCTGAACCCCATTCGAAACCTCGGAGTTCGCCTTTCTATTGGAGCCTTCCGTACTTCTGTCAATAGCCTTAACGGCGAGAGTGGGGTACTCCCTTTGTCCTACCATAGACTTTAAATCTGCATGAGATACCTCTGCCGGGTACAGCAAGCCCCCTGTATCAGAGGTCTACAGATTCCTGTATGCTGCCGAATCAACGGCGGCATATGATAAGTTGCCATCTTTACCCCGCCCTTTGAACCTTCGCATAGGAGATCATCTCTCTAACCTGGCTGCTCCAAGGGTCCAATCCCTTCCATCCTTACTGACCCCTTGGTGGCGTGCTACTCTCCCCACAGTATGTACCAACGTGTGGAGCCTGGAGAAGTCCTCCATGGACCTTCGCATCATTAAGAGCCTTTTCTTAGAGCATTCGATCTCCCACAAACAATGCTGCCCACTATACACGGATGGCTCTAAGTCGGACGGTGGCGTGGGCGCCGCAGCCATCTACCCAGGAGGAGAATTCCTAACTCTATCTTTGCCGCCAGCAGCATCCATTTTTACCGCTGAACTTTCAGCAATCCTTTTAGCCTTTAGACTCATCCAAATTTACCTTTTAGTGATTTTGTCATTTTTTCCGACTCACGGGGTGTCTTACAGTCAATTAGATCTTTTAATGCGTCCCATCCCCTAGTCACATAAATTTGCAACTGGCTGATCCAAAATGCATCCCGATATAGAATTATTTTTTGCTGGGTCCCTGGGCATGTGGGGGTCCTAGGCAACGAGAAGGCTGATCGGCTGGCCCGCTCAGAACATTCTGTGTCCCCTGAGAACTTGGCTCTGTTTTTAGGGACTACTTTCCTTCACTAAGAAAGTATATTTTTCAACTGTGGCAGAATGAATGGGATGACTGATCATCATCCAAACTATACAAAATAAAAAATTCTATTCGCTCTTGGCCCTCGAGTCGTCATAGAATGCAGTCGCTGGAGGTGGCCCTTTGCCGAGTTCGCATTTGCCACATGAGACTCACTCACGGCCATCTTGTTTCGGGTCATGCTCATATCAGCCTTTGCTGCCGTTTTTGCGGTGGGGACCAATCGGTTGTCCACTTTTTATTGGATTGTAGCCATTTCGCCATTCTCCGGTTGTCCTGTTTCCCGAACCTTTTAACGATTCCTCAACACACCCGTCTTCGATTCTTATTGGCGGAGGAATCTTTTTACCCGTCGTTTTTTAAATTTTTGTCACAAATTGGTCTCCTCCACCTTTTATAGATGATATCTCTCGTTTCACCCTAGCGGCCATATAGAATCCACTTGGATTGGGCAGCAACCCACTGGTAACTTACCTTAAACCTTAAACTCTGAGACCCATGCAGATGGCAGAGAGTTCTGCCGAGGGACCGGAAGCGCAATCCGGAAGTCTGGCTGCTCGTATGTGGTGCTGGGAAATTGCACATGCCACGCCATCCGCCGACTTCGATCCATCTGTGAAAATGGACTGACATGGTTGATGGGACCTTTGGTGGTCCTGGAAAATGTTGGATAACACTACGGGCGTCATTGTCGATTTCGAAGATGGGAGTTATTTGACATATTACTGAAGGTTGAATTATCCACGGGAAAATAGTATAATAGTTGTCAATGAGGATGTTTGGCTCTGGCAGGTTTAAACTTTGTAAGTTTTTTAACCCTTACCGTGTAGGTGATGTAGCTGCCGGTCCTTGAGTTGTCTGCTGGTAGCGTATTTTTTAGCATTCTTTTTGGTTTGTTGTTATGTCTGTAAACACGTGCAAGGTATTTAAGTTCTGCAACTTGTCTTTGGTGACGCAAAGGTAGTATTCCGGTCTCGGCGCAAAGTGAGGATGTTGGGGTTGATTTGAAGGCACCGGTGGTTCGACGGAGAGCTTGGTTTTGTACAGGATCTAATTCCTGGATTACAGATTTTGATGCTGCTCCGTACAAATGGCATCCGTAGTTTATTTTGGACAAGAATTTGGTTTAGTTTCGTAACGTTACAGGAGGGTGCTTCTGTCTGCCCCTTAGTGATGATGCGACAGTTTAGTCAGAATGTTTGTGACTTTGTAGCACCGTTTTTTGAGATTTAAGATGTGGAGTTTCCAAGTAAGCCTCTGATCCAATGTGAAACCTAGAAATTTTGTTATTTTGAAAAGTGATTGGGCGTCGTTCAAGTAGCAATGGGATATGCGGATTTTTTCTTGTAAAGGTTATGGCGGTTGTTTTTCCACTTGAAATTGTGAAGCCGTGTTGTACTGAGTAGTTCTCTATTTTGTCTATTGCTTCTTGTAGGCGATTTGATACTTCTGTTGTGCTGATGGCTGGGAGCCAAATTGCCAAGTCGTCCACATATAATGAGCATTTAATGATAGGTAGTATTTGAAGAGTCAAATTGTTGATTGCTATTATGAAGAGGGTTGTGCTGAGCACACTTCCTTGTGGTACTCCGTGTTGGCTGAATTGTGTAGACTGGGCTCCATGGAGATCTATTGTTAAGGAAGTTTTTGATGAAGAGTGCGAGTGGACCTCTGATTCCTAGCTTGTGTATGTTATTGAGTATATGACGTCGCCAAACCGTGTCATACGCCTTGGCAATGTCAAAAAAGACCGCTGTGACAAATTTCCCTTCGTTGAATGCTCGGCCGACGTCGTGGTCAAGGAGGGTTAAAGGATCTAGTGTTGAGCGGTATTTTCTATAACCATATTGGTTTGAGGACAGAAAGTTGTTTGTTTCTAGATACCAGGTCAAGGAGGGTTAAAGGATCTAGTGTTGAGCGGTATTTTCTATAACCATATTGGTTTGAGGGAAGAAGGTCGTTTGTTTCTAGATACCATTTCAATCTAGCATTGACCATTCTTTCTAATATTTTGCATAGGCATGGTGTCAAGGAAATCGATCTATAATTCGTTGGGTTTGATGGATCCTTTTCAGGTTTTAAGAAGGGAAGGACTAGCGCTTGACGCCAATCTTCCGGGAAGGAGCCATTAGTCCAGATGCGGTTATAAATGTCAACAGTAGTTCTAAGGCGTTTGGGTGGATTTTACTTATGATGAGGTTTGAGATTTCATCATCTCCAGGGGCTGTGTTTGGGTTTTCTTCTAGGGATGCTTGTAATTCGTTCATGGAGAAAGGATTGTTGCACAGAAAGATTCTATTGATTGAGAAGTCTAAATTTGTTGATTCTGTTAGAATTTTCAGGGTTAAAAAGGTCTTGTTTCAAGATCTTTTAGAAATGATACTGAGGGAATGCCCTATTATGTTAGCGACTTGGGTTTGATTGCTGATGGTATTTCCGTTAATACAAAGGATAGGGAGGTGAATAAAGCTGCGCTGTCCTGAAATCTTTTTTATTTGTCGCCAAATTTTTGCGATAGGGTATCTTTGTTAATTTTAGATAAATATTGTTTCCAGGAGGCTCGTTTAGCTTCTTTGAAGGTCCTTCGGCCAATGACAGATGCTCTTTAATAATCCATGTAATTCTGTAACGTTTTAGTTCGTATGAAAATTCTGTGAGCTTTATCACGTTTTCTTTTATCATCTTGGCACTGTTGGTTCTACCTTGGAGTAGTGCGCCTGCTGGTGTTGTGGTTAGTTTTTGGGATGTGTTCGCGAGCTGTTGTTTTCTGTAGTTCTGCTGTGAAGTAGCACATATTCGCCTCAGGATTGCGTTGGAGTTTGGCTGCCATCAATGCGAATGCGGTCCAATTTGCTCTATAGTAATTCCATCGTTTCCTGGAAAGTGGGGCTCTTTGAGCAAGAAACTTAATTATTATTGGGTAGTGATCGCTACCACATAGGTCTGAGTAAACGCTCCATTGAGTTTCTGTGGGAAAATTAAGCGAGGTTAGGTTTAAGTATATGTTAGACGATGTGTTGGGGTATTTGTATTTAGGATGTTGATGTATTGGTGCTCTATTAGGTCTGCTATGATGCGTCCTCGAGTATTTGTTTTCGTGTCGTTCCAGTAGTGGCTTCTGGCGTTGAAGTCACCAAGGATGAGAAATGGCTCTGTTAGTTGCTCGAAGAGGGCTTCAGGTCCTGGCGGTTTAGGGGCAGGTTAGTGGACAAGTATATAAAATATACCGTTATGAGCTCTAGACAATGTAGCCGAATGGCTATGGCATTTAGGGGCGTGTTTAAATGGTATTGCGTGTGTGGGATATTTAGTAGCGTGTAGATTGCGTTGCCTTTGGTCGAGTCAGTTATAATGAAATGACAATCATATGTTATCCAGATGCTGCTGCGGGTTTTGAGTTCATAGTCTTGTTGAGACAAATGCACACTGGGTCTTTTTCTGTGATTATTTTTTGTAATGATTCGAAGTTAGCCCGAAAGCCACGAATATTCCATTGCAGGATTTGAGTTTGTTTGTCATATTCTTCTGTCTGTAGATCTATTTACTATTTAGGAGGCTCGGATGCTCCGCATTTGTGTGTAGTTTGTTTCGACGTGTCTGGTATTATCGGGTTCTGTATGTTTTTGTCCGTAATGTTAGTTTTCTTAGCGAGAGGTTCCTTATATTTTACCTGTGGGCGCTGCAGCTTTGGTTTTGTGTCGCGCTGGGTGTTTAATATAGGTATTTCTCTTTGGCTAGGGGACGAGTGTTCGTTGTGAACACTGTATTGACGGTGAGGCTGTATGTCTGGAGGCATTCTTATTGGTATCCAGTTCCTTGTTTATTGCCAATTCTTCTATATTTATAGTTGAATATGTGGACCTTGGTGGAGAAGTTGGTAATCTATGTGGTGATATTTGCGAAAGGAAAACGTCTTTTGGGCGCTTTGTACTTCTATTTTGTGTTAGTGTGCTTGAGACAAATGCTGCTGTTTTCTCGGCTTTAGATGCCTGGCAATGGGAGTCTGGTGTCAGGGGTTGAGTTGATGGGTTTGTTGTGGAGAGGTGAGAGTAGCTTTCTATCGTAGCATATAGTTTCTGTACTCGATGAGCTGTTTCTTCGGGTTGCTTTAACTTCTGGGCTTTGTGATTGCGCTTTAGGTAGGGCTGTTTCGGGGTGGTTGGTGGTTCAGTTTGGACGTGGTGGGGTATTAATTTGGGGCTTTCTAGGGGTCCTAGGCTGTTTTCCTTGGATATTGAGGTTTTGCTGAGGACTGTTAGGTCCAATGTTGGTTTGGAAGTTAATTCGATGGTTGGAGCTTTGGTGGTGGAAGCAATGGTAGCATAAGTTGGAGTACTCAACGTTCTTCCTTCCTCGGCCATGTCTAATTTTAAGGCTTGGTGCCTTCGGATGCCAAAACGGACAGTTCTAATCCGTACCTCCTGATTGAAGTTGAAGTGCGGACATGTTCGCTCGAATGCGTGGTGGTTATCTCCTCAGTTAATGCATCTTTCCTTTGCTTTGCATTGTTCACTGTTGTGTCCTTTTTCGCTGCATTTGAAGCACAATTGTGTATCAGTTTTACAATATTTGGCCGGGTGACCAAACATCAGGCACGATCGACATTGAATTAGCGTGGGCAGTTCTTCCTGTATTCAGTTTGTTGCTCCTGCGAATCTGATTATTTATTGGATGGTTTGCTGTTTGAATGTTATTTTGGCGATTTTCAGCGGAGTTGAGCGTGTGGGCGATTTTCTCTCGAAGATAGGCACAGTCTATTTGATGGCCGTCATCTCCAACCAGCCTTTATATCCCTTGGCATATTAAGGCCTCCGTACTTTTTGGTCCAGGCATAAATCTGATGAGTAGAACCGTACCTACTCTCAGGTTGTGATTATTTTTGTCCGTTGATTTTATTTGATTATCACCTAAGGCGGTGAGGGCCAGTAGTTTCTTTGATGTTTTTTTCTGACTTGGCTTTAACTGTAGCCTCTGTTCACTCAGGATTGATTGAGAATTCTGGTTGTGACTCTTCTGTAACTACTTGTAGTTGTTCTCGCAGTTCGAGTGCACAGAATGGTTCATTTCTTGTGGTTTTGAGCGTTATGTATCTGGACCAACAAGCTGGTACGAATATTATTCTGAGGTCGTTTATTTTTTGCTGTTGTTGTTTTTTTGTGGGTTTTTTGTTTGATCATTTTGTAGAGTTGGTGAGTCAAGAATAGTATCCATGACCAATAGATGAAATTCAACACCCCTGCTGTGGCGGCCCACACTGACCCCAGCAAGGGACCGGCACTGCTGGGCGCCTTTTACATGTCCCTGGCCGGTACCACTATCCGGGGCGCTATACGCCTTCACCGCTACCCCTTGGGAACCCCGAACTAAACCCACACATAGCATGGTAGGCTGATCAGAGTAGCGGATCAAGCTTGGTGACAGACTTCTGAGCGGTTAGGGTCACCACGCCTAACATCTTTACGTCGGAGTATTTGGTTGCGCGAAAAAAATGAGCGCCGGGTTGTGATCGGGGAGGTCCATGGGCAGGAGAAGAAGGGGCCAACAAAAGGTGGTTGTAATGCGACGACTGAAAAGCAGGGGCACATTGAGGGAGAGGTGGTACAGGAGACGGAGATTCGGGGTTAGCAAAGGATGGAAGAGGGGCTAAACTGGGGTCGGACGGGGCGCTGAGGCCCGTCAGCACGGCGGCCAAGAAAGCAATTTGCCGCGCCCCCTAGTGTATACGAATAGCTCCTAGTCACAGGAATGGATCGGCTTCCATGTCGTATCCCCTTAGTTTCAAGTCAGCGCTTGTATTCACGGTCGAGTTGGTTGCAATACACCACTCGGTATGGGAGATAACGCATCGTGCCCGGCTCACAGACTAGGGCGTGATCCTTAGCAACTTACAAAGAGCCCTCACTTGCTCTCGGGGCATTGAAATCTCCACACACCCTGGTTCACGGTTGCTGCGAGCAGAGTTTATGTTGAGATTTTGTTTGATGCTGGGTTCCTGGACATTTAGGTATTGCGGGGAATTAGCGCGTTAATGGCGTCAGAGTCTGCTGGGACTGGGCCACCAGACGATCCTTTTCGCAAGTGGGAGACGACCGAGAGAAACTTAAAGTTATGTGTCATTGCGCCGCGAATGTTCCCATGGTCTATCCCCCAATGCCACGAGCTCTTCAGTTCGCTTTCTGTCGTAAAATTTGCACACTACTGCGTTGTCCCCAGACTGTTCGCCACACTACTTGAATGTCACATTTGGGTGAGCCTCGTGCAAGTTACCTGAGCGGGGTTGCTACCGCTTGTCTTTTGTACTCGGGACTGGTTCATTTACACAGACTTGTGGACTATGAATTCTAGGCGGAGGGTGGCCCCATCCATTTTATTTTAATCTCTCTATGTAGGATGCATGTGCTTGTCCCGGTTGAAGATGTGGAGAGACTGGCCTCACCTCGACGCGGGAACGTGCTTCCTTGCTTTGGGGGTTTTGTTTTGTCGGGGATTTTTTAAAGTAGCTTCGCACGAGGCTAAAATTTTAATTACTGCAACTTATGCCATTGAAGGCAGTCGCTAAATATGCGTGTAATTTTTTCTGTGTGTGTGAATTCCGCGTAATGAGCTCGCCAAATAGTCCACGAGCACTGTGTGCCCTCACACCGACTAAATGTCAGGAATCAGGGCAGACTGGCGAAGAAATCGGGGACCTTAAACTTGGATGTTATCGTGCCAAGGCTGCCAATGGATCTACCCCCAAAGCCGCAAGGGCTTCAGGTCATTTTCTGTCCATCTTCGAATTGGCCACACTCGCGGGATGTACCACCATTTGATGGAGCGCTTCCCTGGACCTTACTGCAATAACTGCGTTGTTCACCAGATTGTTCAGCACATTTTTGTTGAATGTCTAGGTCTGGATGATCCTCGCAGACGGTACCGGGACGAGCGCGGTCGCCATCGCTTGTCCCATGTACTCGGAACAAATTCGTGCTCACACTTGTACACTATCTGACTTTTTGGATGAGGCTGGCCCCCTCCATATTATTTTATCTCTTTGGTGTTGGTCGCATGTTCTTGCGCCGGAGTGGAGGCGGGCCTCATCGGCGCGATCAGTCACCGAAATTCTAACATGTCCAGGATCCCAGCAGTACATCTATCTCGATGTCCACCCGGTTCGCGGCCTCCACCGACCTGTATAAGTATGCTTTTATTCGGGGGAAAATTCCATCGTAAGCCAACTTGGACGCGGGTGGCTTACGCCGCGTCTACTGCACATTGTGGCTATGCCAACCATGTGTAAATTATCACATTATAGTTATTTCTGATCATAAGGGTCCTTTTTTTATACTCCCAAGGTATTGGGGGACTATAGAGTGTTTCTATGTGCATTGTTGGGGCTGGGCAAAATTTTGACCATGGCTAAAATACAAGACAAAACAGAGGGCTCATACGTAAAGTCTCCGGAGAACCGCTTCTAGCATGGCCTCGTCGCACTAAGTGCCTCGGGGTGAAATCATTCGGACACCTCTTTCCTTACCAAATATTTCCCAAGAAGCTCATTATATTGTGGAAGTGGCTTCTCCAGATCCCATGTATCTGGGAATGGGATATTCCCATTGATCCAACCCAGCGCGACTTTTTCTAAGGTTGTTGTTGCCTCGCCTTTGCTTTCTCAGTGCCCAGCAAGAGACAAGTTCAGGACTGATGTTCGGCAACTCCCGATGAGATTAGATAAAGATAGTGGATCCCTTATTTGAACAAAGAACCGCAAAAAAACACTCGGCTCTGTCTCGAATAGTAAACCGACGAATCGTGACATTTCGGAGTGCCTAAGTGCCGTTTCCCCGATTTTTTTCCGTTGTGGACATGGCTGTATGCCCCCCGAATCTCTTTGGAGGAGTGGCAAAGGGATTTTTTTTTTTATTTTAGCAGCCTATCTGGCGACTACCCACTTGGGCATAAGTCGCCGAACTTACGACAGCCTAGCACTAGGCTACCTTAAAATAAGATTATGCAAAAAACAACAACAAAAGGAAAAATAGCAACAAGGAGGAAGCAACCGCCGGCGTCGGGGGGGGAGGTCCGCCTTCCCCCGACCTGCCTACTTATGCCCAAGTAGGCAGGCGCCAGATGAGATTAAAAAAACACGCACACTGAAACCTTCCCAATCGGCATGGCCTAAGTCCCACTTGAGAGTCATTGTTGTATGAGGGCTAAGATGAGATGAACGACCGACAAGAGAATAGGAAAGTGGTCACTCCCATGGAGGTCGTCGAAAACTGACCATCGAAAATCGGTGAGGAAATCCGGGGAACAGAGAGACGGGTCAACACAGTTAAAGGAATCCGTCTGGATATGATAAGAGGTAGAATCGCTGGTGTTTAAAACTCAAAGAAAGTCATAATAAAAGTGACTCTAAAACACTGGCTTTGGCATTCCCAGTGATGTCGCCCCAATATGGTTGACGGGCATTAAAATCTCCCAGTAGTAAAAATAAAGAGGGCAATTGATCTATAAGTTTTAAAAGGTCGGGTCTTGACAATGGTAAAGAAGGAGGGAGATAAATAGAGCAAACAGTAAAAAGCCTTGTAAGATGCTCACTCATGAGACGAGCCCCCGGCAGGAGCAATAGTTGAAAATTCGAAAACTGGGTACTTCCGGAACGGGCATTGTACCTAGTTTGTTCTCTTGAAGACAAATAACAGCGGGGTGGAGGGTCTGCTATAAAAGGGAAAGAGATCCCGGAAGGAGAGGTAACAGGGGACCTAAATCCTGTGAAGGGCGGGACGAACTTAAGGGCAGAGAATATTCAGCAACAGGCGAAGAGTCCATTAAAGATTATCGCGGTTCGGTCGAGTTAGCTCCAGAGGTTGCCCGCTTATTGGTGGTCGTTGACCCAGGTGAGGCGTCCTTCCTCTTGTCACGGGGCTTTGGGTCCCGGGCCCGGAAGCAATAGTAGGCATCTCTGTGTGAGATCGATGCTTCGACTGCATTTCGTGAATGCTTCTGACACTACCGGTAGATGGACGATGTGATGCTTCAGGCGTGTCGGAACTCAAACATGCTGGTCGGTTACGTCCAGCGTCAAGAAAGACGTCTGAGAAGAGACGGACAAGAGATGAGGTTTGGGCTCAGGCACGTTGGCGAAGCCTCTCTCACGTCCAGACAGAGAGTCGCTCGAAGCGAGGACTTCCTTTTCATATAAGAATATTAGGCAGATTTTTGACGCAGCACTGTGGGCACCACGGCAGTTAGCACAGCACGGTGTTTTGGTGCATTCAAAGCCATGGTAATCAGAACTACAATTCAGGCAGGACCGGGAATGTCGACAGGCACGACCAACATGTCCAAATTGATTACAATTGAAGCAACGTTTGGGTAGTTCGACGTAGGGACTTACCGGGACACGAAAGCACCCAGCTTTAATATACTGCGGCAGTTCCTGTCTTAAAACGTTACAATCAGTGTGGCGGTTGGGACTCGAGTAGAGCCTAGTGTTTTAGTCACCCTGTGTACATGTGTGATACATTGGGTACAAAGCTTGCTCTGAAGTCGAGTGAGGTCGGTCCCTTAATTCGTTAGAACGGACGACACCTTTGACAAAATTCAGATGTGGATGGGGCGAGACGGTTACTGGAACTTCGGCTATCGAAGACAGATTTCGCACAAGATTGTGATGAGAGTGAGATGACACCTCGACTACGATATCACAACTACCTGTTGACCACATCCGGCGGGGTTCACCACAGCGGGACTCAAAAGATTCATTAACGTCAAACACCGACTTTTGCAAGTGGGGTGTCAGATGACGAACTCATGACCAGAAAGAGGGCATAATCTAAATCTGGGTCCACATCGTTCGCATAGGGATCCAACGAGCGAGGGAAGGCTGAAAGGGGAGCTAAAGAACGTTTGGCACGGGAACCCTTACGAGAAAGGGAGGTTTTAGGTTTATGGCTAGCCATTGCAAAAAGAAAAAACTTCACATTCTCCATTGGGACTCCCCACGATGGAGGCCTACAAGGGCCCGGTACTACTGCTACTCTACAATCAGTGCGGTATGACCTCCTGGAGAATGGATACCGATCCACCACACTATCATTATAGACCCAAGAGGCTGCCCGAGTTCTCCTACGGGCGGAGAAAAGGGGTCAATGATGGGTTTCTCCTTGGGCATCGGTAGACGCAGGCGGTGGAGATGCTCGGCCTCCTCCAATCTTCATGGAAGAACAATTCAGAATCAATCCGGAAAAACAAGCAGAGGTCAGTCAACCGAAGGACCACTAGATAGGAGAAAGAAGAGTGGGGAAATAAAGGGCAGTGAAGTAAAGTAATAGGGAGGGAGAAAAGAGGGGTATGTTAAATTCTGGTCGGCAGCACCATGATACCCCTAAGGGGCCCAGGGCTGACCCCCCTCGCCACGAGAAGGCCAGAGCCTGTGGGAGCAACCCCTAAAGTACGAAGAATTGCGTACTCTGCAACATCAATCAAGTACCTAACAGGAAAATTAATATATAGCGCCTCAATATCTACAAAATGTTCATTTTGTTTACTAGTGAATGAAGCGTCATGGAACTTTGACCAGTCGGCCCTTCCAATATTCCATCTGGAGAATATGAAGAGGAATGTGTTTCAAAACTAGTGGTAAGTGGTCGCTGCCATGCAGGTCATCTAAAACAGACCACTTGAACTCAGAGATACAGTCGGCGCAGCCAATAGATAGATCCACACAACTGAATCAGTTGAATGTGGTAGGAAATAACATGACCAGAGTTAAGAATGCCCTTGAAAGGGGCTTATCTGGGTCAATATAAATCGAACAAAATGTCTAAATTCTATACGTACGATGAACACGGGCTGTGACTGCAGCGTTGAAGACGTGTAAAAGTGATTACTGCTCACCTGGAGCGAGAAACTACAATGGGCCACCTCGCCATTGGGCGGTAGAAAAAAGGAGAAATAACGAAAATTGGGAAAAGGACGTTTTCTGAGTTTGGCTTCCTGCAAATAAATAACAGAAGGTGCGCTTTCAGATACTAGAGGGGAATTCCTCATCTGGAAAGAATCCCCCCGACAGTCCCATTGAAGAATTACTGCCATCACTCAGACTGGCGAGAGGCCACGTTCGAGAGTATACGGGGGTGGGGAGAGCCCTCAAGGTAACCCAAATTTAGAAGGACGGAGGCTAGTATTGCGAGAGCTAAGTTTGTTTCAACAAACTAAAGTCAGTGGGTTGTGACCTGGAGGAAGGGGTAGACAATAGAGATTGGGGGGTATCGTTACACCCAGGGCAGTGAGGAACATCACTTCTAGTGGAGGGTGTGCAACCCATGTCTGAAGGGAGGTCAGAAGTCGTAGTTACGGAGGGTTTCAAAGTAATAAGGCAAACGGGAAGAGGAGATGGTGTTTGGTCGTGATCGAAGGGTAATGGTATGGATAAAGGAGATTTGGAGGCATCGTTACCTTCCCTGAGTTGGGGTATATCACTATGGGTGAACAATACACAACCCCCACCTGAGGGAAAGTCGGAAGTTAGTTAAAAGCATCGAAGGAACATGGGCAGTAATTTAAATTTGTATAAAGGTTGATTGCCCGCCCTTTTTGGAAGTTAGCTTCCTAGAGGGATGAAGAATAAGGGAGACCTTACGCTTGGACCAGGAGTCATCTAATGACTATCTAAGAGCGGAGGGCCTCGGGAAGATTCAATATATGCTTTGTTGGTTGACTACACACACTCACCGTTCATAAGCAAAGGACGACCGCGAAAGGATACACAGCAGGGTCAACAGGCTTGAATTGCATCTAGTCTTCGGAGTTTGGATACGCTCTGTGGGACCGGGGTCAGTAAGGGAAAGAGGAATGAGGTATACTAGGAAACCAAACTTGGGTCGGGGAGGAAGATTAGGGAGATACAGCGGAGTGGTAGTGTTGCACCCCGGGATGCTGACGGAAGAAATGTGGTAGTATAGGGAATAGGTAGGCGAGCGGGAAGAGTCCACTGCCATACGTAGGACATAGGAAAACCTGACGCAGGATGAGATTTTTTTAGAGCCCATCTGGCGACTGCCTAATAGGGCAAAAGTCGTCGTAATCATGCTACAGCCTAATACTAGGCTAGAATAAAAACAGTCTCCAAAAATAAAATAACAAAGATAAAAGAACAAAAGCAAGAAGGAATCAAGCTCCAGCGTCTGGCCTCCTCGCTGCCAAAGAAATAGGTGACACTTAAGATGCATCATGGGACTCCACAGTTGGTTCAGCGCTGGGGATGGTCGCAGGAATGACCATGGTAGGACTGCACGCATACATGGGGGTGGCAGCAGGCAGTGGCCACATGACCAAATATGTCAATTAAAGCATCGCTTCGGGTTGGATAAATAGGTTTCACTGGAATTCGTAAGTAACCGGCCTTAATATGTGATGGGAGACCTCGACGATCAAACGTTAGGAAACATCGTTGGTGCATTCACCCAAATCCCACCAACGGTTCGCTTTGGTCTAGGAATGTCAATGATCCGCTAAAGCATAAGGTCATAGTCCATTAGTTAAAAAAAAAGAAGATATTGTTAAAGGTTGGCGAGATGAGACAGCAATCTCAGTGAGCGTCTTTAGGGCTTGAACAGAATCATGATGGGGAAAGGAGGGTGGGTGGGGCATCGTTACAGGACCACGTGGGGTGCGGTTTGCTGCACCGTTAATCAAAATCCTTAGACATCGAAAATATTAAGTTTGTCCAAGGGCAAATCGGATTTAGTTCGAAGGACCAAAACTGCAAAGTGGTTTTGGGTTTATTCTTCTCCATTATTTATGCGGGTAGGGGGGCAGTGTTGCGCAGTGCGGAACCTACCTACACAGCCCCGAAAGGAGACAGGGAGCTGTGTAATCCTCAATCAGCCCAGACGTTTTAAAAACGGGAGGCTCCCTTCGGGATTTTCCCTTCGGGGACACATAACGCTCACGGAGCTTAGGCAGAAATTCAATCAATTTTCCTGTCTGAGTAGAACAAGCAATCTTGATAAGGGTTGGTGCATTATCGGGTGCTATAAACTCTCATAAATAGATTATTACAAGATATATCAATGAAAATATAAAAAAAGTTAATCAGGCCTCACAACTTACAAGGACAGAATTATTTTTTTAATCATACCCTTTAGCAGGATTTTCAAAATCTATTTTTAACATTACGAGTGACGGACGAGTTGTTTGAACATTTAGTTAATTTTGGCAGGCAGTCAAAAACAGGTTCCCCACTCTTGCTCTAGGAAGTCATCCATTGGGATATCAGGGTTGAGACGGGAGTGTTGGGTCACAGACACTGAAGCACCAACATAAAATGTTTGTTGTAAGGGGCGATTAGTGTCCGGGCAGAGTTCGACGAGGTGGGAGTTTGAAATCATAACTAGAGATCGGCTAATGAGGGAACGGGTAGGGACTAGGTGTGGAGAATGCTATGATTGGTTAGCACGTCAGCAGAAGCTGGGAAAGATTATGAAAGGATAATAGCTTAATATGGGTCACTGATGAAGGTTCAAGTCCTCCTTTTATCAATAGAAAGAGTAGTTAGTTTGTCTATACGGAAGCCATTGTTTGTTTGGTTTTAAAAGCTACATTATCGGGTATGGAGCTCCAAAATGGTAAAGAGGAGGTATATATTAACACCTTACGCCAGGAGCGGGTTCTTAGGAAGAGGAATCGAGGGATCGCAGGGTCCATTACCTTCAGTGTTGCAAGCACTACATTGTACTTGGTTCGGGAATAAGGCAAAGGTCTATTCAGGGACTGAAGGAGTATTGCATATGGAGCCACCACGCAATTCTCACCAGCGTGAAAGCAATTAGTCGCCGGTGGATACCCCCCCCCCCCACACACACACGGTAACAGGGGGTGGGGGTGCAGGATGACACCAAGCCAATGGGGATGTATGCAGGGCTGACAGACAATTGGGCTTCACATCGCAAAACGGACAAGAGTTCCAGCAGAAAGGGAATGAGGACAGTGCGTCTCGGTGTTGTTGTCATGAGCTAATCCAAAAACAATTAGACAGGTATTTTAAATATGAAGGAAGAAAATGCTGAATTAATTTAATTTTATTTTAATAACTTTCACCTAAGGCACTTCAGTAGTACCCAATTTAGGCGCAGCAAAATATAATTTTTTGGTCAAGAATATTACAAAAGCACAAATTAAGAACAAGCTATTGTGAGGTTTATTAATTACTAAGAGCTTTTTAAAAGAGGTACGGATGTAGTAGTAAAATAACCATGGCAGTGAGTTAACTGTTCATTGTCTGGCAAAAGCAAGACAAGACAAGATGACTATCACTTGGCACAAAGAAAAATTCTGGAAACCATGCCTCGCGTTTTTAAGTACCAATTGATTAAGATAACTAAAAAATTTGTGCCAAGTAGATTACAAGACTAAGATTCTAAGATTAATAGACTTAATGGCTACATACTAATCAATCATTTGTTAACAAAAGATAAAAGCCATTTACTAGCTTTTGACTTGTGTGGCTTGTATTAGACTGGGCGCCTTCCCAACTAGGTGCGTAGATTTTGCAATTTGTTATAAAAATAAACATGCAGGTTTGTGATCAAAATTTTTTTAATAAGCAGTGAATGGACCTTAAAAGAACCTAATTCTTGAAAAGTAAGAGGAAAATCTTAAATAATATCTAAGATAAGAGTAACTTCAACCAATTGCACATATGAACCATGACATTAACAGATTTTTCTTGTAAAATTTTGGTACTCTACTTAAAATTACAAAAATCCCCCAGATGAGAAGGGGAGGGAGGGGTACATTGGCCAAGTTGCCCACGTTACATCAAGCTGCATTTCTCGGGCGATTGTCCGGCGATGTAATGCTGCAACAAAAAAATGCCAGAAATGAACGAATGGTTAGACACTAGAAATGAACCAATTAGTTAGCATCTGATTTATATACTATCATAAAGCTGTCAAGCCAAACTGAAGAGTCAAATACTTTGATCTATCACCTTAATAACCAAACCTTACAAGCATAATTAGTACGAGCAGTGGAAAATAGTGTTAGGAGTATCCATCTATTGACCTACTTACGCTAGTATAGCAGAGGACTTAAGCAAGGATGCAGCCCATGTACAGGCGCGACACTTGCTCATCCTGTTGAGAACAAAAAGAAGCCTGTCAAATATACCCAGGGAAAAATGAGAATTTACTTGCTATATTTGCATTAAAAAAAAAACAACAACCCGGAGCAGTGGCCGCAGAACAAACTCAGTCTGGCTTGACAGCTGCAACTAATTCGAATCAGGAACTGGATCAATTTTGAAACTGAACAAAGTGTGTTTTGGGAGGGATTTGAAACAGCCAATTGGGAATTCTTGCAGTACCAATCGACTGTGTTGTTCTTGCAAAAAAAAATCTAACAAAATAACAATTACAGGCCTTTAAGGCTTAAAAAACAAGTCACTAACCCGATGGGAAGGTAAGCCTCCATAATGTAGGGTCGAAGAAAGAGATTCCTTTTCTTTCTTTGATTCTCTACTGGCAATTTCCTGAAAATGTAAAAAAAGGGAAGGGAATGAAATTATATGCAAGTAATCCGCTATAGCTATCAAATAAATAATTAAACGAGGAAGACAAAAATAATGTTAAAGGCCCTTGATAAAGTGAACCTTGTATAATCGAACATTAGTTGCTTATACTCCCTAGTTGCAGATGACATTCCTGCTCCTTCTGACCGCTTGGAAGATTAAGGGAGAAAGCTTGGATCCTACACCCTCTACTGCAGGACCTCGTCAACGTGACCACAATTAAGTGGGGCTGAGGTTTCTATGAGGCTTTCCTGAGGAGACCATGGTAGAGTGGAGGGAGGCTGTTGCATGCTATGGGAAGGTATAACTAGCCACTCCCAACTCCTTTTCTCTTGCCTTACAGGGAGGTAATTTAAAAAAAAAAAAAACACCCTTGCCTGCTGGGCTTGAGTAGATCACGCAACAAGGAAAATGAGAGGAACACAGAGTAAAGCAAATGGAAGAGCAAGATTGGTATCAAAGGATAAAAATAACTAACACCAAAAGGGAAGGAAAATTTACACACGATTAGTTTTGGGGGGTTTTTTACCACTGATCTGCACTCATTTAAAATGACTTTTCCTTTTTCAGTGGCAGTCATTATGAAGGCGAACCAAATCGGGACTCCATTCAGCGACTAATCACATCCTATGTGACAACTTCACTGTAATCAGAAGCATGCTTCCACTCGGCTAAGCTGTAGCCCAAAATATACATAAAGGAGGTTGCAATGGAGTCTCAGATCTGCGATGAACAGTATGAACGTTAATTCCTCAAAAGCCGACTCCTTGGGATACTATGGTTCGTTTAGTTCATGCGTCTTATAGTTTATATGAACAACGCCCTTGCCCGAGCAAAACCCAAAGCAGAGATGTTCAACCAACGCTTATCAACTCGCGAAAACGGGACACTTCTAGCAGATATAAGGTAGGCTGGAATGATAGACTGGCTCACTGATACTCAGGCAAATAAATTAACAATGTAACCTGCAGAACATCTTCAAGTCAGAAATAAAATGGTACCCCCCCCCCCAGAAAGAAATAACTAACACACCATTATTAAATGCAGACGATATCGCGCTCGTAGGATAAAGCATTCGGGGACCAGTTTCTCAAGTCAGCACCCTCCCGCTATCCGGACTTACGTCATCTTTTACAACCAGCAACGAAGGATCTTCCCGCCACTCATATAGGTTGGAGGAGGGTAGTTTTAGTGGGATTGAACTTTGACGGAAACAGGTAGATGTTTAAGTTGACAATATATCATAGTTATATTTTTAAACCAGAGAGAATAACAAGCGCCGATTGAAGCGTTTCCTTCAGTGAAAATCAGGAGAGGAGAGTACAAGTGGAGGCTTTATCAGCCAGTCATGGTGAGTAGCAAAGATATACAAATTGGATTATAAAGAACCAGAGACCTTCAGCAAAGCTAAACCTAGAGTACCCGAAAGAGAATAGGAGAGGAGATGAAACAGGCGGGAAGGGAAGCAAAATAGAGGGGGGGGAAAGTTGACGAGAGGTAGGAAAACGAAGTAAACACGAGCCAGCATGTGCTCCTTATGGTAGGAAAGGGGGAAAGAAGAGAGTGGCAGAGGAGGGTTATTCAGTGGAAGCTTGTTTTGTTTTTAATTATTAAAGACCGCCAGCGAGGGTCGAAATTAGGCAAGTCAATCAAAAAAAGATCATGATTAAATTAATTATTTTCCCAATACGGTTGGCAAGCTTTAACTCTACTAAAATCCCCCCACCCCCACACTTTATGCAGTATTAAGCCCAAGGCCAGGTCATTTTTCCACACCGAAGGCCCTTCATAGCGATAGGGTGCTGCTCATCCAGTCAGGAAACAACTGAAGGAGGAATACACCGAGCACACACCCCCATTTCTACATACCCCAAACGTAAAACTTTGCATTTAGTAAAAGTGACACAACTGCTAACTCACTCTTTTCAGCATTCTCTTTAAGCACCCCCTTGTTAGTGTCAAAAGATTGAATCTATATTTCCAAATTCCTCTCACACACCAGCCAGCAAAAACAGGTCATTAGCATATAGAGCGTGGAAACACAAAGTGTAATTTTTTCACAACACAATGTAATATTAGGCTGATATTCAATTATTTTCAGAGCCTGATGTAATATATGTGCCCTTCCTGCTTCAATACAGATACTTGATTGCTTTACATTTTCCAGTCATATTTGTAGTGTCGTTTTTTATGAATTAACACAATCACAAATTTCAATAAACCCTGAAATACCTGCAAGTAATTAATGATGTCTACATATTTAAAATAGTTTGTAAAAAGCAGTCTACACCTCGTGTTTGCAGGCTGTACCAACATAGAACCCATCACCCCACCATTCTCACACCCTTTCCCTAAATCACAAGTACTTTCAGTACTCCCATCATTTAGGGCAGTGGTTTTCAACCTCTCTTTATGATAGTGGCACCCTAATTGCTATCTAGAAGCAGCCATGGCACCCCAATATAAAATAATCTAGAGCTATGTATAAATACTTAATTACATGGAAAGTACTTCAAAACTAACACGATTGACCTTTAACCTAATTTAATTGATATGACAAAATTTATAAAAAAAAATATTGACATTAAAAGTTTAATGGGAAATTTGAGCTTGATGAGTATCACAATTATTTAATAATGGGACGTAGCGTTGAGAAGTCAACTCTCATTTCTTCTCTTTTCAATGTTTTTAGTTCCAAAGTACTTTCAAGTGTCGTAAGATTTTTTATAAGGCTTGAAATGCATATTTTTTTGCAATTTAGGCATTTTAAAAATGATTGCTTTGTCGCCCCCCCCCCCATCAGTTAAAAAACACTGTTTTATGGGCTCAACCCCCTGAACACAAGGGAGAAGCGGTAGCAACCTCGCCCGTCCCGAGCTAGCGTGTGCATACTCTATCCATAAAGATAATAAACATGGTAACACCACACAAACTTGTATCCTTCTCCCTGCCCCACACCAAGTTAAACCACTCACTCTGGCTATCTTTACCCTAACGCACACCTTAGTTCCAACATACTCTTCACACCATCCATTTACTGCTTACTTCATGCATTCTTACTATCTGCAATAATGCTTTCTTCAGATCATTGAACCCAAAATGCACTTTAAATCATTGTTTTATTGCCTGACCCCACCTTGTTCATCACATTAAACCTTCATGTGCATTCTCCCCCAAACGGTGTGCCTACTGTTCAAACCCCATAGGAGAAAGAGCCTCAGCAACCTTGCCAGAACAGAAGTAGTCCTGCACTTCGAGGTTAACTGATGGTGGAATATACACTGAAAGAATAATAGCTGCACTGCTAATGCCCGAAAGGCATTTAAAAGCCAGATAGAACAGAGACCATGCCGGGTGTAACTTGGGCATCCACTTGCTCAGGAGGATGGCAAATGGACAACCACCCAAGTCTCCTGGAAACAAATGCTTAATGTGAGAGGACACAAGCCTCAGCAACTCATCCCAGTTACCGAGTCTATGGCAATTCCATTGAATGAATGTCCTCAGGCCCTTTCAATGTTTAGGGCTTCCCTAGTGGCAGAAGGAGCAGGAGAACATGAAAGGGGCATTAAGTCCTTAGACATACAATGCAATTTGTATTAAAACAAAATTTCAGCAGAGAAACTGACAAAGGAATCTGCGCCAGTGTGTTTAGCAGAGAAAGGTTTGCAAAGTGGAGAGGGTGAATATCAGATAAAGTTCTAAGCCTCACCTCTCCATCAGCATTTAAGAGCTGTGTCGACATGAAGTCGGCAACAGGCCACTTTTGGTTCTTCATCACCAAATTATGTGGGGCATCATGGGTTTGCTCAGAATCTGAGGACCAAACAGTGACGATGGAATTGGCGGGAATTTTCAGCTGGCGATGGAATTTGTAGCTGACTTCTTTCTCATCAGCTTTACGCTCAAGATGATAACCACCTAGACTGATGTCCTGCAAAGAAAACAGATGTCATTTGCTTCCATGTGGATCTAATAGAGAAACTAATTAGTAAAACAAAGTACAGCATTGAAAAAGATGTGGTCTAATCCAGATTTTTTTTTTTAAGAACTTCATAAAACAGTGAAAGTGAAAATGTGCAATAGCAACGAGGCTGCCTCAAGCAGAAAGTTTTCAAGGAGAGAGATATAAAGAAAGTGATAGTGTGCATAAGATATAATGCTGCATATACTCCTACAGGGGTGACAGGGGAAATAAATGCACTGCGAGATGTTGGGAGCAGGTAGGGGGTAACACACACACCTCCAGAAATCGCCCCAAAACTAAGTGCAATAGGAACGAGGCTATCATACAGATATGAGAAATCTTTAAAGAAAGTGGAAGGTAAAGGAAGAGAATGAAGTGGAATGTATAGCCGCTGGTCCTCCCGCAGAAGTGCAGACAAGTGTGGACACGGGTGCCGGGAGAGCGCGCCGATCCCCCCATCCCAGGCTACGGTCGTAGCTCCCGCCGCACCATCTACCAATGTAGAGAGGGAGGTGGGGTGGGGGGGATAAAGTAACAATGAAAAGAGATTTTAAAAATGTGAGAAGGATGTCATGAAATATATCAGCTGCAGTGGGGTCGGGAGGGCACGCCGTTCCTCTAGGTAACGGGTATAACAATCTACATAGGGCAACACATTGCAGGCGTAAAGGGATAGATGGAGAAGGGTAAAAAGAGCGTGTTGGGAAAAATGCTACCCCCCCCCCCAACTATCGATGAAAGCCTGCAATCGAGCACCCTCCAAATTAGATGTTTGTAAAAGGTGAAAAAATAAGGTAAAATGAGTGTCTAGAAGGAATATAGTCTCAATTTAGTTCTAGAATGCTGGGGTCACTGGGGCCAAAAGGGAATGCTGCTCCTGCGGGTACCAGGTGTAAATTTACATTTGCAGGGTAGAAAGTATTGAAAAGTTAGCCAAGAGGAACCTCAAAAACACTGACCTTATCACTTTTGTTCTCCAACCGAACAAACTTCCCCTCAGCACATTCTTCGATGATTTCAATGTCGCCAGAAGCGCGCGAGGACGACTGGAAAGCTGCCTTCATCACTTCTTCGTCGACCACTGTCCTCTTCCTCTTCATCCCTCGGACGGGAGTACGGCGGGAAGGAGTCTCTCGTTCCCCAGCTACAAAAGAGCTAACGGTTTTCTTGCTCCCAGGAGTCAAGTTGAGTCTGAAAATTGACATTTAAAAGCATTCTGACAATCCCATGCCATCGTCATCTTCAGCTGACAATCCTATGCCATCGTCATCTTCAAGCACCATCAATCACTTTCCCACTAAAGTAATCACACTTTCAAGAACAAAACTTTCGGGGGCCTACTCTTCCCCTCAAATTTAAAGCGCAATATCAAAGAGGCTGTATCATGATGAAAGTTTGTGAGATGTTAAAAATATGGGGAATACTAGAGCAAGTGAAAATGTGTGGAAGAAGACATACTAATAGCCGCAAATCTTACTGCAGGCATAGGGACTGGAAGGGCGCAAAATCTTCCAAATGTCATCTACCATCGCCTTTAAGCTGTGCAAAAGGATAAGGAAAATAAAGGAACAGTAGGAGGAGGAGGGAATGATGCATGATGTTAAAAAACAGCAATTCCACCAGTCTGATAAGCAAGACTTCCTTATGTACACTGTCATGCTCGAGTATGACGATGTATGCTCCAAAAAATACACATAAGTGGCTGTGTG
The DNA here is from genome assembly GCA_963969495.1 of Ceratothoa steindachneri. NCBI lineage: Eukaryota > Metazoa > Arthropoda > Malacostraca > Isopoda > Cymothoidae > Ceratothoa > Ceratothoa steindachneri. The sequence continues at coordinate 158,490,443 of OZ018319.1, forward strand.
GTATAAGCTTTGGGGAGTAGAGGCGTGGCAAGAAACATTTAAAGGTGCATCCACAGTAGCAGCTCAAATGAGAAATAAAGTAATAGTGGCCCTATCAGCACCCAACATGCTGAACATCATAGTTGCAAATACAAGAAGCCTGATTTAAGGCTTCAAATTTACATATTTCAGGTGAAGCAGTCAAAAACAAGACGTAAGTAATTAGCACAAAATGCCTTAAATCATGAATCCCAAAACAGTTCACGAACTCTGGGAAATTATTCAAGATCAATGTAACAAGACTACTGCACAAGTGTCAAAGTTGGTTCATTCTCGTGACCGGAGATGTCAAGGGATCATAGAGAATAAAGGCATCCATACTAAAGAACTGACACAAATGTTTTCCAATGATAATTCTATCGCTATATTACAAAAGAAATGTTTCCATTGTCATTAGGATCATTTTGGACTTCAATTTTTCTATTAAACTTGTTATCTGCTAATAACCATTTTATTCATCAAAATTTGCATAACCTCTACCCATACATGCACCAATTTTGGGAAGCTTGGAATTTGTTTGGTTAAATTTATGTAAATGTTTAGATAGAAATACAGGCCTTCTGATCTTTTATGAATGTACTGTATCTTGTGTGCAGGGGTTCTAAATCTGGGTGTCAAAGGGCTACTTTGGTGCCTGTGCAATACAAACACCAACCAGAAGATGTCCAGATGAAGGCCCTCTCCCAAGGCAGCAGTTCTGAACTGAGCAGCCAGAGAGGTAGGTGAAATAGAGCATATCACTTGATAATTCATTGACAAGAGGCTCAGATCTGATGATGTCATTTGATGGCCCCAGAGACTTTAGGTTGGCCTGGCAAGCAAGAAAGCAGTAAAGCCCACCCCCATAGGTACTAGAGCCTTATCAACCAGAAAATGGCTACATGGGTGGCCGGCCCATTGCACACAGCGAAGGAGTTTATTGGGGCGAAACTGGACATCCCATTATTAAAGTCACAACACACAAGAGCCCTCAAGCCTGGTCTCTTGCAACCTGTGAGTATAAGGGGCATTGTTTAATGAGATTCCAAAGCCTCTCTTCTGACATGGTATCAGGTAGCAGACAGGTCTTTAAAACTTAATATTAAGAAGGGTCTTAATAAAAAAGGGTGCATAGGACAAGGGGAATGTACCAACTCAGGCATGGCAACAGTTGGAAGTCGACTCAGTGAGCCAGGCATTCCTTATGCGCACTCAGGTTGGGAGGATGTACCATTCCACCAGGTATAGCAGTCTACAGAGGGTATAACCACTCTGCGCGCCACGAAGTTAGTAAGGCAAGTATTGAATTTAAAGAGATGATATATTTAAAGCCACAGGACTGGCAGAAGCAAGGGTGTAACAGTCAAAATAGGGTACCCTCATGCAGGGTACTCTTTTGGTTGTGCCAATGACCCCACATGGGAGAAACCCCCTTGTACACTTGAGTGAGCCATTTGAGGTCGGCTCCCCACATTCACTGCCGGCTGGGCGCTCGTTGGAACACGATGGCACCATTCGGGACCACCATGACCTAGTGGCTTAATGTACCACAACAGGACGCCACTGGGTATTTGTCCTTACCCCCCCCCCCCAGTCTCCCTCATACGCACCTCGCTTCCTCAGACTCTAGGAGTTTCCTGTAAGCAGCAATTTCCATATCAAGAGCGATCTTTATGTCCATCAAATCCTGATACTCCTGCAACTGCAGAGACATCTGCTCTCTATAACGGTCCAGCTCATCCTTAAGGGATATTGTCTCTGCCAAGTGAGCATCCCTCTCATTATCCAACTGAGCTTCCAGGTCATTCACTCTCTGTTGCAGAGAGGTATTGGCGCTCTCGAGCAGAGAAAGGCGAGAGTTCAATTCCGAGACTCTCACGCGCGAGTCCTTTAGCTGGGAGGTCATGCCATCCGCGTCATTAATTCCGCGGGAAAGACGTCGGTTCAAATCTTCGATCTGAAAAGCGAAAAAAGTATCTTTGAATCCAGGAAATTGGGATTTCAAGAAACATTGTTGCATGAAAGGATAGGATATTTATGGGAAAGAGAAAAGTCCAGGAAGACAATCACATGTCACAAGTAGGGCTTGCATGAGGATACAATGGGGAAAGGTGAATCCAAGAATTGCAGAATGATGTTTGTTGAGTAGAGTAGGCAGAGTATGAAGGAATTCCGTTTAGGGGGATCTTGTTGTTGCATTGTTCCGCAGGAAGAGAAGACCCCTGCTCTTCTGACCACTTGGGAAGATGAATGGAGAAAGGCTTGATCCTACAACCTGTCCTGAAGGATCAATTAGAGAGGAGAAAGGCTGTTGAAGCCCAGCACACAAGGCCCCAGCCTGGAATGAAAGCTAGTCAGCAGCTGGGCTGTGATAAATAGGTAAGAATAGGCTTGTAAAGAACGTGATAGCCTGCTATAGTGGATTGGCCGTAGATGAAATTGGAAATGTTGTGTTAATATTTTGTTGAGGATGTGAATCTAGGTACTGTGTTGAAAGCTTCACTTATATGCAGTTAGTATCACTTTCATAGCTGGTGGGTGATGTGAGTTGGTCCAGGCATTCTTGTATAAGCTGGGTGATGTTAATGTGTATTCCTTGTTGAGTGCAATCAATGTTGGGAGGCATCTAATGGGATGTAGGGTTTGACTTTGTTTAGTACTAAATGGTCAATGACATTGAAATTTGGAGTTGGCGCAAAGTAAGGATAGGGGAGTATGCTGCATAGTCAAGTGAGTGGCTTGTTTGAATTGAGTATGTGAATAATGCAGGCAAACTTCTAGATATTTGGGAAGGAGTTATGCAAGCAAGATAGTGTGGTTGGATATTTATGTGAAAACACCAGTTTCTTGGACCTATATGTTTTAGGTGAATATATATTGCGATAGGTTGGGGATTTTGATTAACATTATAGTTTGGGATGACATTTATTTATGAATTGTGTATGTTGTAGGCTATGGAAAGTGAGTATAGCTGTTTCCGGCTGTGAAAGAGATCACAGAGATAAAAATGGCAATTATAAACATGAAGGCAAAGGTGCAAAAAGTACAGTAGCACAATTTTGTCTCCAACCCACTCCGTATCAGGGAAGTTTGGATATGGAAACCCTGTTAGCAGAGTCTGAGACAACAGTAATGTGTTACATGAAGGAAAGGATGGAAGAAACGACATTGTGGTGATTGTGTAGTGACACACATCGCCGAACCTACCCTTGTGAATGCTTCAGGCCCTGAGGCCCCACCTGAGTGGTGACAGCACCCTGTGTGCAGTTTCTCCCCCTCCCCCTCTCTCTAAGGATCAAACCTAGTACCCTAACATGGGAATCCTACACCTTAATTACAGGGCTAGTGAAAGCGCCAAGTTCTGAAGAGGAACAGGTACATAAGAATGGATGAAAATGATGTGTGATGCTTTGGAAGACCTAATAAAATTTTATTATGCAAGTGGTTAGTCAACGATAGTGAATGACGAACCTGTATGAAGGGGGTTTGTGAGACCCATAGTTCCTTCCAACAGAATCCCAGCGTATGGTCTCATACCATCAAATTTAGGAAATTTTCTCAATACTTTGGACAAAACCTGCTATCTAAATGGTCCATGATAAAAATTGCAGCCAACAAAATTGAACTTATTTAAATAGTCAAGAGGCCCTCTTAAAATATGTTCCCTCACACAAAATATATGGAAAGGGTAGAGATGACTAAGCGTCAAATATAGTCTTGGATCACTATGCCTCAAGCCTAAGTGCAACCTACCTTGGTTTCATAAATATTTTCCACTTCTCCTCTGTTGTACCGTAATTGCTCTTCATACTGACTTCGAAGTTCTTGAAGAGCCTCCTGCAGTTTTGTCTCGTATTCCTCTTGAAGACGACCATCGATTTCAGAAATCTCAACCTTTCTTTTCATCTGAGTCTCTGACACTTCTTTCTCATAAATCTTGAGGAAAAGAAAACATACATCTCAGAAATGACCAAAAATAAGGTGATACCAAGAACAGTAGGAAAAATAAGATCAAATTCATGAGTAGCAATGATTGATGACTTACCTGGTGTTTAAACTGAAGTTCTTCTTTAAGTGACTGACACCTGTTTTCAAGATCTACTCTCATCAGCGTCTCTCCCTCGAGCTGTTTCTTGGCCTCAGCTAGCTGCCGAGTTAATTTATTCACCTCATCTTTCAGGTCCTGAAAAAATGACCAGTGTAAATTCATATCAAAGAGAACACAAAAAAGGTAATGCCTTTAACTGCTGCCTCTACATTGAGGGCAAGTATTTTATTTATTTATTTTTATTTTAACACACCCATCTAGCAACTGCCTTTAAGGGCATAAGCCCCTGTAATTAAAATTTCAGCCTAGTGGTAGGCTACACTAAAATTCCTAAAACCAAACCAAACAAAGTCAAATAAAATGGAACCTGGAGCAACCCAGCTCATCCTGGTAGCCAAACAGGTAACATGTGCAAAAATCACCCACCGACTGGAACATTCAACAAGAATGTGATGAACAGTAGAGGGAGCAACACAGTCATCACATTGTGCACAATTTAATGATGACAAAGTGACCTGAAACTGTCTCTGAATTGAGGGGTAGGTCCATGGGAAGAGTTGTGGTGCAATGGCATGCAACCTTAAGTTCCCCTCGTACCTCTCCAATCTTCTTTGCAACACAGCCCTGATCCATGCTATGTAGTCAGTGTGAGGAACAGCAAGAGGCTGGTCTGGTCACCCGGTCATTGTGGACTCTTTGGTATGTGCATTATCTGCAATTCTCACATATCCAGAAACACAGCACCAGATAAACTTGACATCCACCCAGTTCATGGCAACCATGGCCTCACAGATACAGTGAACCAGGGAGCATGGAGATTCCAATGCCCCCAATGGCATTCAAGCTACTTTGTGAGTCACTAAAGATCACAATTAAGTCTCCAAACCGGGCATGGTGGTTATCTCTCATATTAAGCGGTGTATTGCAATCAGCTTTGCCATGAAGAATGACTTGCCTGTTACAGCCCTGCTGACTTCAAACAGAAGGGATACGAGGGGAAGCCTACCCCCTCCTGGGACTTGGAGGTATCTGTATACACTGGCAGGGAAACAGCGCAACACGAAGTATGCTCCAAATGAGATAAACGTAAGACTCCAAGTGCTGTGGAAGCTTTGAGAGTAGAGGAGTAGCAACTTTGTCAAAGGTGGTACCTTCTAGGATGGCGTCCTGGGTAGAATCAGAGACACCAGTGGCCCAAGAGGTACAGGAGCTCACAAAGGGGTTTCGTAACCCTAAACCCAAAAGGGCTTAATAAAGAATAACTGGTGTCTCATGGTGGCATAGGAGCCATCGAGATCAGCCATTGGTGACTGAGGGAGGCACTGGGCTCGCAAGTACAGCCACATAATGCACTGTGCATTGACAAGCGGGCTCTCAATAGGGGATCTGCAGAAGACACTTGTCATCAGGCGGAGACCAGTGTGGTGGATCGAGTCTACCTTCCGCAATACACGCTCAGCTGCAGATGCATAAAACTGTAGTCAAGCTTCAAATGAACAAAGGATCGGTAGAAAAGTAAGGCAGTAGCCCTATCAGCACTCGAAGTACTGAACATGACAGAATGAACAATGTCTGTGGCATGAGTACAAGAGACCCTAAGGCTTCAAACTATGAGCCTACCAGGTGAGACATTAGTTGAAAACAAGACCAAGGAAATGGTGAAATCCAACACCTCCAGGTGAACCCTGTTTAGGAACAAATCCAGGTCCGGGTCAAGCTGTGGATGGCAGCATAAGTGCCCCACCTTGGTCTTGGCTAAGGAAAACCAAAACCTTGTGTTTTGGGTGGAGAGTCTCCATGATACCGTATCTCATGTGGTATCTTAGGCCTTCTTCAGATCAAAAAACACTATGGTGTAGCGCTGTCTACGAAAAAAGGCCTTGAGATGGCAGATGGAGCAGAGCATCAGATGGGGAGTGGAACTTACAGAAGACACATTTTGCAGATGACAGGTGGCCTTCTATGTCCAGGAAAAAGGCTAATCTAACATTTACCACTTTCTCCATCAACTTGCACATGCAGAGGGTTAGAGAGAGTGGGAGGAAATTGGGTGAGGTAGAGTGATCTCTCACCAGTATGCAAAAAGTTAGCACAGTAACCATTCACCAGGAGTCTAGGAGAATACCCTCTGTGCAGATCTTGTTGAACACACCTAAAAGAAAGGCCATGACTCGCTCACGTGTGTCAAAGAATGGCATATAGGACTTAGTCCAGACCAGGTCTGTCAGAATAATCAGGCCAAACTAAGATTTCAAGCCATGATTGAGTAGAACAGAACTCTTATGTTGCCTCCCCCCTCCACTACAGTCACTCTCTGAGACAGGCAGCCACAAAAAAAAAAGACTGGGCAGGGTTCTCCCAGAAACCACACACTCCACGTATCTGGATATTTTGTATGTTACCATGTGTTGGATATGTTGTATTAGTTCATCTGCAAAGTTTACAGTGCTTTGGAAAAAAATGAAAGTAAATTTAATTATATATGTAGTTACCATTTTCTTCTACAACCTATTTCATATTTTATTGTTTGAACTAAAAAATTAAATTCTATGAAAAAATACAAATTTTACTAAAAAATGAGCTAAAAAAACCCCACCTCATTAATGAGGTAAATTAGAACCAGGATAGCCGAGTTAGGCTTGGAACATGTTCATTCCTGTAAAATTCCCTGATCTCCATTAATAAGGGAGCCTAGTCCTAGTTAATAACCTAACTCATTGATCTCATTGAAGTGTGTGTGGTAAAATAAAATAAAAATTTGCATAGCAATTCTTATTTTTCAAAGATTTTCCCCCAAACCAATTGAATCGAAAAGGTTGTAGAACAAAATGGTAACTATATAAGTGATTAAATTTAGTTAATATTTTTCCAGGGGCACAAATTTTCTGGATCACCTATGTCTGGTTGTTTCCTTGTGGTAGATGTCTATGTCAGTCAGGGTTATGCAGTTATTTTTATAGTTTGGGTGGTGACATCACAAGACTTTGCCAGAATGACCCATATATGGCATGGCTCTTTCCTGTGGTTTGATGTGCAGTGAGGAGATGGTTTGATTGCAGACTGTATTCATTGCACATGTTGATAACTTGGTTTTGGTATTGAGGAATTTCTTAAAGCGTCTCAGTGTGGTACCTCCAATGCTGGTAAATAGAGTAGGTGGTTTGTTTGGCTTCAGAATAGGTATTATATGAGCAGATTTCCAGACATTTGGAATAGTTATAGGAGAAAGATTGATTGAAGATTTGTTCAAGGGCATCAATGCCTCTTGGACCAAGGTGTTTTAGGTGAATGTATGTTATGTTGGCAGTCAGATCTAGAGTTGGGGGAGGACTAATTAATAGCGAATCTAAATATTTGTTTATGGTTATGTGAAAGATGTCAGGAGATTGTTGTTGATTTTTGCAGTTATGTATGAGGGTATTTTACCTGTCTGGGAATGTTAAAATTGGCCCTGTTTGTGTTGATGGCTTTGTGTATGGCTTATTCGCAGTTGTTTGAGTGGGTAAATGCTGAATAGTTTCCAGAATTTTTTTTCTGTTTTGAGGTTTAATGTGACCAGGAAGGCTTACCATTGCCATGTGCTGTTGCTGGATCAGTGCTTGGATGTTTCTATTACACATTCATTTAATGTTGGTGGTTTGGGCTCATGGTTGTTTTTACAAACTGATGAATGTTGAGAAATGTCAATAAACTGGGAACTCAGAAGCTTTGGAGCTTTTGTTCAGTATATTAATGAAGAAATCCTAGTCCAATTTATCATAGTTCTCAAATAAATGTATTGTCAATTCTAAGTCTATTCATTTCTTGTATGCTTATACATGCCAGAATATTTCATTTTAGAAAAAATACGAATTAATTTCTCTACTGCATATAGGTTGAAAGAAACTATTCTTACCCTGAGTTCAATTAGTAGCCTCTTTCGATCAGCTTCTGAAACTTGCAACTTAGAAGTAAGATCATTCACTTGGCCCTCAGCTGAAGTTAGGGCTTTATCAGCAGCATTTAAATCACGTTCTTTACGAAGTAACCTGAAAAATAATTAAAACTTTTATAAGTCACACATTAGATTCAGATTAATATTTTAATCATTAAGACCAAGGTAGTAGTATCCAGCAAGAGCATCACAACCAGAAAAACAATCAATGATACTATTAGAATAGAATTGTTCTTCAGAAAATTTGTAGCTTTACAATCATTTAATGCCTAATATCCTGTGCTTATCAGAGTGGGGACCGGTTTATCTGGGTCGCCCGATAAGGAGAGAAAGTGGGGAAAAACAACCACAAGAAACTAAAAGATTTAATCAGCCACTCAAATACCTTTTTTTGCCCGCTTGACAAATTATAGCCTTGGAATGTGTGTAAAAAAGTTACCTTTTCAACCAATTCGGCTAATAGTCCCCATTGACTAGTACTAGTACGCTTTGGCAATTTGCTACATAATTTTGCATTATGAAAAGGTGATAGTAAAAATACAGCCAGGAGGGGTAGGTTAACATTTTCCAACCAATTATTGAGTTGTTAGATTGTATATAGGAAAAAATGTTTATAAGATAAAATTCTATTTTGGAAGGAGTTGATCCTAAGGTTGGGGGGTTTAGGATTTGGTATAATATGTCATAGATATTATTACCTGGATCACTTAATAGTATACTAACAATCATGCGCTTTCTTAGCATTCCCCCTATCCTCAAGTGAATTTTTTTAGAGGTATTTTTTAAAAGCGAATAATCGACGAAATTATTAACTAGTCTAGCCTTAAATTATATCAAAATTTAGAAAACTGAACGGAAAAAGGAAATCGACAAAAAAAAGACTATGAAACAGAAAAAGGCACGAGGTTGCCGGAGGGAATTGATGGGAAAAGGAGGGGGGTGTCGTACGTGAATCTTACTGCCTGTCCCATTACGTAGGAACAGCTAAAGTATGGCTCCATTTAATTTCAGACTTCCCTATTTAAAATATCATAATCCCAGGATGCTATGCCCCCTACCCACATTATCTGAACTTTACAATCGGTATTACCCGCCGGCAATTAGCCTGTACTTGCGTGGAACCTCAGTATTTAACCTGCACCCACATGGTATTTAGCCAGTGGCACATTTACTCATGATGCAGTCTTTAAAGAGTTTCTGAAAAATGCGGAAAAAGACTAAGCCTCGAATTTGAATTTTTGTCCCGGCGAGATAAACTTAGGGACTATGCTATACATACAGATGAAGCGATTACCCGAGGAAGAAACGGCAATTTAAACAGAGCTCCTCCCATCGGAGAAACAAGACTTCTGTGTATATAAATACATATGCATACCTCCCACAAATCGTTAAGATAGGGTGTGCCACAGAATACGCATACTATTAAGGCTGGGCAAATACCCCCGTTTATCACCTCCCAACCCTCCATCCGCTCTTCAACCCGCCCGACCAGGCATCCTCCCAGTTTGTTTAATGGCACCTACCCCTTCTCCTCCCTTCCCCAACGAACCGTTAAACAAGTCTTCGTCACCTCCCTCCAAGAACACAGGATGGGTAATAAGCCCTCCTCCCCTCACCTCCAACTGGGATTTAAAAGAGGACGGGAGTACAAAACGAAAGAATGAACGAGCGAACGAAGGTATGGTGAATCGAAAGTAATATAGGAAAAGGGAAAAAGATGCCTTCACTCTCAGTGCTGCGAGCCGGTACGATACGTATTCTTTTAAATTTGAATCGACGAGTCGTGGGCAAGCTTAATAATACCAGCTCTCAGCAACAAGACATAAAACAAGACTCTTCTGTAAACATATTTTTTTAAATCAACGCATTTGGTATCAAAACAATTATTTGTCTACCCTTCTACCTCAATCTTAATTACAGCCTTTACACCCATCATTAAAATCATTCAGCTAAGCGAGGACGGCCGAGGGAACTGAGGCGTGTACCGCGAGAGGCTACGACTAGACGAGCAGCGTGACCGTTGCCTCGTTGAAAGCCTCGTTACTTTCAAGAGCCTTGAACTAAGGCGCAATTGGGCGGTGAGTCATTATAGGTTGCAAGAAAAAACGGTTGAGTAAAATGGAAAGAAAGCGAACAGATGAAAGTAGCGCAGGAAGCGAAAACTCAAAACTTTTTTCAGAACCAAAGAATTAACTGTAACGACAATGCACATTTCAAGTACAAATTTAATTGAACAGGCTCACAATTATACCCATATACCGGATATAGGGGTGCATGTGGTAGGCCAGTTGTGAGGTTTTAAAGCCTACGTACGTACCGAAATTTCACTTCGATCTCCAACGTATTCTGTGTACGCATAATATTCTTACTCTTTCGACAGCCGACAATAAGGGATACTAGAGTAGGGAGAGGGAGGGGGAGGGGAAAGTACAGCATAAATGACAAACGCAACACGAAGGGAAACTGACGTCATCCCTACGAGGCAGATGGTCACCAAAAATAATGTTCGTAAAAGGAAACGATCATTTTGAGGTGAACAATGAAAAGTAGACAGTTCCTTCAAAACTACTTACGTCATCATGAAAAGAGAAATGCCGTATTTAGCAATGACCCCCCCCTTACCACTCCCCAGTTATTCAACAATCCCAATGAGTATAATTACACATGGCAGGAGTGAACGTTATCCTTCGGTAGACGCAGACGCGATTATAATTGTGTGTGTGTGAAACTATTTAGTATTCTAGTCAGGCAATTGTAATGAGAAAAACAATACAAAAAATATATACATAGCAATCCTAAATAAAATAAGTTTAAATATCGATTATGTAGCAATTTCTTGGTAAAAGCAGTTACTTTTAGTTAGTGACGTCAGAACATGCTATTTACAGAGATGACGCCATCTCACAGAACTGGAATGTTTGAAACTTAAAATTCTTCGACACAAAGTAGTGGCGCAGCAAAGTACTACGAATGAAACATCGATAAACTAGAATGTTTTTCTTTAGATATATTAATTCGACTTGGCTTCCTTTTTTGAATCTTCAAATGGCACAGACAAAGTATTTCTGCAATTAAGTAGCTCGAATTCATCGTTGGATCGATCCCAGATTACGGTGAATTTCGCAATGTGGGCAACATTTCTGAAATCAACTCGTGCGCCGATTCTATCAGGATACAGCGTGAAATTTAAGTTATACACGGGCCCTCTACAATAAGGCATCAAACGAAATCCCTGTTTATAATTTTATTTTATACGTAGCAAAGGATAATGGAAGCAATAAAGATCCTTCCCTGGCAAACAATTATGAGTGCCCGGGAAGTGCAATAAAAATAAATAGTTGAAGCAACGAACAAACGAAAGATCTGCAATCATTTTAGTGCCACTGCTTTACGGTTCTTTCGATAAACAGGACAGACAAGAAAAGGCATATGTGGGAAGAACTGAAATTTACAGACAAGAGGGGTGGGGGCGTCTTTAAAAACACTAGGAGCAAGTGAGTAAAAGAGAGCATCCTGTATTCTTAAATTAAATGGCGTTTTAGATCATTATTTTAGCCGTGGTCGACGGGACCTATCAAAAGGGGGAAGGATTGCAGGGGAGGATCGAAAAGGGATAGGTGTGATTGAAGGGGGAAAAAACCCTCTGAAATGCGATGGAAGTGGGGGGGGGTTATAGCAAATGGAGAGAGAGGCGTGTGAGAGTACACAAATTCTACTGATCTCGTTCGCTAGGTCATAAACGAAGGAAGAATGAATGCTAATTTGGGCCAGTTCAAGGATGCGGCGATAAAAATATCGATTAGCATTGTCATGGAAGTGCGCAGGTAAAAACGCGGAACAACCCACCTAAATTCGGTCATTTTACCTAAATGAGACGCATACAATATTACAGGGCGTTTTGTTTATTAGTGACAACAAGAAAGTGAAGCAATTGAACGAGGTAAAAGGAGGGTAAATTAAAAAAAAAGGATCATCGATGCTTTAGTTAGCCCCTAGTCAGCCTGCGAAATTTCGCTTGTGGTTGGAAGCTTTCGTAATCGCCCTCTAATGAAATCTGATTATCGACCGACGGTTTGATAGCATTCTTTAACCGCTTCTGGCGTGTTTATTACACAACATAAAATATTAATTCATAAATCTGCATTTACATTGCAGAGTATTACTCATAATTTGTGAATATTCAATATCTCGAGTCGAATATAAAGCTGCTAAGTCTATTAAATATGCAAACCTTGCCTCGACACCAACATTCACCGGATGTAACCAAAACCCAGGGACTTGAGGACCCACCTACCTAGCAGAAGAGAGGTAGGGGGCCCGGCAAAATAAAGTGTGCAAACCTATAAAACAATAAAATACACTCATTCGTTTGCGTCAGCACTCCTAATACAATTACAACTCGCCTATAGTAGTGAAAAGGCCCCCCCACCCCTTATTTAGGGAGGACAATGTACCTACATATTTGTGCGAGAAAAGAGCACGGATAATAAAAGGTAAAAATTTGAAACCGCATAAGGTGTGAGGCTAGTATTAAAAAGCAAACATACTTGGCCTGGAGAGGCCCGAGAAAACTCGTTTGGTTAACGAAAAACGGCAAAGAAGAATAAAAGGTTAACGGAGAAATTTTGATGCCCACTAGCATAGGTATGCGGCGTTGTCAGGGATAAGAAGTCCTGTCGCAAATAAATGGATATATATTGTTTGAAATTCTTATATTGTGGCACAAACATATCTTTACTACTTGCTGATTGTTATTTGTGGGGTGAATCAAATTCAGGAGAGTTGTGCACTCTATTTATCATATAATATACTTACAATGAGTAAACGTTACGCGCACGCGTGAATGACCGTTAGTTAGTTATGAACAAACGTCGTGGCCGCAGGAACAGATCAAGCGTCTTATAGATACAGATTGAGCCGATCATACGTCGAATATAGGAATGGATAGATAGGTAGCTCGAGCGGAATTTAGGTGCCTCCGGGAAAAGCGACCGAGAGAATGTGAAAGCTGCCAACAAATTTTTGGAAGAGGTTGACAAACAAATTGAAAAGGTGAGGGGAAAGTAGAGACGGAAAACTACCAAAATGGGTTAGGGAAAAGAGGGGGGGAGGGGCGCAACTCACCGTTCTACAATATTTTTATTTAATTTAAAGCGAAAGTATCAAGGGCATTCCTGTGGTGAAGATGGAGTAAATGAAAATGTGTGGAAGATATAGAAACAGACTTAGAGGGCGCACAATCCTCCAGAGGTGAGTCCTAAAACCCATCTCTAACAAACAAGCTAATAAAATAAGGAAGGGGACTGAGCCCAGGTTAGTTATGAAGGTGATTAGAGACACCTGAAAGAAGAATGAGAGCATCTTATTAGCTTCAAGGATGCCGAAGTAGTAGGATTGCTAAATACCTTGGAACAAAGATGCTCCACGACTGGAAAACTGGCAAATTGACGTGAAAATATAAAAGTCGAATCGGCCAATGAATGGAGGCGGATAAGCCAAACTGATAACAACCCTTAATGACGAATCATTTTCGACCCAACAGCAAACTTCTCAGCTGATAAAGATGGGGGTGATCAGAAATGACGGAACAATTAATGGAGGCTAATCTTTAAAAATACAAACGCCTTAGACAAGGCGATTGCTCGTACCGGCATCGGAGGCATATCGTAAGAGGCGACTAAATCAGAATAGGAGACCGCAGCTGATCTGGGAGACGCGCACACGAAATGTTTTATCCTGCGAGCGAAATGGCGGTAATGGGCGGAGCCATCCGTGCACACTGGGGCGGCTACAGCGTGACAGGAAGTGTGCTCCAAGAAGGACGAACGCAATATCCCGGTACTGTAGAAGCTTAGGGAGCAGAGGCGTGGCGACAAATGTGGTAACATCCATGGGTATCATGGGCAGGCCCAGAGGCCACCAATCCGAAAGATAACGGCAGTAAAATGTTTCCGAACCTCTCGTAATTTTATACGAATGCCATATGACAGAGGTATAATTAAGTAATGAAACCAAGTAGTAAATACAAAATATTCCTATTCTGAGCCCCCTCGGGTACCCATCACATCGTGTCCATTCACCAATGATAAATGCGAGTTATCAGAAAACCACCCCACTAAGTATAGCATCGGAAATGCAATAAATTCTAGGAACGCGCAGCCCATCTGGCAAAGTCGCCGTAAAATCTTTTTTTAGCCAATTACTAGGATACAATAACAAAAACAAGAAGGAAGCACGACCAGGGGCCAAGAAATGCCCTAACCTCAAGGATAGTCAAATACAAATGCAGGAGGCGAGCCTTCTCCAAGAAGTCAAGAGTCCACAATTATGTGCGTACGAATCTGTCCAGAGTACAAGGGACAAGCGGTAACCTGCTCGAAGACCCTCCAGATTGGGAGATTCAACAAGAATATGCGGAACAGTCTAGGGAGACAACGCAATCGTGGCAGTGCCCAATTGGAAGACCGACTGAAAGCAGCCTAAACTGTCAAGGCATTCAGGAGTAGGTACGAGGGGCGGTCAATAAGTTTTGCGAATCGGTAGGGCAAAACAGAGGAAGGGGGGTGGCTATTTGTGGGGGTGTTAGGAGAAGATATGACAAGTCAGGACCTGCAGCCGCACGCTCCTGCCTCGTCTATTTAAGAAGCAGTAGCTGATCGCAGATCTTCAGTCACAAATTTTTCAACAATGGAGAAGGTTGAGCACCGCGCAGTGATCAAATTTTTGACCAAGGCAGGCAAGAATGCAAAAGAGATCCATGAACGCAGGGTTGCAGTGTACACCGACACCGACCCTTCCTATGCAACCATTGCTCGTTGGAATAGGGAGTTGCGCCAAGGTCGTGAGTCCTTTGAAGATGACCCAGTCCAGGACGACCGTCATACGTGACCAACGAGGACAATGTGGCCCGTGTGGAGAGGATGATCCTCGAAAATCGACGGGTGAAGGTCAAAGAAATCGAGCGAGAACTTGGAATATCACATGGAAGGGTTATCAACATCATCCACGACAATTTAGCCATGACCAAGGTCTGTGCCGTTGGGTCCCTAGAAACCTCACACCCCATGAACGACTTCAACATCGTCAAAGTCCACAAGGCCAGAGTTGCACAGGCTGCCCTGCGGAGCTCGGATTCGAGTGCAACTATCCCCCCCTACAGTCCAGATCTGACCCTAGCGACTACTTTTTATTCCGCCAGCAGAAGGCTGCACTGCATGGACGCCGGTTTGGGGAGATGAAGATGTCGTCCAGGAGTGGATTGAACAGCAGTCAGGAATTTGAAGCCTCAGGGACAAGTGGCGCAAGTGCATTGAAGTCGAGTGTAGTTATATTGAAAAATAATAAAACATTTTTAGTCATATCCTAATTGCAAGACTTATTGACCGCCCCTCGTATTTCAGGGTATCATCTTGGCATAACCTGAAGGTCTGTATAATAATTATGGCCAAGAAGTATCATAGGCCTTCTCCAGAGGAAGACCTAGCAGATAGCATTTTCAAGGTAAATCTGAACATCCAGTTAAGTGGAACTTGCAAAAACCTGCACTGTGCAGGAGACGGGTACCCTATTCTGCCCAGAAAATAAGCTAATCTAACTAATTTCTCCAACTTGCAGACCTAAGTAAATAGAAATTGTGTAGAGACTAGCTGTGGTAGAGTGATCCCTCTCCAAAGCTTGCAAAAGCAAACACAACATCTGTTCATCAGGAATATTGCAGGATATCCTCTATCTAGATCTTGTTGAACAGGGCTAACAAAAAGGCCATGATGCCTCACTCAGCTAGGTGGTGAAGCAGGCCACAAGAAATATTATCTGGACTGGGAGCATAAGCAGGTAAATGAAGCTGTTCTTGGGCACTGATTGATGAATTTATCCACATTTAAGACACTGATCTCCCTATATTTTCAGGTTCCCCGGGAACTGGCTCCCTGGGATTGATTGTGCAGTACCATGATGACTAACATTCAAATCCACAATGAGAGAGGGCCACAGCAACTGGGCAACAATACATGGAAGTCTGAAAGGAAACTACTAGATGTTTAGAGGGACCCCTGAGAGAGCTTAAGAGGTGGAGCTGCACAAAGTCAGCTCAGGAAGTTTTAAAGAGGAGCCCCTCCACAAGACATGTGTTGTAGGAGTCCTCACCCACCCCAATATAAAGGTGGGACAGTTACATTTTTTATTGCAGCTTCTACTTTGAGAAATTTGTAAATATCCAGTTTCAAAGGCCTCTTCTGATGCAGCAAGAGTTAGCTGGTCAGGTCTTTAAACTTGGATAAAAGAAATCAGGAGGAGTCTTAGAAAAAAGGGGGTGATAGTAGGATTGGGCAAATGCATCACCTTTCCCAGGGCTGGTTAGAAAATTAAAGTCTGTTTGATACTCGTAGGTGGGTTAAGTTGTTTCGATTGATGATGCTTTTTGTTTTTGACACATTCCTGTGGATTGTTCTAATAGTATATTGTAGATGCATGATCTGACACAATCCTATGCATTTTATGGGTGGGTTTTGAGAGATGCGGATGACCTTTGATAAGCCCTTGTGGCTTTTGTCATCTGTGAAATTGTTATGTTAATACAAATGCTTGTAGTCAAGAATTTGTGCAGAATGTACAGGAAAAGTTGAAGAAAACCCTGGAAAGTCAAAAGAGTTATGCATGAAGATATCCGCTACAAGTTTTATGTGATGCAAAGAGGTCAATTCATATCAGGTAAGATAAAAGAGAATCATTTGCTCTCATAGTTGAAACATCAAGAAGTTAGAATGTTTTGGTTTTCTTTCCTACTTGCCAAATAGTTGAATCAAAATTTTAAACATTGTTTATTTCCCATTAGTGTCAATCAAGTTATGTATCTACTCATCATTGCTAACTATAATTTAAGTGGATTTTTTTTAGTATTTGAATAATAATTTCATCTTTGTTTGAATAAGTGATGGAGTTTGGGGATGAAAGTGAGCATGAGTGTCGGAATGTATGCATTGGTTGTGGTGTATTAGGTGAGGGGTATACATGTGTTGTATGTGGGCTGCGTGAATGCATTGTAGATTTAGAGGGGATGAGAAGGCAGGATTTAGACAGGATATGTAGGCTGGAGGGGTTAGTTGCTGAGCTCAGGAGGGAACTTAGTGTTAGGCCTAGATTTGGGAATAGGTTAGGTGGTGAGGTAGGCCAGTTAGATGTTTCAGGTGAAGGTAGAGGGCCGGTGGAGGAGGTAGGATATGATAGTTCTAGTGATAGGGAAGTTAGCCCCCTTAGATTAGTTAGAAATAGGCCTAGTGAGGATGGGGGACAGTGGAGAGTGGTTAGGAAACATGAAGCTAGGGAGGCTTCTCCTGTTCTTTGTGAGAATAGGGTTGCCTCTGTTGAGGTGGTTAGCCAGGGGGAGAATAGGTGTGTGAGTCAGAGGGACACAGAACCTATTAGCTTGACTAATAGATTCAGTGCCCTAAGAGAGGAAGTAACTGGAAGTGATATGACTGATGGGGGTGGAGTTCGAGTGACTGGTAGTTTGAATGAGAATAGGAGTGGGGATGGAGTTAGGTCTGTGGGGGTTAGGAATAGGAGTCTGACTGAAGTGCTTGTGATGGGTGATTCGCGAGTTAGATATTTAGATAGGAAGTTGAATGCAAGTAGATTGAATGGTTTGAGGGTGTGTTTGCCGGGTGCTGGAGTGAGAGATCTGTCTGATAGGTATGAGGAGCTGGTGTCTGGCTGTGCAAGGGATGCGGTTGTGATTACACATGTAGGAGTGAATGATGTGAAGAAAGTGGGTGCATGTGAGTTACGTGAGAGGTACAAGAGGTTGATTGAAAAGGTGAAAGAAAGTAGAATGAAAGGTGTTGTGACAGGTGTGCTTCCAAGAATGGATGTTGGGGTAGAATGGATGTCTCGTGCAATTGGGCTGAATGATTATGTGAGGAGGATGTGTGAGATGGAAGGTGTCATGTTTGTGGATGTGTGGGATAGGTTTGTTGGAATGAAAGAAATGTATGCGATGGATGGACTGCATTTGAGTAGGAGGGGGGTAGATGTGTTGTGGGAGGAGTATGATTGTGTTATTAGGTCTTTGCGGGCGGGAAACTAGATACTAATAGTGGTCAGGGAATTATGAGAGGACATTATAGTACTGAAAGTAGAATGGACTTGGCAGATAACAGAAATAGGTTCCAAGGCGATAGAGGTGAGGTCATTCAAGTTTCAAGAGGTGCTTAAGGGATGGGGGGGTTAAATTGTTTCTATACAAATGCTCGTAGTCTTAGAAACAAGAAGGATGAGCTATTTAGTTATATTAGCAATGAGGATATAGATATATTATGCATTACTGAATCATGGGTTAATGAAATAGAATTTAGTGACACTATAAGTGAATTTGATTTACAGGGCTATAATATGTACATTAGTCAAAGGACAGGTAGGATTGGTGGAGGAATAATTATCTATATAAAAAACAACATTGTTTCAAGTTTAAATACCTCAATAAAGCAGGATGGAGTTGAGTCACTTTGGATAGATATTAGGTTCAGTAAAAATAGAATGGTGCATTTGGGAGCTTTTTACAGGCCACCTGGGCAGACTGATGATATAGATGAACTAATGATAAGGGAAATAAGTAAGGGATGTGAAACAGATGCAGTTATTATTGGGGACTTCAACTTAAACTCTGTGGACTGGGAAAATATGATAGGTAGGGATAGAACAAGTGGCAGGTTCATAGAATGCTTTGAGGATAATTTTTTGAATCAATTTGTTAATGAGCCAATGAGGGAGGACAATATATTAGATTTAGTACTTTCTAACAGTGATCATTTAGTTCAAGAATTGACTGTTGGGGAAGCATTGGGAAATAGTGACCATCAGATAGTTCGTTTTAACTTGGGAATTGAGAAGGGTAAAATAACTGAGAATGCTGAAAAAGTTCCAAATTTTCATAAGGGAAATTATGTAAAACTTCGAAGCTTGCTAAATTTGGTAGACTGGGATATAGAATTCAGAGGTAAAAATGCTTATGGGATGTGGGATACTTTCAAGCATATAATAAATGTAGTCCAAGAACAATGTATCCCAATGAAGGCCATTAGGAACAAAAGTAGGAAACCATTATGGTGGAATCAGGAGATAGCTAGAAAAATTTCAGAGAAGAAAAGGGCATATAAAAAATTACAGGTAGAAAATAATATTCAAAATTTAAGTGATTATAGAATGGCTAGGAATGAGTTAAATAAGATTATAAAGAACAAAAGGGTGTCAGAAATTAAATTAGCTCAGGATAGCAACAAAGATCCTAGAAAGTTCTTTAGTTACTATAAAATTAATAACAAGTCTGGCAGAGTTAAAATAGGACCTATCAAATATGAAGGGTTTGTGAGAGAAACTGATGAGCGAATAGTTGAGGTACTAAATGGTCATTTTGCATCAGTATTTACAAAAGAGAAACTAAATAGTCCTATGTATAGTACTCATAGGTCAGGAAAAGAGGTGTTTACTAACATTTGTGTGGATCGGAGGATGATAAAAGGACTAATAGGTGATTTAGATACTACCAAGGCCTCCGGCCCTGATAATATTCATTCTAGGATACTTAAAGAAGGGGTAGAAAGTATCTCAATAGCTCTGGACAAGTTATATACTAGGTCATTGGAATATGGAGAAATACCCGATGATTGGAAGAGAGCGAATGTAGTCCCCATTTTCAAGAAGGTTAGTAAAGAGGATCCAAATAACTTTAGACCGGTTAGCCTAACTCCTGTAGTCTGTAAAATTCTTGAGAAAATAGTTAAAAAAGGGATTTGCCAACATCTAGAGAGGGAGGGGTTAATCAGCGATGCTCAGCATGGGTTTAGATCAGGTAGATCATGTTTGACTAACTTACTAGACTTTCTGGAGTTTGTAACAGATCAAGTACATAAGGGAAAGAATGTAGATATAATTTACTTAGATTTTAGTAAAGCATTTGATAAGGTACCACACAGGAGACTAGTTCATAAATTAAAAATGATTGGGATATGTGGGGGTGTTTTCAATTGGATAGCTGAGTGGCTGAAAGACAGGAAGCAAAGGGTAGTGCTAAATGGTGTAAAGTCAGAGTGGAGGGATGTTATCAGTGGGGTTCCTCAGGGATCAGTTCTCGGTCCATTATTATTTGTCATCTATATAAACGATCTTGGGGAGGCAGTTAATAATAAAGTGTCAATTTTTGCGGATGATACCAAATTAGCAGCTGAAGTTAAAGATATTGATGATAATTTTAAAGTGCAGGGGGACTTAAATAAATTGTTACCCTGGGCACATAAGTGGCAAATGACTTTCAACCTTGATAAGTGCAAAGTTATTAACATGGGAAAAGATAATAGAGAATTTAACTATGAAATGGATGGGCATTGGCTGAGCTCAGTAGAGGATGAGAAAGATCTAGGAGTAGTAATAGATAAGTCATTAAGGTTTTCTAAGCAGTGTATTGAAGCAAGAAATAGGGCAAATAGAGTGTTGGGTTTTATTAAGAGAAATGTCAGTTACAAAAGTAAGGAGGTTATTCTTAAACTCTATAACTCTTATGTTAGGCCACATCTAGAGTACTGTATACAGGCATGGTCCCCACATTTTAGACACGATATTAACCTTCTTGAGTCAGTGCAACGGAGGGCAACAAAGATTATTCCTTCCCTGAGGCACCTTGAATATGAAGATAGACTGAGGGTATTAAATATGTTTTCGTTCGAAAGGAGGTGTGTGAGAGGGGATATGATTGAGCTCTTTAAAAAATTTTCCGGGATAGATAAATTGGATGTTAAGTTTTTTGAGTTAGATGATGGAAATCAGACTAGAGGTCACCACTTGAAAATTAAAAAGCAAGGGTGTAGGTTAGATTTAAGAAAATATTTTTTCACCAATAGAGTGGTAGACTTCTGGAACAAATTGCCGCAGAGGGTAGTAGGTAGTCCAAATCTAAATGTATTTAAGAGTAGGTTGGATGAGTTTATGGGAAGGGAAGGTTGTGATGGTTCCTAAGTTTTGTATATATTAATATTGTTTGTATATATCTATAGTTGCATGATTTAGTTCTTGACAAGCCTTGATTGGTGATACCCTTGTTTCTGGATGCAATCCTCTGGATGTAGTTTTCCTGGGAGTTTGGGTGCCTTGAAAAAGAGGCCGCTTGACTTGGATGACCTATGATGAGCCCTTGTGGCTTTTGTCATCCGTTATATTATATTGTGGGGGACTTTGATTTTGTCTTCCCCTGGTGATGGTGCTTTTTGTGGGTGGGTTTTGACGGAGGCGGATGACCTTTGATAGGCCCTTGTGGCTTTTGTCATTCGTGTAATTATGTTATGTTATGTTATGACTTATGTTTTTTTTTATCAAAGTTATTTCTAATAATTCTTTTATAATATCAAAAAACAAAATGGTGAAGTTCAGAAATAAATATAAGTATCAAAATTTACTGATTTTTTTTTTAAAATCAAAAGAATTACAAATGGTAAAGTTTAGAAAATTTATTTTTATATATCTTCTTCTATAACTCTTATATTTTAGCAACATAATATTTTGAAAGGGGGGAAATTTAGTTTAGAGTTCCTTTTTAAAATTATTATAATTGGTGAAGTTCAGAAAATTTATAACAATTTAACCATGGCTGCTTTTTTTTAGATTTTAATCTTAGTAGCGAAGCCATTGCCTGGTCTGTCCTATTATTCAATGAAATTATAACAAATAAGTTATTTACTAATAGATTTAGATTAGTCAACAAGAATGCATCACTATTTAATATTGAAGATGACTGTATAAAAAAATGTATGTATGTTTAATTTTTTATATGCATGAAATGAAGGCCTGCTCAATGCTCAGGCATTGAGCAAAGAAACACTTTTTTATACCATTTTACTTTTGTTTTACTTAGCTTTGGTACAATTTTACCAATTTTGTTACATTTTCAGAGTAAGTTTTGATACTATTGCTAAAATTCTTTCAGTAGTGGACAGACCTGTTGTTCAGTTGTTAATTTGTTATATCATATAATCAATATTCTATTTTGGGAAGGAATCGAAATCGTAACTTATAACTAGAATCTGACTTAGTATCGAACAATTTAGGGAAATCGTCTCATCTCTAGTTAATTACATGAAAAATACCAAGATAAACAACATTCTTATGGTTGTTTCTAATAGCCAACCTTTGTTGTTTTTTTTATAATAAAAAAAAGGTAATTTTAATTTGTATAGGTCAAATTAGTAGCCTAAGTGTGAAAAATATGTAGAATTGATGGACAACTTATAAATATGGCACTCACTTATGTGTTAGAGTTACATGAAAACTGCTAGCATAAACAAACTTTTTTTTTACTGATTCAAATAACCAAAGCATAGGCCTTCATTTTTCACATCTATAAATTTTTTCAATTTTTATACCCGAGGTCAAATCTTGACCTCAATTTTTTTTCAAATAGATTTTCATTCCTTGTCATTTTCTGATTCTAAATATATATGCTTTTATATAATTATGACCATTATTACCCTAATTATGGGTTGCCAAATGTTAGTGACCTCAAAATGCCTGGTTGGTCTGATTGACCTTAAAATTTCAGAAATGGGTTTACGGCCCCAAAACTTCCTATAAACCAAATTTCATCAAAATCTGAGAGATGAGGGTGTTAGGCACTGGTTTATCTGACAGAGATTGACTGCCCCTTTATTTATATTGAGTTTCTCTCCCCTAATAAATTATAAAAGAATTGGCATCAGAACTTTTAGCTGGAATATGATAAATTTTTGGAATCGTGCCATCTCTAATTCATGTTGCATGATTTGCTGATATTATTAATCTGTAGAATTACCAAAAATAAACATGCTAAACCCTAACCTTATAGGTCGTTGCTCAGAATGGAAACATTGTGAATTGTTCTTAATCTTAGTTACTTTTTATTTTCTGAGAAACGAAGTAGTATATTATTTAAGCATGTTTAGTATAATTTTATGTTCAAAAGGGAAATAAATACACTTCAATTTATCCTCACACAAAATGAGCAAGTGTAAATTAGGTTGTCTCGTGGGATTTCAAGATAGTGCCATTGAAAAAATCTTAAGTTGCAGAATCAGGTTGAAATATTCTTTTAGTGACTATAAAATATAATAGATCCATCCTCTCCACCATCAAAATATTACTCTTACGACACTATTGCATCAATATCAAGTAGTACTACAGGCTAAAATGCATGCAACACTCTTAGTCAAAATACCAGTATTTTTAGTTTGAGATTGGCACAGCCTTTTCCACTTTTAGTAATTCAAGACCTTTATCAAATAATTATGATAATTTTACCTATATCAGTTAAATTGGCCTCATTTTTTTCCCCTTTCCCAAGCAAAAAACAAAATAAAACTTAACATAAATTTTAAAATATCTAACTCCACTCAACCCAGCATCCTTTTTGTTAGTTCAAAACCATGAATGAAAAAATGGCTACCAGCAAAATTAGAAGTTTCTAGGTCTTAATTAATCTATTTGAATTGAAACGTAGTAATAGCACTTGGGATCACCACTTGAAATTTTTTAAAAAGGTGCAGGTTGGATGTTAGAAAAAAAACATTCATCAACAGTGGTAGATACTGGAATAGTTTGCCACCTGAGACAGTAGCCAGTACAAGCTTAAATGTTTTCAATCACAGAAAGGATGATTATATGAGGGGGGAGGAGGTTAACTTCTGTGGGGAGCCAGGGAAAGAGGGTATTCTGAACTCATTCCTGTGGATAGTTCTTTATTATTGTATATTATGGGTGATTTGGATTTAAGCAAGCCTTGATAGTGATGACTTTTGTTTTTTAGCATTCCTGTGGATGATTTAAATCTGCATCCTATGGATGAAGTTTGTGGGAGGGTTTTGACAAATGTGGATAACCTTTGATAGGCCCTTGTGGGTTTTTTCATCCGTGAAATTATGTTATGATATAAACTATGTATTGTGTATATAAGAAAAGCAGTCTGCAAATGGCTAATCAATAGCCTTATCTAAGGCAGCTCCTGTAAAGCACCTTCAGACAAAATTAAATATTTAAGTATAATAATAGAGAACAAAAGAAATTGCTTTAAGACATAAAAATTTGATTTTTAAAAAGGCTCAAAGCTTGGCAAACTTAACATATTGAATAATTTCAAAAAGTCGCAATAAAATAATGATCGGAAAAACATTCTGGAAATGCCTAGTGTTGCCTTCAATACTGCATGGGACAAACATAATAAATAAGACAGAAAATGAAATTAATAAGTTGCAAATTATTGAAAATAAGATATATCAACAGATACTGGGTGCACCAAGATATGCTGCAAATAGTACTTTAAGGGGAGAAATTGGAGCATCCCTGATGAAGAGACGAATATTTTTAGGGACAAATAATATATAAAAAATATTTATGAGGATAAGAATGATCTAATGCAAAAAATTCTTGATATAATTTCTAAGGATAATAAAAACAAATGAACAAATAATATTAAAAATCATATAAAGGAATTAATTTAGAAATGATAAAAAAATGAAATATGAAGATATTACAAAAATGTTCAAAGAATGGGATTCATAATTATGGAAAAGAGAGCTTTCAAATAAAAATTCATTATATATATATATACAAAAACTTTAAGAAATAAATAAAAGGAGACAATTTATGACAATAGACCATCATCAATAATATACTATAGAGCTAGGACAAATTGTCCACCAGTGAATGATAGAAATAAATTGCAGAATAGTTGTGAGGAATGTGAGCTGTGTGGAGGAAAAGAAGAAAACCTCAGTCACTTCCTCCTAGAATGTTTATTACATAAAGTTTGACATACACCAAGCACACTTTCTCAATGTTCTGAAATCAATGCTACCTATCGAGCCACCTGGGTCGTATACTCAAACGAAAGCCTATTCGCTAGATTTTCAAAATGGCAAGTGTGTGGGCCATGTGCTCCGTCTTTTTTTTTTAACCAACAGCACTCAATCCTTTTGATTTTCTTTGTTAAACATCAATTAATCAACACTAAAATTGAGTGCCTAAAATATAATTGGAAATTTACAGTTAACAAAGAGGGCTTTTTTCCGTTGTGATAAATTGTTTGTTGGTGCATTGGGCAAGAACGAATGGTGCCTGAATTAAGTAAATTATATGATTTTGTTAGCGATTAATAACTAGTAGATTATTAAAAATAGTGGGGGTGGGGTGCAACCCCTACAATTAAAGAGGGTATAGGGGGCGAAGACCCTAATTTCTAAAAAAAAAAGTAGCTTCTATTATTGACTCAAAACAATGAAGTAGGTGAGACAAATGGGTAGCTAGAAAAATAGCCCCCCCCCCTCCCATCACTCAAAAAATCATCTGGCACTAAAGTAAACAATTACTATTTTTGGCGGAAATAGCCTAAAGTAGACTATTTACCATGGGAGTTGTACCCCGTCTAATTTTAATTAAACATTGATAAAAAAGGACAAAATCACTCATCTTTAACTTTATCCCACATTGTTATTTAGAATCGCATCATTGTGCATTATATTGCATTTGAAAATATTGCTTGGCTTTTGAATTATGAATACCAGTATATTTTAAAATACTGTGGTGTGAGGTACAACCACTCCCATCTCCCTTGCCCACTGGGTAAGGTGACTATACCCTGTCAGGAATAATAATAACTATTAAAGTCGCCTTAACATACCATAATTTCACAGATGACAAAAGCCACAAGGGCCTATCAAGGTCATCTGCATCTGTCAAAACCAGCCCACAAAATGCATACATAGGATTGTGTCAGATCATGTATCTATGGTAATTGTTCAGTTTATGGCCAGATGATTTTGCACATGATTTATTGGGCTATTTTAGGTATGTATTTGTCAAGCAATCACCTTGTGCATTCAAACCTGATGTCTGGTTTTGATTTAGTAATATTACAAGTGTTTTTTTTTAAGTTGCAGGGGTGCTATTCCCACAATTAAGTGGGGGGTATGGGGGTGAAGCTCCTATTTCAAAAAATACTCCAAAAGACAACAATAGTACAGAATACTTTAAGACTATTTCTGACAAAATATTAAATGGGGACTTTGCCCCTATAACCGAACCTTAAAAAAACATTCTAATATTATTAATTTGAAACCTAACATCAGATTTGAATGCACAAGGCAATTGCTAAATGTCGTTAAAGCTATGGCCAGATGAAATTAATTTTTTGTGCTTTTAATACTAGTTAAAATGCTGTTCTAAAATTATATAATTGCTTATCTATCTTTCCTAAATAATCTCTCGCTGACATTATAGTCATTTTTTTTAATATTCCGTAGTTTATAGTTCGGTAAAACCACTTTGTTTGGGTTGTTAATGAATTCTGAAGTGTAAATTTGAGTTTAAAAGGGCTTATTTGGGAGGGGGGGACCTTTGGTGCTGATTGATTTTTTTTCTAAGTATTTTTCACACCCTTCCTTTTTTTCCTTGTTAAAAAAACATTCAGTATTTGTTTTTATTAGGATTAATGAGAGCTTCAAGAAAAAAACATTCTCAAATTTGGATATATGGAAATGATACTACTTTTCCAGCTGCGTAGGACATTTAAACTGCCACCCACGCCATTAGTCAAAATAACCGATACAGGTTGTTTGTTTGTTTAAATGTTCAACCTGGATAGAAAAGTGGAATTTTTATTAATCCATAAACTTTGGAAAAATATGTGTGCCCTATTTGTAGAGCAGAACTAAAATTATAAATCTACTGCTGAGAAAGAAAGATTTTTCATTGGTTCATGCCTTAGTATTAAACAAATAGTAATGGTGGCATTTTGGTTTATCGTGAACAGGGTAGGTACCTCTGAACATTATTACTGAGCATACAGGCACAAGTCAAACAACGCTCGCCGATTGGTTCAGCTTTTACTGGGAATTTCTTTGAATTATTTCAAAACTTTCTCAGGACCACTTGGAGGCAGGGTTGGAAAAAAAACCCCAAAAAACAGGTTTTATTCCTGGGAAGTTTCAAGTGAAGTTTGAAAAAAACAGGGGTGGGTTTGAATGTTAATCAAAACAAGTTTTCATTGTCCAGATCAAAATTCAAACTAGCCAAACCTTCCTTGCAGCAATCAAAACGTGGATTTTGAAATGGACGACAGTTGTATATGACGGATGGGCAGCCTATTCAAATTTAGCATCTGAAGGATACACTAATCTAACTGTCAACCACTCCCAGAATTTCATGGATCCAGAAACTGAGCCAGCACGCAAAACATAGAAAGAGTGTGGAGAGATACGAGAGCCAATATGCCCCACTATTGACGGAGAGAGGCACATATGGACAGGTATCTCGCAAACACTTTTTTTATAAAGAAGTTTCCGAGTATTTGAAAACATTCAAGTTTGGAGTGCCTACTGTCTCAAATAGCAAACTATTCCAGTAATCTACCACTCTATTGGTGAACCTGTTTTTTTCATTTTTAAGTGGTGACCCCTAGTCCTATTACTACCTTCCAACTCAAATAACTTGCTAAAATCCAACTTATCCATCCCAGAACAGATTTTAAAAAGCTCAATCATATCTCCCCTCACATATCTCTCAAATGAGAACATATTTAGTACCCTCAGTCTATCTTCATATTCAAGGTGCTTCATGTCTAGTGTGGTGACCAAGCTTGTATACAGTACTCTAAATGTGGCCTAACATACGGGTTATAGAGTTTAAGGATAACCTCTTTACTCTTGTAGCTAACATTCCTCTTAATGTATCCTAGCACCATATTTGCTCTATTTTTTGCCTCAATACAATGCTTTGAAAACTTCAGTGACCTATCTACTACTACACCTAAGTCCTTCTCATCAACTGAATTCAGCCAATGCCTATCCATTTCATAGCGAAATTCCCTATTATCCCTTCCCATGTTAAGAACTTTGCATTTTTTAAGGTTAAAAGCCATCTGCCACTTCTGAGCCCAAGCTAATAACTTATTTAAGTCACTCTGCACTTTAAAAGCTACCCTCAACTTCTTTGACTACAGCTGCCAATTTAGTGTCATCAGCAAAAATTGGTTGAGGTCAGACATGCCAAGTGCTCCCTAGATCAACCAGTAAATAAAGGAGACTTGTGTGGTTTGCGATTAAGTTAATTCAGTTTTATGCCTAAAAGCTTATCTTTTAAAAGTCGGTCATGCCAAATTACGAAGACTGTGCGCAAATTGTGATGACTGTAGCGGTCAAAACAAACCAGAGGCAGCACAGACGGTACCCAGCAGATCAGAAGATAAACAAAAGGAACCCGAGAAGTAGTACAGTAAGTAAAGGAGCATGTTATTGAAGAGGATTCTCATACAGATGAAAGGGAAGAAGACTGCCCTGTGTGGAAAGTGCAATAAGAGAGTAAATGATAATGATAATATTCTATGCCGTGATGCCTGTAAGGTATGGTATCATTCTGGCTGTTTAAAAATTCATGTAAACAAATACAAAGCCATAATTGATGAACATGACCTTGTCAAATGGTTTTGTAAGGATTGTGACAGTAAGGTAATGTCATCACTACGGAGAATTGAGAAACTATAAGAAAAACTAACAGAAATAGAAGAGAATATGGTATTTCATGTGGATAAAAAGATTGAAGAAGTTATGAATGAAAGGATGGAAAGGGAGAAACGTAAGAATAACGTGGTTATTTTTGGAATAAATGAGGTTGATGAGAGTGAAACTAATCCCCGAGAGAGGGCAAGGCTTGACAAAAGTCAGGTTTTGGAACTCCATGTTGGAGTGAGTGATACTCTTAAGATAAGGGATGATGAAATTGAAAAGGTAACCAGATTAGGAAAGAGGCAGCAAGGAAGCGATCAAGGCCCTAGACCAGCGTGTGTAAAATTCATCTCAGTGGAAAAGTACAAAATATTAAAAGCTGCAAGGAACCTAAGGGATGCTAGGGATGATGTACAGTGGAAAAAAAAGTGTATATAGTCCCATATATACTGTAAAGCAAAGTGGTTCAGGAATTCAAGAGGCGGAAGGTTGTTAAGGTAGGAAATTTTCTCAGAACATATCAGGCATGAGAATAAAAATTCAAAATTAATTTGATAAAAGTTATGTTAAGGTTAAAAAACTAAAGTGCTGGTATACAAACTGTGAAAGTATTATGAATAAACTAGCAGAATTTGAGACAAGAATATCAGAGAATAAACCAGATGTTATAGCTTTATGCGAGTCTTGGTGTAAACCTTCAGTATGTGATACTATACTTTCCTTAAATAAGTACACACTAAATAGAAAAGATAGTCCACATAGGAAAGGTGGCATTCTTTTATATGTACATAACAAACTGAAAGCAAATTTGTATTTTGGGTTAAATAGCATTGCCTATGACGAGAGTTTCTGGTGTTGGATCAAAGACAATGAAGACAAGGTACCAATACTGTTTGGAGTGGTGTACAGGAGGAACTCTACAGGGGAGAGAAATGATAACGTACTTTTGGAAATAATGTCTTAAGCAAGTCAGCTTGGCAATAGACACTTAATCATAGTAGGAGATTTTAACTTGCCAGAAATAGTATGAGAAAAAGCTGGCAATGTTATATCACAAAACCAAGAAATTTTTGGAATTGTTAGATGACAATTTCTTACCACAGCATGTAAGAGAAATAACAAGAGTGAGAGGACAAGACCGACAAAACACAATTGACCTTGTTATTACCAAAAATTGGACCTTCATAAATAATTTAAATATAGAAGACCCTTTGGGAAGCAGTGATCACACAGTAATAACTTTTGAATATTAAATAGATTTCCTATATAGAAACAATGACACCAAGAGGGTACAATTATTTTAGGGGTAATTAAAATGGAATAAGGAGTGTTATGAAAAGAGATTGGAAAAGCCTGTTAGAAAATAAGAATGTAGAAGATGGATGGAATACTTTTAAGACAATATATGAAGAATGCATGATGCGATTCATACCAAAACAGATATTTGAAATAGGAGGAAAAAGCCACCATAGATGAACAAGGAAGCAAGCAAAGCAATTAAGAATAAAAACTACATGGAAAAGATTTTTAGAAGCAAACCTGGGAAAGATATAGGCAATACTCCAAAGAGAGGGATAAAACCAAGAAAATACTAAGACGGATAAAGTGCCATTATGAAAAAAATACTTGTTAACGACATGAAAACTAATGGAAGAGCTTTTTTCAAATACGCTAACAGGAAGATTAAAGTTAGAAGACCAGTATACAATCTATTGAAATCTGACAGTACAACTGCACAAACTGACCAAGAAAATTCTACATCCCACCTAATCTGATTTAGCAGGTTTTGCAATTTATCCTAATCTCCCCTATAAAAATTTGGAGTTTGTTGATGTTCTACCTTTCACTATTCCCAAGTTAAAACGAACCATCTGATGATCACTATTTCCCAATGCTTCCCAGACAG
The DNA here is from genome assembly GCA_963969495.1 of Ceratothoa steindachneri. Taxonomy (NCBI): domain Eukaryota; kingdom Metazoa; phylum Arthropoda; class Malacostraca; order Isopoda; family Cymothoidae; genus Ceratothoa; species Ceratothoa steindachneri. Next base: position 158,520,859 of record OZ018319.1, read on the forward strand.
TCAACTCCTGAACCAAGTGATCATCATTTGAAAGAACCATATCTAAGAATTGGTACCCCTTGTTTTTTATTAAGAAATTGAGTCAAAAAATTATCTTCAAAGCATTCTATAAACTTACAACATGCTCTATCCCTTCCTATCATATTTTCCCAGTCCACAGAATTTAAATTAAAGTCACCAAGAATAACTGTATCTACTTCACATCCTCTCCTTATTTCCCTGATATTAAGCTCATCAATACAGTCAGTCTGGCTGGGTGATCTGTAAAAGGCTCACAAGTGTATTATCCTATTTTTACTGACCCTAATATCTATCCACAGTGACTCAACTTTTTCTTGCTTTATAGAATTATTTAGATTTGAAGAAATGTTATTTCGGATATAAATATTCAACCCACCACCCGTCATATCTCTCCTTTGACTAATGTACATATCATAACTCTATAGTTCAAATTCACTCATGTTATCATGAAATTTATTTTCATTAACTCATGATTATATTACACATATTATATTTAAAAGAGTATCTTCATCAATAATATAACTAAATAACTCATCCTTCTTATTTCTAAGACTATGAGCATTGGTATAAAGACAACTCAGTCCTCCTATCCCTGAAGCACCTCCTTTAGAATGTATACCTTCCACTCTATCTCCTCTGCATCTCTTGGTAGTTTTCCACCTGCAAAGACCCAACGACACTAACTCCTGCCACAACATATCAACCCCAGCTGGCTTAGATGGAGTCCATCCAATGCCTTATTCCCATAAAACCCATTCCAAATACTAATCCTGACTCCTCACACATGCCTTTCACATATTCATTCAGTCCAATTGTGTGAGACAACCATTCCATCCCCACATCCAATCTCGGAAGCACACCTGAAACAACGCCGTTCACTCATCCTTTCAACTAACCTTTTGTAACTCTCTTGTAACTCACATGAACCCACTTTCTTTACATCATTTACTCCCACATGCGTAATCACAACTGCATCCCTCTCACACCCAGACTATCATACCTCAGACACATCATTTACACCAGCACCCAGGAAATAAACTCTCACTCCCTTCCATTTGCTTGCACTCAACTTCCTATCTAAATATATAATCTGAGAGTCACCCATCACAAGCACCTCAATCATCCTCCTAGTCCCCCTAGGCCTTTAGAGGAAGTTGTACCGACTGTTTAACTGGAATATTAAAACTGAAATTCCCACTTAAGAACATAAGAAAAGAAGGAGACTGCAAAAGACCATTCATGGCCTACACTTGGCAGCTCCTGTTCCATTCAACTTAAAAGATTGTCCTAAGTATTTTTAAATGTATAAAAACAATAATCAAGTTAAAAAAAGTATAAAAAAATCATGGATAAAATATAGTGATTTTAAATTAAATAAAAATTTATTCATTTATGACATCAGCCCTCCCCCATGAATTGCAGAAGCGATTTTGCTCCCCCACAAATTGCAGAAACGAGTCGGTAAAAATAAAAAACATGAAATTATTCTAGAAACAATAACAATTATATACCCCCAATTAATTGAAATTTAAGGGTCATCTCCCTCACGAGCTGCCCCTCAAAATTAGTCAAAAAGGTGAAACATATTGGAATATATAAAAAATATTATGCGCCAAGACCGGGGAAGCTAAAAGGGTATAGATCTTCAGAATTACTGATAAAGGATTTAGATATTTTGGTAAATATAAAGATCGGCAGCGCTCCCAAAAATTGGGGGTTTTTGCATGTATGTTTCGTTCACCTGTACATGTACATTCATACGTGTTTGGTTAAATAAAAATGTTAGAACATTCTAACAATTATGATTATATACTGGGAGCCTGTGCCCCCACCCATTGATTGAAAATCAGCATCATTGTAGGGGGGTCCCCCACAGTGATAAACCCGCCACAAGCAGTCCCCTTAAATTTACTCTACAAAAAGGTGAAATATATTGGAGGGCCAAAATATTTCACATCCCATCATTTGCGCCGCCAATCTTCATGTTTACCAATATTTTATTTTATTATTTTCCATAACGAGATAGCAAGGATAAATTGTTTGAGGCTGGGCTTTTTGCAAAATTTAAAGGTAAATATGTAGATTATCGGCGCGAACGATGGGACGTACTATTTCGTCCGTGTTCCAAAATGTTTCACGTTTTGGGAGTACATTTAAGTTGACGGCTCGTGTGGGTGTAAACACAATGGGGAGACTACACTATGATGATCCTGAGTTTCCTTAAATTGTGGGGGGGGGTCTGGGGGGCACAGCCCCCCAGTATATAATCCTAATTGTTTATAGAATAATAATTCGAAAAGGACTCAAATGCGCATGAATATTCCGACACGAGTGAACGATAATATTTACACACAAATTTTTTTTCAGCCGGGCCGCTAATCTACATATTTACCAATTTAAATAACACTTGCATATGTCTTATTCAAATTATGATGTTTTCTTATGTATTCTATATTTACTTACTTCAATCTGATATCTTCATTTTCAGTTTTCAGTTTGCCAACATCAATTTGCAATTGCGCCTTTTCCCTCGCAGTATCATCAAGAAGTTTCCTTGCATCATCTAATTCTTGTTCATACAGCCCTTTCATAGATATCACTTCTTTTTGGACACTTTCCTGAATCGTTTCTACTTGCAAATTTAGTCTATTATTTTCAAACTCTAACTGCCTCACTCGATCGATATAAGCTGCTAACCTATCATTGAGGTTTTGAAGATCGGCCTTTTCCTGAAGGCGAGATATTCGGGTAGGGCTCAGAGGGGAAGATCTCGAAGATTTTGAAGCAGATCCCATAGTAGAAGACGACGCGGCGCCACCACGGGGAGTTTCACTTCCAGAGGTGGTCGTGGTTGAGCTATATGTACTCTTTCTGGATGTACGGCTTGTCATTTTGGAAATTTACAATAATACTGGCAAAGCTACTACTTATAAGAATTTATACACACAATCCTGTTGTATTCAAACACAAACTAACATTGGTCACAGCTTGAATTGACACGAGACCAGCGTCAGAAAAGGCGGTACGAACAATGAGTGTAAACAGTCTTTCGGAGACAAACCATTCGCTGAAATATACGCAAAACAAATTTTGAGATAGTTATTATGACGTCATAAGAGCTAGAACCAATACTTTTCCCAAATCAAGTATTTATAACCACAGGAAGCATAATTCGTGAAAATTAGGGAAAAAAGGAAGTGAAATATAAAACTAAATGTATAAGGAAAGTAGGACTAATAAACCAATTTAGGAGTAGCTAGAGATTTGCAATTAAATACCGAATAAAAAATCAGGCTTTGCTAACTTAAAGTTAATTGGGGGATTGTGAGATTTAGATGAGTATAAGCAGTGAAGGAATAAACTAAATAAGTTGATTAGTAAAATTGAGTGGGTATTTGAAATAAAATTGGCTAAGGGTAATATCGAGGCCCCCCTCCCCACATTTTTGTTAGCTAAAATGCAATAGAAAGAGTAAAGGGCTACTTAGTCAGTGGCGTAGGTAGAGATTTGGGCGCCCCCAACATACGAATATTTGATATCATGAATGGCAAGAAAACAACTACTCCTGCAATATTTTTGTGAACTCTGGTATGTCTGATAGTGTGTCAAATAAAGCAATACAAATAAGTAGGACACTTTAATAAGGAATACTAATTATGTGACCGGAATGCTGCTTGCGCCAGGGATTCCCTTGACCCAGCACTGAAATTTCCCAATTAGGCCAACTCTAACTCAGTCTCTGTTAGCCTAATGATTAGGAAGGAGATTACTGAGATAGGGGAGATGAGAAAAAGGAAAGGCTCTTTGATTGTTGGGGGCATCAAAGCCACCAATGATGATATGGCCCTGGCTAAAAAAAAACAGTCTGCCACTTTAAGTGTGGGTTCCATTGTCCCCCTGTCGGATATATACTGCATTAATCGCGAGCGTGGTATTTACGGGGTTGAATGTGCTGATATGGACAGGAGACAGTAATTGCTCCGAAAAGCCAGTACGCTGAGGGACATTGAACAGCACAAGCACGTATATGAGTTAGGCAGGTGGTTATTGCGCCAATACGCTAGATAGCTGAGTTCACAATAAATCCCCAAAACTATATTTTTGTTATACAAGGGGAATGAAGTTAATTGCAAACGGGAAGTCTGAATTTGCAGAAGAATTTTCCTTAGGCCTAAATCGGCGATGTCGTGGGAATACGTGAATTAAGAACAAAGAACTACGAAAAATATATATTATGGAATGAACAGTTACGATATAGAAGTTGAATTATACACTTTATGATTGGATAGATTACGCGGGTGAATTAACTTTGTATGAGTTAATGAGAATTAGAGTACACATATGATAATTGATAATTAGATTGACAATTATTAGTTAGATTATAGTTGAATGTTAAATGAGTAAATATTATAAATGTATGATAAATATTTATATGGATTGATAAATAGATTATATGAGCAAATAGATTATATAGTTAAATGGATTGGGTCAATATTAAATAGATGCGGTAAATATTAAATAGATTGATATGTAGAAATATTGGTATAAATAGATTGTATGTACTAAATTGGATACACAAATAGATTGTAATTTGGATACATAAATAGATTAAATAAATAGATTACAACGGAGTTGGGAGGGTCTGTAAATGAGAGAAGAATCACGCATTAAAACGAGATTCTTTTGAGACATATTTAGCTAAAAATTAAAATTCCAATATTACAGACCTGATTTCGATGAGCTGAGCAAAGTGAATGAATGAGCCTCATGTGATTTTATTTGAAGACACTCGAGAGATCGGGCGTACCAATCACACGGTTTAAAGTTATGGTTAACAACCCTTCTTGAAATAATATATATATATATATATATATATATATATATATATATATATATATATATATATATATATATATATATATATATATATATACCGTTATATTTAAATATTTCCACTTATAGGGATGTAGACCGCAACAATACTACTCCAGCGAGGGAAAAGCTCTCACAACATAATATCTTAGTCTATATAGCGGCCAGGCCTCCTTACAACGCGTCCAGAACGTGTTATAGTGTCAATTGGCTGACTCGGATTGCAGGTCAGGTGGCGATTAGAAGTGCCACTCGATTGATGCAGGAGATTATCGCGAGCGAGGACCAGAGCGTCGGGTGACGATTGTTCTGGACCTCCCGAAAAGGGGACAGTCAGGAGTTGCGCGTTGGTCGCTTGATGTTCTCCAGCTGCTGTCGAGTGGTCCTGCAACAAAAAGTGAGGCGGCAGCAGTTGGGAAGAAGAATTGGGGGGTGTAGAGATGGTTGGCGGAGGGTTTGCGAGTAAAGAGGTTGGAGGAAAAGTTGCAATTTGATTTGAAAGAACCGAATAAGGGTTCAGAAGTAGAGTTAGTTGGTTGAAAAGTGTGGAAGAAATAATTAGGTGCGGAAGGTAGGCTGGGAGAACCACTGGACCTATATTAGCGGGATAGGAAGGTAGTGGCTGTTCCAGATGAACGGCATCTATGATAGCTGGTTTAAGCCGATCGATTGAAAGTTGCAAGGATATCCGAGTGGAATCGCACCTTTTTGTGCTTAGTAGGTCTGTCGTTAGAAGGAGGCAGACAGAAGCTTGGAATCTCACGCACAAGTTGCTGGAGGATGGGGGGAGCAGTTGCATGGAGACGAACAGAGAGGAGAGAGCTGGCGTAAGGAAAGAAGGAACCAGCCACTGTTAGGGTCGTGGTTCTGTCAATAAGCTTGCGGCGACGAGAATCGACCAAAAGGTCATGAGCGGTAAGGAAGTCAATGCCCAAAATTGGCAGGTCAACGTCGGCAACAGTGAAGGTACATGGAAAACACGACGTAACAGGAGAGAGAGCTCGAGGATACTCCTCCCATAAGTCCTTATGTCCGATGAATTGACAGCTTTAAGGACAAGATCAGAAGAAGTGCAAGCTTTCTCGACTGAAGAGGTTGGAATGACACTGCATTGAGTTCCAGTGTCAACCAGGAAGGATAAACCAGAGAGTGGGTCATGGATGCTAAATGGAGGAACGACCTGATGAAGGGATGAAATTGCAGAGGTGACAGATCCACGTATTACTTGCAAATTTAGTTTAAAGTTCCCTGTACTGAAGGTGAAATCTGGTTTAGGAAACCCGTAGAGTTTTGTTGGATTTGAGGTTGTGAAGTTAGGGTAGGTTGAGATCAAGATTGAGCATTTTGATGGTACGAGCATGGGCTTGAGCATTTTTCTGCTCTTGCACCAAATTTGAGGTGGTCCCAGCAAAAGCCTGAAGGTTGAAATATAGTAGTATGAGCAGCACAACCAGAATGAGGGTTTAAGTTGTGGGCATGAGATGGTGCCCGGTAAAAACTGCAAGCCTGAACACAGCGGACAGCGTTGCTCCCATAATTAGAGTGGTACCAGCAGTTACCCAGAGAGTTGTCAGGATAGGGGGAATTAGACGCAGGTTGAAAATGAAGCTGCCTTGCCTCACCTCTTGTGCTGGAGTTCCCTCGGTGTTTTTTTCTTTTTTCGGGGGGAGGAACGACGTCTAACTACTCCGTCCTGCTCACAAGGTTGCTCTCGGTGAAGACCCGTTCGCACCTTTAGGGCACGAATATCCATTCCAATCCTCTCTAGAACGGATAAAAACCCGAAACATGTGAGGATTAATCCTGAGCGAGTCCTGGCCGGTTGTAAGGAGCTCCGGCCGGTGACTTAACCTGAGAAATGGATACATGTGAGTGTTTATTTACAAGGATTGTTATACAGTGCGTCAGCCGCCTCTGCCATATTCTTCACATTCGCCGGAGATGACATTAAAAAAAGGGGGTTAATTTGATCTGGCATCCACGCATATCTCGGTTATGAGTGGCTTGAGTTGGTCGAGCATGTGCAAAGGCCTTGAGATGGTTCAAAAAATGCGTGGAGCGCCTGCCCCCCATCTGCTGCGTATCGAGGAGGATCCGCAGGTCCTCTATCTGCGATCTTCCAAATTCCTCCTTGAACGCCCTCTTGAACCTAACCCAAGAATCAGCAATTACCCCAACCAGCAAAATATTCTTAAAAATGGAAAAGATACTTAGAGGTAATTTCTGGGCTACGACGGTCGTTCTATGGTCCCCAGGAACTGCCTGGTGTTGAAGGATGAGCTCCAACATTTCCCACCAGCCAATGGGATTTTGTGAGTCTAATGGTGGCAGCTGAACCATAGAGGGAGTGGGAGGCGAGTGAGGGAGGGTGTGGAGTGGTCGAATGCGTCATCGTTGTTACTGTGGAAGATGCTTGCGTGGTTGTAACTGTGCCCGAAGTTGGGGCGTAGCTTGGGGCTCCGTTATAATCCATTTAAAAATATTAAAAGTGTATGTGTGTGTGTATGCACAAATCCAATTCACTCGCTTGAAGGTAAATAAATTGAAAAAAAATTATCGAATTTTGATCACCCTTTGTCCTTATTACTGATTGATAATTAATTCTATGAAATTGCTAAGGAAGAACTTAAGGATGTCAAGGCAAACTTAGGATTGAGAAACGAGCACGTGTCGAAAATGAAAGTCCACGCGAGAAAAATTTAACTGCGTGGTCCGAAAAAATGACACACGTGACGGTGAAAATTAATTTACTATTACAAATGAATGAATGGAAGGGAGATAATTAAACTATTATGGGCACCATTTTAGGCTGTTAGGTGGTTATTGCGCCAATACACAATAAACCCCATAACCTATATTTTTGTTATACAAGGGGAATGAAGTTAATTGCAAACGGGAAGTCTGAATTTGCAGAAGAATTTTGTTTTAGGCCTAAATCGGTGACGTCGTGGGAATACGTGAATTAAGAACAAAGAGCTACGAAAAATATATATTATGGAATGAACAGTTACAATATAGAAGTTGAATTATACACTTTATGATTGGATAGATTACGCGGGTGAATTAACTTTGTATGAGTAAATGAGAATTAGAGTACACATATGATAATTGATAATTAGATTGACAATTATTAGTTAGATTATAGTTGAATGTTAAATGAGTAAATATTATAAATGTATGATAAATATTTATATGGATTGATAAATAGATTATATGAGCAAATAGATTATATAGTTTAATGGATTGGGTCAATATTAAATAGATGCGGTAAATATTAAATAGATTGATATGTAGAAATATTGATATAAATAGATTGTATGTATTAAATTGGATACATAAATAGCTTGTAATTTGGATACATAAATAGAGTAAATAAATAGATTACAACGGAGTTGGAAGGGTTTGTAAATGAGAGAAGAATCACGCATTAAAAAGAGATTCTTTTGGGACATATTTAGCTAAAAATTAAAATTCCAATATTACAGACCTGATTCCGATGGGCTGAGCAAAGTGAATGAATGAGCCTCATGTGATTTTATTTGAAGACACTCGAGAGATCGGTCGTACCAATCATATGATTTAAGTTATGGTTACCAACCCTTCTTGAAATAATATATATATATATATATATATATATATATATATATATATATATATATATATATATATATATATATATATACAGTCACGATTAAATATTTCCCCTTGTAGGGGTGTAGACCGCTACACGTATATTTTAATTAAGACTTAACCTACATACAAAGACAAGAGTTATGTGGTAGGCGACGGCGTTCTGTGGGCACTGTGGGTGCTGCCGGTGCTCAGCGAAGGGCTGGGCCTGACACTGCTGACCCAGTCTCTCGTGACATTGGTGGCGGTACCCAGCATGGCCTGCCATCTGCTGGTGTTGTGCCTCGCTCTGCCACTTTAGTTCAGTAAATATTTCCCAAATTAATGTAAATAGTATTATTAATAAGTTAGCTTTAGTTTCTTACTTCATGTCACACAGTGCAATTGATATTTTAGCTATTACTGAAACATGGCTCCATTCTTCTGTCCCTGATTCCTTTGTTGCCATTTCTAACTATAGCATGGTACGTAAAGATACTTCAGATGTCACTGTCAAGCATGGTACCTGCCTTTACATACATAACACTAGAGGTGGGCGGTCCGATTCAGAAGTCCGATTAATCAGGCTCGCATTTCCAAATTGAACTAACCCCCGCCAAACGAATCGAATAATCGCAATCGGACTGCCGAAAATTTAAAGCGATTTGAGATTAATCCAGGTAGACGGCGTTTTTGTTTTTTCGTAATAGCAGTTTCTTAATAATTTTTTCTATATTTTTCTCAAGTAAATATTTTTTCGTTTTATTCTATTTTATTCACACTTTCGTATTTTCTCTATAATATAATGCGTAAAATATCATGATTAATTATTAAATCATATATAATAAAAAGGTTATATTTTACAAATATAAAGTAGGTGTAGTGACCGGCGTGTACGTCCAAAATAGGACACACTCGAGAGTCGCTACACACATAAACTACAGAGAGAGAGAAAAGTAAAATTAGCGCCGTTTATGAGAATGTCACACGGTAGTAAACGGAGCCCAGGTATCTCTGTTAGAGTTGGTCGAGGCAATCTTAGGCAAACATTATAATCAAGACAGAATCCAGAATAAACCGGATAGCTATCATAGTTAAAGAAATATAGGGCCTTTCAATAAGGTCACTCGATTTTTAAATGTAAATAAAACAAGTTGTGTGTGATATATGCACTCAATTTATTTTAAATTTGAAAGTACATTTTATGGCATTAAGTTTGGAATATGACGTCGTTCAAATGTCTGCCGCGACTTATCTTGGTGGAACGTATTCGGGAGGCCAAATTTTCTATGACTTTGTTGCATAAATCTGGCTGAATTTGCTCGATGGTGTTCGTTATGTTGACTTTGACTTTGAGGACATCAACTGTTTGCGGATTATTTGCATAGACCTGCAATTTAAGGTAACCCTAACAAAGAAAGTAGTCTAATGACGTTAAATCCAATGATCTTGGTGGCCAGTTGACGTCGCCGCCGTGCGAGATGACCCTGCCCTGAAATCGCTGGTTCAAAATGTCTATCGTGGCGTGCGCAGTGTGGCACGTAGCGCCGTCTTGTTGGAACCACATGTCTTCAGTATCCATATCAGGCATATAATCCAGTTGAGGCAACAAGAAGTTGCTTATCATCGATCTGTAGGTCTCGCCGTTAACGGTTATAGCAATTCCATCTTCGTTCTCAAAAAAAAAACGGACCGATGATTCCGTTAGACGAAAATCCGCACCAAACAGTGACTTTGTTAGGATGTAATTGGTGCTGGTGTATCTCATGTGGATTGTTTTCGTCCCAAATCCGACAATTTTGCTTGTTCACAAATCCATTCATCCAAAAATGGGCCTCGTCGCTGAAGATGATTTTTTTGGGGTAATTTGGGGCAACTTCTAACTGCTCTAGAGCCCAATCAGCGAACACAAAGCGTTGTCTATAGTCGTTTACCTTAAGTTCCTGGGTAAGTTGGATTTTGTACGGGTGCAGACCCAAGTCCCTACGCATAATTCGCCAAACTGAAGTCGCAGAAAGGCCAAGTTCTTGTGAACGACGAGAAATTGACTGCCTCGGATCTTTCCGTACACTCTCATTTACGGTAGCGATGTTTTCAGCAGACCTTGCGTTTTGGGGACGTACGGGTGTTGGCTGATTGTTGATTGAGTCTTTTGCCTCGAATTTGGCCACCAAGCATCGAACAGTGGACTCGGTAGGACGATTGTGGCGAGGATTGAAATCACGTAATGCGCGGAACGTTTGTCGAACGGAGCATTGATTTTGATAATAACATTTGATGATTTTCAAACGCTGTTCAACGCTATAACCTTCCATCGTGACTTTCCAATCGACTGACAAAGCTCGAGCGTCCTTGTTGAAAGACCCTTTAGAAGCGAGGTCAGGAAGCTGTCTCCATGGCAACATGCCACGGCCCACAGATAATTTTACCCAATAGTCGGAGTGCCTTCCTTTTCAATATGTTCGGCAGTAACCAATCAAAAGACGAGTTATGTCAATACCGACAAATCAACAGGCCGGTACCTAAGAGGGAGGTGTGGCTTATTTGGACGAGGAACTTGTAGGATGTGGCTTAAATTGAGACAGTAAACAGTAGCGATCGGACGTGTTCTCGGCGAGCTCTCTATTCAGTGACGTTTTTTTCATTTTGGATTTTTCGGTGTAATATATTTAAGTTCGGGAAGATAGTTAACTTTAAGTGTTAGCCATAATACTAAAGGAATTTGTAATTATATTTTGAAAAGTTTCTCAGTATGGCTGTTGCTTTGGATGAAGTGAGTATGCCTTTTGATGTAAGCAGTGTGTATGTAGTTTGTGGTTTTTGTAGTGTTGAAAGAAGAGCAAATGTATTTGAATGCTTGGTTTGTTATGTGACTAGTGCAAATGTGGCTTTGGTAGATGAGGTGAAGTGGTTACGTGATGAGTGCAAGAATTAAGTGAGTTGGTGAATGGAGTGAGAATGGATGCAAGTGTACGCATGAAGAATGTGGCTGGGACCAGGAGGGTGAAAGATAAGCCTAGAGTGTGGAGTGGAGAGAAAGAAGTGACTGTGTGAGTGAATATGAATGGTGGGTGAATATGGATAGAATAGATAGGTTAGGACAGGTTAGGTCTGTGAGTAAGAGGGACATGGATCCTTTAGGTTGACTAACATATTCGATGCCCTGAGAGAGGAAGAGGTTAAAAGTGATTTGTCTGAGGTGGTTGTGGCAGAAAGTGAAATAAGTGGTAGTTTGAATGAGAACAGAAGCGAGGGTAATACTAGGCCTAGGGCGACTAGGAGGATGACTGAGGTGCTTGTGATGGGTGACTCTCAGATATGATATTTAAATAGGAAGTTGAGTGCAAGCAAATGGAAGGGAGTGAGAGTTTGTTTGCCGGGTGCTGGTGTAAATAATGTGTCTGAGAAGTATGATACTCTGGTGTCTAGGTGTGAGAGGGATGCAGTTATGATTACACATGTGGGAGTAAATGATGTAGAGAAGATGGGTTCATGTGAGTTACGAGAGTGGTCCAAAAAGTTAGTTGAAAGGATGTTTGAAAGTAGAGTGAAAGTCGTTGTTTCAGGTGTGCTTCCGAGATTGGATGGGATGATGGAATGGTTGTCTCGTGCAATTGGACTGAATGAGTATGCGAAAGGACCGTGTGAGGAGTTGGGATTAGTGTTTGTAGAAGTTTGGAACGGGCTTTATGGGAATAAGACATTGCATGCATTGGATGGCCTCCATTTAAGCCGGGCTGGGGTTGACGTGTTGTGGCAGGAGTTAGTTTGTGTCGTTGGGTCTTTGTAGGCGGGAAACTAGTAAATGATAGTGGTCAGGGAAATATAAGAGTACAGGGTGGGACAGGGAAAGGAAAGAAATGCAGAGGAGATTGAGTGGAAGGTATACATTCTAAAAGAGGTGCTTCAGGGACAGGAGGGCTGAGTTGTCTTTATACCAACGCTCGTAGTCTTAGAAATAAGAAAGATGAGTTATTTAGTTATATTATTGATGAAGATATAGATATAATATGTGTAATAGAATCATGGCCTAATGAAAATAAATTTAATGACAATGTGAGTGAATTTAAACTACAGGGTTATGATGTGTACATTAGTCAAAGGAGAGATAGGATGAGTGGTGGGTTGATTATTTATATCAGAAATAGCATTCCTTCAAATCTAAATAATTCTATAAAGCAAGAAAAAGTTGAGTCACTGTGGATAGATATTAGGGTCATTAAAAATAGGATAATACACTTGGGAGCCTTTTTACAGACCACCCGGACAGACTGACTGTCTAGGTGATAAGGAAAGGATGTGAAGTAGATACAGTTATTCGTGGTCACTTTAATTTAAATTCCTCTGACTGGGAAAATATGATAGGAAGGGATAGAGCAGGTTGTAAGTTTATAGAATGTTTTGAGGATAATTTTTGGCTCAATTTGTTAATAAGCCAACAAGGGGTGCCAATATATTAGATCTAGTTTGTTCAAATGATGATCACTTGGTTCAGGAATTGACTGTCTTGGAAGCATTGGGAAATAGTGATCATCAGATGGTTCGTTTTAACTTGGGAATAGCAAAAGGTAGAACATCAACAAACTCCACAAAAACTCCAAATTTTTATAAGGGAGATTACGATAAATTACGAAACTTGCTAAATCAGATTAGGTGGGATATAAATTTCAGGGGGAAGAATACTTATGAGATGTGGGACACTTTTAAAACTATATTAAACATAGTCCAGGAGCAGTGTATTCTAATGAAGGCTATTAGGAAGAAATGAAGGAAGCCGTTTGGGGTGGAATCACGAGATAGCTAGGAAAATTTCTGAGAAGAAAAGGGCATACCATAGATTACAGAGAGAAAGTACTTTTGAGAATTTAAATCATTATAGGTCGACTAGAAATGAACGAAATAAGATTATTAAGAAGAGCAAAAGGGCGGCAGAAATTAATTTAGCTCAAAATAATAATATAGATCCAAGAAAATTCTTTAGCTATTATAAGATTAATAACAAATCTAACAGTGATAAAATAGTGCCTATTAGATATGAAGAGGTTTTGAAAGAATCTGATGAGGAAATAGTAGAGGTTCTTAATGATCATTTTTCTTCAGTATTTACATAAGAAAATCAAGATAGATTAATTGATGATAATTCTAGGTCAAGGGAAGTAGTGTTGAATACCATTAATGTGAACAAAGAAATAATTAAAGGGTTTATATTGGAGTTAAATACTAGTAAGTCATCTGGCCCAGACAACATTCATTCTAGGTTATTCAAAGAGGGTGTAGATAGTATTGCATTTGCTCTTGCGAAGATATGTACTAGATTACTAGAGTTTGGAGAAATACCTAATGATTGGAAATTAACGAATGTAGTGCCAATTTTTAAAAAGAGAAGTAAAGAGGAGCCCAATAACTTTAGGCCGGTAAAATCCTTGAGAAGATAGTTAGGAAGGGGATTTCTGACCATCTAGAGTGTGATATGTTAATAAATGATGCTCAGCATGGGTTTAGAAGAGGTAAGTCGTGTTTAACAAATTTACTGTATTTTATGGATTATGTTACTAAACAATTAGATAAGGGAGAGAATGTTGATGTAATTTACTTAGATTTTAGCAAAGATTTTGATAAGGTTCCACATAGGAGACTAGTTCACAAATTAAAAATGCATGGGATATGTGGTAAAGTTTTGAATTGGATAACTGGATGGTTGAAAGACAGGAAACAAAGAGTTGTGCTGAATGGGGGAAGGTCACAGTGGAGGGACGTTATCAGTGGCGCACCTCAGGGATCCTTTCTAGGCCCTTTATTATTCATAGTTTATGTAAATGATCTTGGGGAGGCTGTAAATAGCAAGGTGTCAATTTTTGCTGATGACACTAAATTGGCAGCTGTAGTCAAAGAAGTTGAGGGTAGCTTTAAAGTGCAGAGTGACTTAAATAAGTTATAAGCTTGGGCTCAGAAGTGGCAGATGGCTTTTAACCTTAAAAAATGCAAAGTTCTTAACATGGGAAGGGATAATAGGGAATTTAGCTATGAAATGAATGAGCATTGGTTGTATTCAGTTGAGGATGAGAAGGACAGGCGTAGTAGTAGATAGGTCACTGAAGTTACCAAATCAGTGTATTGAGTCAAAGAATAGAGCAAATATGGTGCAGGATACATTAAGAGGAATGTTAGCTACAAGAGTAAAGAGGTTATCCTTAAACTCTATAACTCGTAAGTTAGGCCACATTTAGAGTACTGTATACAAGCATGGTCACCACATTTTAGACATGACATCAACCTGTTAGAGTCAGTAAAAAGGAGGGCAACAAAAATAATACCTTCCCTGAAGCACCTTGAATATGAAGATAGACTGAGGGTACTAAATATGTTCTCATTTGAGAGAAGATGTGTGAGAGGAGATATGATTGAGCTTTTTAAAATCTGCTCTGGGATGGATAAGTCGGATTTTAGCAAGTTATTTGAGTTGGAAGGTAGTAATAGGACTAGGGGTCACCACCTAAAAAATTAAAAAAACAGAGGTGCAGGTTGGATGTTAGAAAATATTTTTTCACCAATAGAGTGGTAGATTATTGGAATAATTTGCCATCTGAGACGGTAGACAGTCCAAACTTGAATGAATTCAAACGCAGATTAGATGATTTTATCGCGAGGGAGGCTTGACTTTGGGGGGTATTCTGGACTCATTCCTGTGGATGCAGTTTTTTATTATTGTATATTACGATTGATTTGGATTTTGACGACTCTTGATGATGATGCTCTTTGTTTTTGACACATTCCTGTGTATGGTTTGAATTTTATTTGTAGATGAATGATCGGACACAATCCTATGGATTGTTTAAATTGTATATTGTAGATGCATGATCTGATACAATCCTATGGATGCATTTTATGGGTGGGTTTTGACAGATGTGAATGACTTTGATAGGTCCTTTTGGCTTTTGTCATCCGTGAAATTATGTTATGTTATGTTAATATATTACTGTGTGAAGCCAGAACAAAGATAATAATTAGATTACTGTTTTATATAGCAATATATCGCGTTATATATCGTTCAGTCCGATCTCTCGGATTCGCGTAATTCATCTTTGTATATAGTCGTGTACATAACGCAGACATTAAGGTGTAACTTTTAAAGGCTCTAATCGTCCGGCCTCCTTTAGACCTTGCCCGCACTTGACCGAATTTAATTTATGTCATAACTTAGAACCTAAAACTTAATTTCAGAACTTTTGTAAAGGGCAATAAGATCTAATTCAATAATAATTCTATTTTTGCTTTGGTGACTTCAATATCCTGATGTTCCTCAATTTTCCTGCTTCCAGGCCTTATTAATCGGGAAAACAGCCGTTGTACATTCTCTTCGTTAATCGCAATTCCTCGCGATTACATAACTCCCGAAATAACTGTGTTCTACCTGGTGTGGACTATCCCCATCATCCGGGCTATTTGACCGCGTCGCTAGAATAAGACCGCCCCTCGGCTTGGGGCACCCCATAGCAATCAACAAAATAACTCTCGTGGGAAATAGGGAAGGGCAACCAAAACCAACCGGAGCGTCTGTATCAACCGGAGTCCTTGCCAAAAGATTACGCGATAACTCGGTAATCTATCACCATTACTGGCCACCATCGTCACCCTTCCAAGGCTCTTGGGTTGTCCTCACGATTACCTTCAAGGTTCCCCCATAATTAGGGACCACCTTCAAGAGCCCCCCATATAGGTATAATACGTGTTTAGTTTGGGTTTTTTGTACGCGTCTCATGTCGGTTATGTGACGAGCCGTACCAGTTTAAGCCAGTCGTCGTGAGAGCAAGTTGCTGCTGCGCTGCTCCCTTGCCACCACTTGTCAACGCTTCGAAGTAATCCTTCTGTTTTCATTTTTCTGCTATTGCAGACCTCAACGGCAGTAAGTTGCACCATTAATATTTGCATTTAATATTTATATTTCGTTCTAATGGTTTGCATATGATCATATCTAGACTAATAGTTTCATAAAGTAACGATAAATCAAGCTTAAAGTTCGTGAATTAGCCATTTCATACAAGTTTCATCATGTATTCGTGCGCATCGGCTCCTTACTTGTGCGCACTTGCTTGTTGCTAGGTAGCATTTATTTGTACATTCAACTTAGCATTTATTTGTGCGTTTCGTAATTTTGTTTCTAAATACTGAATTTTTGTACAGAATTTAGCGCGTGCAAAAGAAGTAGCCTTCTCGAAGACAAGGTTTTATTCACACCTTTGATAGCGGACGAAGACGCGTCCGTTACATCCAGTATGGAGAGATTTCTGACTCCGCAGCCCAGAAACAGGAACGCCAGCGGCGCAGACCAGAAGCCCCTGGGCTCCCAGCACAGCGACCAAGCGGTGGCGGTTAATGACAACATCATGATGGGCGTGGAGAACACCTTGACCCTTTTGTTCTCGCACAGCAAGAGCAGGGTGTCGCTGTCGCTGGACTCGAACGAGTCGGATGAGAGCAAAGCCACAATAGAGACAGACAGCTCCAGCCTCAGCCAGGAGAAAAGTTGGAGGCACATCGCCCTGTTCTTCAAGGGCGTAGATAACAACAAGGCTACCTGCAGCAAGTGCTCAAAGACACTCAAAATTCAACAGGGAACAACTTCAAACCTGAAGGTGACTTTAAATTTATTTTATTTAATAATATATTTAAAAACTTTTTAACCATGATTCATAATTATTTGACAAAGATTAAACAGTCTAAAAGTTAGGCATATATTTTTAGTTTTTACTATATGAATTTTAATTTATTTTTGTTTTTAATTTTTAGATACACTACCGAGAGGTACCACACCCTGGTCAAGTCCACGACCTCAAGGCAACTCTCGAGGGCGCCAGCTAACGCGGCCACCACAAGTCCTCCCAGGACGCGGCCGCGACCAGGAGGCAGGCCAGCATCGAGGAGAGCTTCAAGGAGAAGTTCTCCCAGAAGAAGTGCCTCGACCTGTACCATAGGTGAATAATTTTCATTTTTTAAGTTAAAGTATCAATATATTTTTTATTTTTAAGTGTTTTAAGTGTTTATTGAGGTTGGCTACGGAGGGATTGGAATGAACTTTGCCAGCAAGCGACCCAAAGGAAGTTAGATACACAACAATATGAAAATAAAGTTTTAATGAACACTAAACAAGAATATATATATATACAAATAATGTGCTTTGAGAGATAAATTAATAAGTGAATTTCGGATATCTCACTTGGCTTGAAAATTACTATTCACCATACAAATCCCTATACACTTGTAATGCTGGTAAGCTTCACGGTGAAGTCAGGGAATGTGAAAGGGAAGGGTTACCTTGGAACCTGATGTTCGGGTGGCGCTGGTGAGTGAAAGTGGTGAGGTAAGGGGTGGAGACGATGAGGTAGGTTCTCCAGGGACCGACCTGATCCCACACTTCCGTCACGATTCTGCTGGAAGAAGGCGGTGACGGGAGCTTCTTGTTACAGAGGGCCCCACGCTCGTGAACTCCGAGGAATCTTGGGTGCCTGTGAGGACGGGAGGGCGAAGTGACCTATCGACGCGTAGGGTCACGGAGAAAACCGAGATGTAGTTTTCTCGCTTAGGGAACCAGAGTGAGGTTGTTTGTAACTTCGGCTCTTACACGTGAGTACGAGCTTGGGTCCGCACTGACTTGCAAACCAACGGGATAAGGAGCCTCCATAACTGAGACCGATCTCCTCTCTGAAGATTTGATGCTTCGACGAATGTCTACTACACCGATAGATGGCAATTCCTGCCCCCACCAGACGCTTTGCAAGCTCTACTACTGAGAGTAAAAAAAATTCGTCTTTTATACTCGAAACTCGGGAGAGGTTCTCAGGGCGCCGGAAGTAGATTAGATGTCAAGCTACTCCATTCCGTCCTTTATAAACTTCCGGAAACTATCTGAAGCGAAGATGGGCTCCTATTTATCGATAAACAGTCCGGAAAGGAACTCGGTGGTTAGCTGAAATGGCCGGTGGTTTCTTCCGGCTGATGACCACCAGATATTGGGCCGGAAGGGGATGGGTTGATAAGCGGCCCGCCCGGGAGGGAGATGGGCAAAACTTGGGAGCATTATGCTATTCTCCTACAGGGACCTACCTGGCAGAGGTGATCTCCGAGCTGCACGACGAATTCGGCATCAAAAGAGAGGTGTGTAAACTCTAAGAACTTTGACATATTTGTCTTTGTATTTGCCCAGGTACCCAGCAAAATTCTACAATTTTACTTTGTATTACTCTATGAATTTGATGCTGTAGTCTGCGTGAAATATGTTATGTATGTTTGTCGTTAATACTTTGAAGAGAACTGAGGGAGTTTGTAAAAATAACGAAGTGATGACTATTTTCGTATTGACTTTGGAATCATACTTCAAGTTCATACTGATAAATGAAATTAAACTTTGTTTTAGAACATTATTTTGCTTTTCAGGCTGTCAGCACCACCACTGACAATGGCGCGAACTACATTAGCGCCTTTAAACGCAACATCGAGCGAGATTCCGAGCAGCAAGGACAAGACGTAGTCGACCCAGAGGTGGTGCACACCAGCACCATCCTGCTGGCAGACGCCCTGGATGAGGTGAGCCAGCAGGAAGAAGTGGTGCAGCTCCCCAAGCATCACCGCTGTGTGGAACACACAGTGAACCAGCTGTCCTCCAGGGATGTGGAGAACGTGCCCGGCTGCACCACCCATCCCAGGCCGTCCTTCAACAAGCCGGCCGCCAAGGCCCAGAGCGTGTGGAACACCCAGAACATAAAAACAGTAACCACCAATGACATTAAATCCTCTCTGGGCAAGAAGCTTGTTACCCCTGGCGTCATCAGGTCGAATTCTAGCCACGCCGCCTACAAGTGCCTGATGATCAAGGTACTTGACTTGGACAAGAGAAACAAGCTGAACCAGATATGTCAGCGACAGAACCCCCACCTCCTGGCGCACATCACGCAGGACGACGTGCAGATCTGGTCGGAGTGCGTCAAGGTGATCGCCCCCCTCGCCGCCTGCCTAGACGTACTCCAGGGTGGGGAGAAGGCATACATGGGGTGCCTTCTACCCAACCTCCAGGTTCTCAAAGACTCCCTGGAGGCGCTGTCGTTCGACGACAGCATTCTCCATGCTCAGAACCTGGTGGCCTACCTCCTCCACCAGCCTGAAACAAAGGGCTTTGATGGCAGGTTAGTCACATTATGATATTATTATTATATTTTAATTATATTTTGAAATTTAGCTCAATCGTTTGGTACACTGGGTATGTGGGTGCTACTAACATGCTTGAGAGAGTGCAGCAACGATGAACTAAGGAAATTTTCGGACTTTCGCATATTGACTATGCCTCCCGTCTCGATGCCTTGAGTCTCTTCTCTGTGCGTGGCAGGCTGCTTGGAGCTGACATGATCAAATTCTGGAAGATATTCAATGACTTATCTCTTGTAAAACCTTCTGAGTTGTTCTCCCTCCAGATCTCCTATAGGACCCGCGGTAATTCGCACATAATATTCCTGCCCCACAGTGACACAGAATTATGCAGGCGATATTTCTCAGTAAGAGTGATTGCATTGTGGAATAGCTTGCCAGATGCAGTCATCCTTTCACCATCTTAACTGTATTCAAGAGTAAATTAGCGGAGCACCTCGGTCAAAATTTATATGAATATTTACCTCCTACACAGCAATAACAATGTATTCACATATTATATTCATAATTAACTATCCTAATTGTATTACTATAATCTAGTCATTACTTAGTGCAATCATCACACCTTTCAGCAGATGCTTATATGTTTTAATACAATAGCAAATTCTTATCTTTCATTCTGCTGGCGTGTTAGCACTTATGGGGTTCCCCTCGGGTGGAACCCGTCCAGGTAATATATCCAGGTATGATGTATGATTAAAGAATATATTACAAAATGTAAAACCGAGATATTACATATTGAACAAATATACTCGCCAAATTTCATATTGATACATTCCATCTGTCTGATACAGCAATAATAAAAGTAATTATTAGGACACTTCGATACAGAATACTTATGTATGATGACAAGAAATAAACTACAAAATGTAAAACCGAGATATTACATTTATCAAATATACCAGTTGAAATTTATATTGATATAGTTTATCAGTCTGACACGGCAACAATATAAGTAGTGATTAACACAGTTTAATTCAGAATACATATATATGATAACAAGAAATTACAAAATGTGAAATTAAGATATTACATTTAAAATTTATATCGGTTCACGTCGTGTTTTATGTGCAGTAAAATCATCTATAATGTCATCTAGATCAATACTGTCCAGTACTTTTGATTCTATGAACCCATGGAGCTAATAATATACTCCCAAAGAATACAGAGAAATACAGAATTAGAATGATTAGAAAACAAAGCCTGTAGCAACGGCATCACAAAAATCTCACTTTTAAGCAACTTCTTATACTTTGCTTGACAAATTATTGAGCTAATAATTGTCTATATTTTTATGGGCCTCTATATTTAACCGTTTTATTAATTTTTTTTGTAATTCAAAAAAGGGATTGGACATTCGTTTTAGGCCCCCCTGTAATGGGGGCCCGGGGGCAACTTTTAAATTTGTGCACCCTCGCCCCCATTAGTTACGCCACTGTACTTTGTCATAATATTCTCTTGAGAAAAGATCACTTTTTACCACGGAAAATAGCTACTTTAAATTTTTATATTAATGCATATCCCAATATGGAAATATTAGATTGTATTGAAACAGAACAGATGTCATCTTAAATATATAATTGATAAATTAAATCCATACAAGGCAGCAGGTCCATATAGCATTTATGGGTGAATACTTAAATATGCAATAAATACCTTTGTGGAGATAATTAAGATCAATTTACGAAAGCCCCTTAGGACTATTGTCGCAATATTATAGATGGGTAGGTATATATTTATAAGCCTAGAAGAGAGACCCCTTCATAAGAATAAAGTTAAGAACAATAAAGTGTCGGTTAAAAAATGAGAAATACCATAAGTAAATCATTTTATTGAATAATCAACGCGCGAATCCGCGATACGAAAGATAAGTGGTTAGGGAAGGAAAATATTCGAGACTAAGAAAGTTCCCCCAGTGCAATGACCGTAATCTGAAATTTGTAAAATTAGTACAACAAAGGAATAGTTAAATACTGATTACAAGATTGACTTAAATTAAAAGAGGACAATTATAAAGAAACTAGGCAATGGCTTCAAAAGTAAAATTTACTACTTCACTACTAAGATTAAAATTTAAATTTAAAAAAAAGCAGCCATGGTTAAATTTTTATAAATTTTCTGAATTTCGCCAATTATAATAATTTTAAAAAGGAACTCTAAACTAAATTTCCCCCCTTTCAAAATATCACGTTGCTAAAATATAGTTATAAAAGAAGATATATAAAAATAAATTTTTTGAACTTCATCATTTGTAATTCTTTTGATTTTAAAAAAATCACAAAATTTTGATATTTATTTCTGAACTTCACCATTTTGTTTTTTGATATTATAAAAGAATTATTAAAAATAATTTTGATAAAAAAACCTGTCATAAACAAACTAGGATGAAATTATTATTCAAATACTCAAAAAAATCCCCTTCTCAAATTATAGAGTTAGTGATGATGAATGATGATGAAGATGATGATGATGATGATGATGATGATAAAATGGATGAATGAATGAACGAAGAAAATGGTGAATGTCGGTGAGAAAAATATCGGACGAAAAATTAACTAATTACATTATAAATTTTCTATTTAAATTCTCTGATTAAATTAACTGATTAAATTTTTCAATTAAATTTCCCTACCTTCAGGGATTTAAAACTCGAATATCATTAGCAAGATCGAAGAAGATAATAGGTATTATTCTTTTCAGCGGCTATATTTTTTTTAATTGTTGAAATTATTGAATTCTTTATAAAAGTCATTGAAAAGAAGACAAAGTGAGTGATGTTGAACACCCCGAGAACGCCACCAAGGGGGCAGAGGAATAACAACAGGAGCAAGAGAGAAGAAGAGGGAGAACCTGGGAGAAGAAACACGGGAGGGGGGAGGGAGATGATGGAGGGTTGTGTGGCACATGTGAAGTTAAGGTGACTGATTATGACAATGTGTTACAATGTAATAAGTGTTACATCTGGCACAATGCTAAATGTGTGGGTGTTTCTCAGAAGCTCTATACAGAAATTGGAAGATGAGCTATGGTATTGTCCACCATGTAAGACCAAGATTAAGAAATTGGTAGAGAAAGTGAAAGAATTGGAGGTGAGGAATGAGGAGCTGCAGAGAGAGAATGAGAGAGAGAGAGAGAGAGAGAGAGAGAGAGAGAGAGAGAGAGAGATTCTGCAATGAAGGAACTGGAAAGGAAGAATGTGGAGATGCGAGGGAAAATGGAGTTTCTGGAGGGAAAGTGGGAGGAGATGAAAGAGGATGTGGTAAGAGAAACCCTGCATAAGCTAATGGGAAATTTAAAGGCGGAAGGGGCAAATATAAATGGGATAGATGGGGTGAATAGAAAAAAAGGATTGTGGAAGAGGTGAAGGAAGAAATTGTTAAAATAATGAAACAGGAAGAGGATAAAAAACAAAGAGAAACCAATTTGGTGATGTACAGTGTGGTTGAATCTGAAGGGGAAAATGAAATGTAGAGAAACAAAGAAGAGGGAGAATTTTGTAAGGCAAATCATAAAGAACGGTTTGGGTGTGAAGATGCAACTGAACATCGTGGACATTACAAGACTTGGGAAACACAACGGCTAACAGAGGAGTCAAGATAGAGCGAAACCCCTGTAAAATAAAGAGGGAGATTCTGAAAAGAATCTAAAAAAGGCAACCTCAGAAGTACTTAGGAGGGTCAAAATAACTCCTGACCTGACCAAGTTAGAACGAGAGCAAGATAGGATGTTGAGAGAAGAGTTAAGAAGGAAAGGGCCAATGGAGAAGTCGGATAGTTCATTAGGAAGGGGCAGGGGTATAGGAAAAATTTCTAAATAGAGAGAGAGGTATATTCAGTGATGAGGGGAGAGGGAGACAAGAAGGGAGGGGGGCCAGGGCAGCTTTAAGGAGCTGCGGGGCCCGTAGCACAAGGAACAAGGAACCCGTATATATATATATATATATATATATATATATATATATATGAAGAATTAAACCACATTCTCCGAAGACAATTTAATTCAGAACAGTTTCGGTGTATCTCACACCCTTTTTCAACTGACACTGGATAGAAAATATTAGAAAAGTGCTTACAAACATAACACGGGGTCAGGTCGTGAAAGATCCCCTTTTTTTCCCCCAATCCCCTACTTGTGGCTAATCAAGGGGGGGGTTAGGCCTAAACATATTGAAGGGCTGACATTTTACTATTTTGTTTATTTGCTTTCGTATTACAGGATTAAAAGAAAATTGACCCTCAGATAGATTTAAATTAGGAACTGACGATATCAAGCTCGATTCTACGATTCTTCTCTTAACATAGTTAGCCGATTTAAATACCATTTTACTTCCATTGAAATCGATCGAATGATTCAAGTCTCTAACATGGCAAAATATTCCACTGCTTTGGCTGCCCACTCTAATATCTCTTTTGTGTTCGTACAATATCTTGTCTAGATTTCTCCCCGTTTTCCCTATATAAACTTTATGGCAGTCGTTGCATGGTATTGCATATACTCCTATGTTATGATGTTCTTTGGGTTTCCTGGCAATCATGAATTGGTTTAAGGAATTATTATATTTAAAGGCTAGATTAATACCCGCTTTTCCAAATATGTCCTTTAAACTATTTAATTTATTATTAAATGGCAATGTTATACATTTGTTGAAGTCATTAGTGCGGGAAGGATTATTACCATAGAATGTTTTCCTAGCTGCAAAATGGGCAGACGATATGAACCAATCGGGGTAATACAAATTAGAAAAAATGGTCCTGATAATGACAATTTCCTCATCTAAATAGGAAGGATGACATATTTTATATGCTCTAAGGAAAAGGTTAGAAATTACCGATTTTTTAACAGTATTATCGTGAAACGAAAAATAATATATATCGGCATTCGAGTGGGTTGGTTTCCTATAAACGTCAAGTTTTAATTCATGGTGATCTTTATTAATGAGGACATCTAAAAAGGGTAATCTATTATCATATTCCCATTCATACTTAAATTTGATGGAGACATGCAAATTATTCAAATTATTAAAAAAGTTATCAAAATCATGGCCATTAGGCCATACAGAAAATACATCGTCAATGTACCTTAACCATATAAAATTAGGGGGAGAAATTGTGGGAAGGAGTTCAGTCTCAAAATATTCCATGAATAGACATGCTAATATCGGAGATAAACTATTTCCCGATATTGGCATGTCTCTTCATGGAATATTTTGAGACTGAACTCCCTCCCACAATTTCTCCCCCTAACTTTATATGGTTAAGGTACATTGACGATTTTGATAACTTTTTTAATAATTTGAATAATTTGAAATATTGTCGCGATATTATAGATGGGTAGGTATATATTTATAAGCCTAGAAGAGAGACCCCTTCATAAGAATAAAGTTAAGAACAATAAAGTGTCGGTTAAAAAATGAGAAATACCATAAGTAAATCATTTTATTGAATAATCAACGCGCGAATCCGCGATACGAAAGATAAGTGGTTAGGGAAGGAAAATATTCGAGACTAAGAAAGTTCCCCCAGTGCAATGACCGTAATCTGAAATTTGTAAAATTAGTACAACAAAGGAATAGTTAAATACTGATTACAAGATTGACTTAAATTAAAAGAGGACAATTATAAAGAAACTAGGCAATGGCTTCAAAAGTAAAATTTACTACTTCACTACTAAGATTAAAATTTAAATTTAAAAAAAAGCAGCCATGGTTAAATTTTTATAAATTTTCTGAATTTCGCCAATTATAATAATTTTAAAAAGGAACTCTAAACTAAATTTCCCCCCTTTCAAAATATCACGTTGCTAAAATATAGTTATAAAAGAAGATATATAAAAATAAATTTTTTGAACTTCATCATTTGTAATTCTTTTGATTTTAAAAAAATCACAAAATTTTGATATTTATTTCTGAACTTCACCATTTTGTTTTTTGATATTATAAAAGAATTATTAAAAATAATTTTGATAAAAAAACCTGTCATAAACAAACTAGGATGAAATTATTATTCAAATACTCAAAAAAATCCCCTTCTCAAATTATAGAGTTAGTGATGATGAATGATGATGAAGATGATGATGATGATGATGATGATGATAAAATGGATGAATGAATGAACGAAGAAAATGGTGAATGTCGGTGAGAAAAATATCGGACGAAAAATTAACTAATTACATTATAAATTTTCTATTTAAATTCTCTGATTAAATTAACTGATTAAATTTTTCAATTAAATTTCCCTACCTTCAGGGATTTAAAACTCGAATATCATTAGCAAGATCGAAGAAGATAATAGGTATTATTCTTTTCAGCGGCTATATTTTTTTTAATTGTTGAAATTATTGAATTCTTTATAAAAGTCATTGAAAAGAAGACAAAGTGAGTGATGTTGAACACCCCGAGAACGCCACCAAGGGGGCAGAGGAATAACAACAGGAGCAAGAGAGAAGAAGAGGGAGAACCTGGGAGAAGAAACACGGGAGGGGGGAGGGAGATGATGGAGGGTTGTGTGGCACATGTGAAGTTAAGGTGACTGATTATGACAATGTGTTACAATGCAATAAGTGTTACATCTGGCACAATGCTAAATGTGTGGGTGTTTCTCAGAAGCTCTATACAGAAATTGGAAGATGAGCTATGGTATTGTCCACCATGTAAGACCAAGATTAAGAAATTGGTAGAGAAAGTGAAAGAATTGGAGGTGAGGAATGAGGAGCTGCAGAGAGAGAAAGAGAGAGAGAGAGAGAGAGAGAGAGAGAGAGAGAGAGAGAGAGAGAGAGAGAGAGAGAGAGAGAGATTCTGCAATGAAGGAACTGGAAAGGAAGAATGTGGAGATGCGAGGGAAAATGGAGTTTCTGGAGGAAAAGTGGGAGGAGATGAAAGAGGATGTGGTAAGAGAAACCCTGCATAAGCTAATGGGAAATTTAAAGGCGGAAGGGGCAAATATAAATGGGATAGATGGGGTGAATAGAAAAAAAGGATTGTGGAAGAGGTGAAGGAAGAAATTGTTAAAATAATGAAACAGGAAGAGGATAAAAAACAAAGAGAAACCAATTTGGTGATGTACAGTGTGGTTGAATCTGAAGGGGAAAATGAAATGTAGAGAAACAAAGAAGAGGGAGAATTTTGTAAGGCAAATCATAAAGAACGGTTTGGGTGTGAAGATGCAACTGAACATCGTGGACATTACAAGACTTGGGAAACACAACGGCTAACAGAGGAGTCAGGATAGAGCGAAACCCCTGTAAAATAAAGAGGGAGATTCTGAAAAGAATCTAAAAAAGGCAACCTCAGAAGTACTTAGGAGGGTCAAAATAACTCCTGACCTGACCAAGTTAGAACGAGAGCAAGATAGGATGTTGAGAGAAGAGTTAAGAAGGAAAGGGCCAATGGAGAAGTCGGATAGTTCATTAGGAAGGGGCAGGGGTATAGGAAAAATTTCTAAATAGAGAGAGAGGTATATTCAGTGATGAGGGGAGAGGGAGACAAGAAGGGAGGGGGGCCAGGGCAGCTTTAAGGAGCTGCGGGGCCCGTAGCACAAGGAACAAGGAACCCGTATATATATATATATATATATATATATATATATATATATATATATATATATATATATATATATATATATATATATATATATATATATATATGAAGAATTAAACCACATTCTCCGAAGACAATTTAATTCAGAACAGTTTCGGTGTATCTCACACCCTTTTTCAACTGACACTGGATAGAAAATATTAGAAAAGTGCTTACAAACATAACACGGGGTCAGGTCGTGAAAGATCCCCTTTTTTTCCCCCAATCCCCTACTTGTGGCTAATCAAGGGGGGGGTTAGGCCTAAACATATTGAAGGGCTGACTCGAATGCCTATATACATTATTTTTCGTTTCACGATAATACTGTTAAAAAATCGGTAATTTCTAACCTTTTCTTTAGAGCATATAAAATATGTCATCCTTCCTATTTAGATGAGGAAATTGTCATTATCAGGACCATTTTTTCTAATTTGTATTACCCCGATTGGTTTATATCGTCTGCCCATTTTGCAGCTAGGAAAACATTCTATGGTAATAATCCTTCCCGCACTAATGACTTCAACAAATGTATATCATTGCCATTTAATAATAAATTAAATAGTTTAAAGGACATATTTGAAAAAGCGGGTATTAATCTAGCCTTTAAATATAATAATTCCTTAAACCAATTAATGATTGCCAGGAAACCCAAAGAACATCATAACATAGGAGTATATGCAATACCATGCAACGACTGCCATAAAGTTTATATAGGGGAAACGGGGAGAAATCTAGACAAGAGATTGTACGAACACAAAAGAGATATTAGAGTGGGCAGCCAAAGCAGTGGAATATTTTGCCATGTTAGGGACATGAATCATTCGATCGATTTCAATGGAAGTAAAATGGTATTTAAATCAGCTAACTATGTTAAGAGAAGAATCGTAGAATCGAGCTTGATATCGTCAGTTCCTAATTTAAATCTATATGAGGGTCAATTTTCTTTTAATCCTGTAATACGAAAGCAAATAAACAAAATAATGAAATGTCAGCCCTTCAATATGTTTAGGCCCCCCTCAAGTAGGGGATTGGGGGAAAAAAAGAGGGGATCTTTCACGACCTGACCCTGTGTTATGTATGTAAGCACTTTTCTAATATTTTCTATCCAGTGTCAGTTGAAAAAGGGTGTGAGATACACCGAAACTGTTCTGAATTAAATTGTCTTCGGAGAATGTGGTTTAATTCCTCATCTTTTCTTGCGATATTGCATTAATTTTCATCATATATATATATATATATATATATATATATATATATATATATATATATATATATATATATATATATATATATATATATATATATATATATATATATATATATATATATATATATATATATATGAAAAAAGCTCACAAAGTACACGTGAGTCAAAGGTTCAGAATTGGGTAGTTTAATCTCCCCTTCCACTATTTAAGGCAATGTATGTCCTGCCTCCTGTTCATTTCAGGAAAAGGTCTTTAAGAATAAAGACCAAAGCGCTGGGAATCAATCGTTTTTCACTTTTTCTTTGTGGGTATATATATATATATATATATATATATATATATATATATATATATATATATATATATATTTATATATCTCACCCCCACCCCATTATCCTCTGCAGAGAGGGAAAAAATTATCTGAGGAATTTAAAAGAACTGTTCGTATGGCTGGGAGGACTCAACTGAAAAAGAGGGTTTTATTTTGTACACTCTTTATTCCTTTTTAAAGAACATCACCCTGTACTACCATAACATAATGCCATACTTATTATACTATGCTCTAGGGAAGTTTTCTATATTTTTCTTATGTATAGTAATATCATATATAATAATAATATAAAAAATCAAGAAAATGAATAATTATTTTGTCTCGGCCTTCTGTGCCTAAGGGCAAAAACTTAATTATTACTATTTTTTTACATTCCCGCGGGACCTCCTGAAGCGCGGGGCCCGTAGCACGTGCTGCATGTGCTATTAAGTTAAACCGTCACTGAGGGGGACTGATGACTCTTGTAAAAAAGGATGCCCACCAAGACATTCCTTGTGAACCAGGTGAAAATTGCGATATAATGAAAACAAAGATAAATATGTGTGGAAGCAAAATTGCAATAATTTTAGCATATATGGATGTACAGGATCAAGATAGAAATATGAAAACTAGATTAAAGATGTAGGGAAGATTGGAAGATTTAAGAGATGAAAAGCTATTAGTGATCGGAGATTTCAATGGGCACTTGGGATTTATTGGAAAGCAACGGCTTGACAGAAATGGAAGATATGTAACAGAGCGAATGGAAAGGTGGAATTTGATATTACTTAATGCTGATGAGCGATGTGAGGAAGTAATAACAAGGGAACAAAGAGGTGAAGAAAGTGTTAGTGACTTTGTATTAGCAAATGATCAAATTTATCCACTGTTCGATATCATCTTTATTGATGTAAATAAAAACATTTTTGACCTTATCAGATCATTGTTTAATAAAAATCAATTTAAAGTTTCAAACTAGAAATACAGTAAACAGCCTCGAATTTAAGATGGAGGAATTTTATAGGGTAAAAAGGGAGGCACAACAAGAATATATCAGACTTTTAGAAAGAGACTTAAATAAGCTGTCAGAAGAAAACGAGCGAATAGAAAATGTGGAGAAAATTATGAAGGATTTAGCAGATAGATACTTGAAGAAGAGACTTAGGAGAGGAGTGAGACCAGAAATAATTGAACTATATGGTTCAATGATGTAATAAGGCCAAATATAAAGAAAAGGAGATAGTATAACAGAAGGAGGAGAAATATACGGGAGGAGAGAGAGAGATAAAATAATTACAGAGAATTGTATGTAGCCCAGAAACAGGTTGTAAAGGAACTGGTGCAGGAGGCTAGAACTAAACATGAAATGAAGCTGACTAAAGAAATCAGGTGTAAAAATAACTCGGGTAGAAACTTATAAGAAAATGTGAACAAGTTAAAAGGAAAAGATATAAAGAATAAAGATGAGAGAGTCTATGATGAGTTTGTTAAGGAACTTGAGATTGGATGTGTTGAAGAAATAAAAGGTTTTTGAACCGGGATATATCAGAAACATCCAAACAACATTGGTGAGGTGTGGAATGATGAGATTAGAAGAAGGTATGGAAATGAATTGTTAACTGAAACAGAATCGAGAATTAATATTAACTATGACGAAGTACACACCATAGCCTTCCCGGAGGTTTTGAAAGCACATTTTTGTATGATCATAGGACAAAGGAACAGAATGCCAGGAGGTGGAGTGAGATGGGTATTGGCACCAGAAGAAAAAAAAATGCGAAGGCATGCCAGAAGAGTTGCGGGAACATTTTGATGCATTGAAAGGAAAAATTGGAGATAGAACTTTAAAGAGAATGGAGAGGGTAGTGTTTACGGAGAGTGATGTAAAAAAATCAACTCAAAAGACTGAAGAGTAATAAACAGCCGAGGCCTGGTGGAATAAAAGGAGAGATGTTTAAATGGATGGAAGGAAGTGAAATGTGTGTTCATATCTTGACTGAAAGTATGAACGAAATTATTCAAGAAGGATCACCAATATTCAAAAAACAGTATTAATACCGAAAAATATGAAGCCAAGAGTAAAAGATTTTAGGTCAATAGCATTAACAAACGTGAGTTATAAATTATATATGAGTCTGCTTAAAGAAAAGATGCTGACACATCTAAAAATAAATGAAGAAATTAATGAGATGTAAGCAGGTTTTATTAGGGGGAGGATATTGGAGGATAAGGTATTTTTGGTAAAATACTGTAGTAATGATGAGAAAAAGAGGAGGAAAAAGCTGGCATTGATGGCTATCGATTTTGCAAAAGCCTTCGACTCTATTAATAGAGGCAAGTTAATACAGACCCTGAAATATTATAAATGTGACCCACAGCTAATAGAATATATAGCAAAACTGTATAACGGAGATGAAAGTTGTTTGTGTTTAAACAGTGAGGAAATATGTAAGGTAGAGGTAATGAGTGGTATCAGACAAGGTTGCAGTGGATCCCCACTATTGTTTGTCATGGTCGTGAATATTATAATAAAGAAAATTTGTCAAACAGAAATACAGTAGTGTGCAAATTATTTCGGACAGTGGTGAAATAATACAATTATTTGATAATTGTTGTTTATATTTGAAAAGAATACGGCAATGTTAAGATAAATAGTATATTTAATATGAAATATGACCGCCCTTTGCTTTTAGAACCAGCTTCACTCGCTCTGGCATAGTTGCAACCAAATTTAAACACATTTCTGCCACTTCTTCGTTATTGTGCCAGGCATTGATAACAGCACAAATCATATTCTGCATCGTCGAACAGTCGGTTTCCTCGATTCTGCGTTTAATTATAGCCATAGATTCTCGATGGGGTTAAGGGGAGGAGAATTCCCAGGCCAAGCTATAACGGTAAGTCCACTTTTTTCGAAGAATGTGCGCATTTTGGGAAGTATGGTACGGAGCCAGATCCTGCTGGAAAATGCCGCTTCCACCGCAAAAGTCTTTCTGCATCGAGGGAAGCAAATGAGTCTGCAGAATTTCCTTGTATTTAACGCTGTTCATCATTTCCTCAATAGTAAGTAACAAGCCGCCCTAGGCCTTTATCGCTAAAACAACCCCAAAACATTTGCTTAGGTGGGTATTTTGGCAATTGTTGAATGTGTCCTGGCTAAAGTAATTCATCTTTCTTTCGTCGTACTACCACTAACCTATGCCCATGTACTTCGAAATGCGACTCGTCTTAAAACATAACATTCTTCCAGTCAGCTGCCTTCCATCCAGCATACTTGCGTGCACAGCGAAGACGTTTTGTCTTCATAGCAGAAGTCAGTAACTGTTTACGCACCGGTTTTCTAGCAAATCTGCCAACTTGAATGAGCCTTCGCCGGACGGTTGAAGAAGAAACATTTACACCAGCTAAAGACAAATCTCTCTGGAGGTTCGTATTACGCTCTTTTCACAATGACGCCAACAGTTGACTTTGCTACCTTCATTTTCAACATGTTTTATAAGAGCTATAATACTTGCACGCTTCTTGGGTGTAATATCTATAATAATGATTGGAAGTTGAATATTCCGCCAGAACCAAGTACACCAGGAGCACGCTCTCAGCAATAATCATCCACGACAAGCTCTGGTGTAACACTGTCGGGCATAGTGTAGCTAGGGCACAACAAAACAGTTGCCAGATGTTACCAGTACACTATTCTGCATGGAAAACAAAAAAAAACTTCATTAGTGTTGCCAAAAATTAAGTCATATTATGAAATAGTCCCAAAATTTGATACTGTCCGAACTAATTTGCACACTACTATAGGTTTTAGAAATGATCTTATATACTTACCAGCGCTCTTCTTTGCTGACGATGGGTTGCTGGTAACTAACTCAGTGAGTGCAATGGAGCAGATATTGGGAGTGGTTGATAAGGCGGCGGGAGAGTGTGATTTGGAGATAAATAAAGAAAAGAGTTACTGTATGATATATAATGAAGTGAACAAGCCAGAGACTATAAAAGATGTGAAAGTAGTGGATAGGATAAAATATCTTTGCATTATAATAAATGATAGGGGAGATTGTTTTAAAGAACACAAAAATAAGAAAATAAACCTATGCAAGAAAATGGCAAATATGACTTACTCAGTTAAATCTAGATCATATAATAAATTATTAATAGGGAAGATGTTCTGGAAATCTGTTGTGTTACCCTGTGTGGCGGCTGGATCGGCACTGATAACATGGAATGCCAACGAAATAGATCAACTACAAAAATTGGAGAATTCTGTATGGAG
Organism: Ceratothoa steindachneri; assembly: GCA_963969495.1. Taxonomy (NCBI): domain Eukaryota; kingdom Metazoa; phylum Arthropoda; class Malacostraca; order Isopoda; family Cymothoidae; genus Ceratothoa; species Ceratothoa steindachneri. The sequence goes on from OZ018319.1 coordinate 158,553,924, forward strand.
GAAGATACTGGGTGCCCCTAGTTATACACCAGGTGCTACTTTGAGGGGAGTTGTTGGAGCATCTAGGAGGATGCAATATCAATAATTTAAGATACGCGGATGACACAGTAGTAATAGCTCATTCAAGGCAACAGTTACAACTAATATTCAATATAGTAAAAGAAGAAAATTAGAACAAAGGGCTAAAAATTCAGGTAGGCTAGTGCCAAGATTTGAATTACGTTGTGGAGACCAGACAGTGAAGCAGATGGAGTCGTTCAAATACCTAGGAAGTGTGGTGACGGGGGATGTAAGAAGCGACACTGAAATCATGGGAAGGATAAAAATAGCAAAGATGACATTCGGAAATATTAGAAATATATTAGCGAACAGGAAGTTATCGATAATGCAATGGTGAAGAGATGGAGATGTGGTGCTGGAGAAGAATGATGAAGATTACGTGGACAGCAAAGAGAACGAACGAAGCAGTTATGCAAATGGTAGAAGAGAAGAGAGAATTGATGAAGATGGTGAGAGGTAAACAGTTGAGATTCTTCGGTCATGTAATGAGAAGAGAAGGGATGGAAAATTTGGTTGTAACTGGAATGGTTGAAGGAAGGAGGGGAAGAGGAAGGCCAAGAGGAAAATACATGGATGGACTGGTGTAGTTGATGGGAGGCGGAACGTCGCGCGAGCAGTTCATCAGAGCTACGCGGGACAAAGGAAGATGGAAGTCCTTGGTTGCCGACTTCCTGGAGGATATGGCACAGTGGTAAGGTAAGGTAAGGTCCTAGGTAGGTGGAACAAGAGGAGAAAACTCTAGAGTTGGTGGGAGGGGGAGGACGGCGGATGGAGGAGCTGGCTTATGGAGAAATTGGGCAGCAGAAGCAGAGGGAGGAACCAGTACGACCGCAGAGTTAGAGGATTTCGCCAAAATCCGGTGCTGATGCAAAAGCAATACCGGACGACATCATCTGATCCGATCTACTTGTTAATATAACGTATACACAACGAATAGGAGATCGAGGCTTTTGGGGCTGACTCTGAGCTCAAACAAGAGTTGTGTTTTTCTGCTTAGAGCGAATTCTAATATAGTTTTGGCGCTATTCTTTTAGTTACGGAGTTATTACAAAATTTAAGCGTTGCCGATTAAATTCAAAAGGGAACTAAGAGAAAAGGGATATGGCTTTATTGATGAGTATATACAAATACAAGGCTCTTCTTTGCCGATGATGAACCGCTACTATGCACAACTCTAGAAAATATTCTTAAAAAATTACAATTGATAACAGAAATAAGCCAAAAATACGGATTAGATATGAATGAAGACAAAAACAGTATAATTTTTTTATAACATGAAAATTCAGCCCTGAAAAATTTGTAAAATAAAAGTAACGGGCAAAATTGAATATTTAGGCATAATAATTGATAACAAAAGAAATTGTTTTAAGACATACAGAAATTTGATACTTAAAAAAGGCTCAAATCTTAGAGCAAATTTAATGTATTCGATAATTTAAAAAATTGCAATAAAATAATGATCGGAAAAACATTCTGGAAATGCCTAGTGTTGCCATCAATACTGAATAGGACAAGCATAATAAATATGACAGAAACTGAAATTAATAAGTTGTAAATTATTGAAAATAAAGTCTATCGCCAGATACTGGGTGCACCCAGAGATGCATCCTTGATGAAGAGACGAATATTTTAGGGACAAATAAGATATTGTTTACTATTGAATGATCGTAATAAATTATAAAATAGCAGTGAGGAATGTGAATTGTGTTGAGGAAAAGAAGAAAACCTCAGTCACTTCCTCTTAGAATGTAACGCTCTCAAAAATGAAAGGAAGTACCTTAAAATACAGCACTCATTTAATGGCACAAAACAAGAAAAGATTAGAAAAATACTATTTGATCAAGAAAATCAAGAATTAAAAGAGGAAACAGTTTATATATGATGCGAAAGAGTCGACAAAGGTAGATAAAAGCAATAATGGCATCTACCTAACAAATTTTAGCTACAAATAACGAATCCATAAAAAAAGTGATGACAACAGACGCCCAAGCGTTTCAAGCTTGAAAGCTACAATGACGCAGTTTGGCGCCTGAGGATTTTGAAATTTTGTTCAAATTTAAATAAAAAGTGTCAAAAAAAAATAAAAGAGGCAATGAAGAAAATTAAAATAGTGTTAAGAAAGGACAAAAAAATGCCGATGCAAAGACAATACTTCCAAACTGAAGTAAAGTGGGGTGAAATTTAAGAAGAAAAATATAATATAAAGCGACTCTGGAACATCACTATCCCTCAAGAAGTTTAAACCCTCCTATGCCTAGAAAAGCAAAGGACCAACAATGATTTCACCTGTTTGGAGCCAGGCTGAAGAACTGTGGAATCTTGAAGATAACGCAAAAATGTTCGTCGTAGAGCGCTTGGGAGAATGAGTGAGGCTAGTCGAAACGGGTGAAAGCATGGAAACATGTTGACATCTCTTTTGGAATAAAGGGTTTCTTATTAGCAGTCAGCCTTGGGGCAGTAGAACAAGTTTCAGCCATCACCTGTGACAAGTCATGTAGGTATACTGATAAATCGAGAGAAGATAAAGGTCGGTCAAATAAGAAAAGATTTGACCGGGACGACAAAGGTGCGTTTGTAAACTATTTCTGGGACAGAGTAAAACGAATCCTCTATTAAGGATAAACGAATCCTAGCAAATTAATGGCAGTTTATCCACTCACGCAATACTGGAATCCGTGGGTCTTAAGCAAACCTTTACCTTGCGGAGGAAATATTCGACGGTGTCGTTCGATTGCTTGCGTTAGCTATTGGTACAGATATGAAATGAGCCAATATCTGACATGAGCGATTGTCTTCAATGTAATCTGAATTAGCTTCCAGAGTTGGTCATGATAGTGGCTGGAATACCAAATCGAGAAACCCAGGCCGAGATGAAGCTTCGAGTAACAGTCTAAACTTGAATGTTGTGAATAGCGACAGCCTCTCGCCGAAGTGTAAAACGATCGATCGGTTGTAAAAATGTAAATGCAACCACAAAAATAAAGTAAAGGACTAACTGTCTGCTGCTAACTTCGCATTAATGCCTTTTCAAAACTATTTAAGCATAACGTTTCGAGTCTGATCTTTTGACATTTCAATGATAATTATCCTTTAACGATAAGGCACATTAAAATCACAATAATAATGTAAAATTTATTAGTCAGAGAATTGCGATTAGAGTATGTCGAAATGTAAACCATGGGTTAAGCTAAAACACATACATACGAGTACCTAGGTTTCAAGTTTAATAGACTATGTAGGCAGCATAAAAACAAAAACGCTTTCCATTATTTCTAGCAATAAAATAATGATAACATGAAAAAAGACGCATTAATTATGGGATCATCTAATACATATTCTAATACTTTTCTGTATTTGAAATTGTGTTTTCAAACTAATTTATATTGAAGTATTTTAATACTTATTTAAAATACTTTGAGTAGCATCTAAATACATTGTATTTAAATACTTTTTATTATATAATGCTAAATTTATAGATATCTAAATGTCTCTACACCTACAAATCTAAATATTCTACAAATTATAAATAAACAAACAAACAATTTATTGACACCTACAGGGAGCTATAGAAGCTCATACATGGTAGGCCCTATTAAGAATAAGGCTAATTTTAGTACCTCCTCTAATATTTGTAAGCTATTTTAACTTTATTTTCTTTTAAATATTTATCGAATTTCTTCTTTATAATTTCTGTTTGAAGACCTGACTACTTTTTGTGGTAGATTGTTCCAGACTTGAAAGATGCGGTTGCTGAAGGCAAATTTTCCTGTTGATGTTTTAAATTTCCACCTCTTCATCTTTTTGTCGTGTGCTGGCGCCGCTGTCACGCGTGTCAAATTAAAAAGATTTTCTGCCGTATCGGGCATATTCATCAATAATTTATATGTTTTAATTTGTTTCCCCATTTTCCCTCTATGTTCTAGGGAAAAACGAGTGAGTATTTTAAGCCTATCATTGGAACTAAAATGTTTTATTCCTCTTATCATTTTCGTATAGCAACGCTGTACTTATTTAATATCTACATCTCATCTCTAGTTAATTATGTAGACCAGAAGGGCCAGCATAATCTAATAGAACTACAATGTTTTATTCCTCTTATCTTTTTTGTATAGCAACGCTGTACTTGTTTAATATCTACATCTCATCTCTAGTTAATGATGTAGGCCAGAAAGGAGCAGCATAATCTAATATAGGTCTGACTAATGGCGTGTATAGTTTTAACATCGTCTCTGAATTACGCCAGGGTTGCCAATTCCAAATTTTAAAAAGCACCGTTTTGCTCATTAAAAAGCACTAAATATTTTTTTAAAAGCAATAATATTTTTAGAAATATATAAAAATATGTTTTAAAACTTTAATGAATAAAATGATATGAACAAATAGTTACCTTGTTTTTAATCAATAATGATTGGGAAGTCAACTTCTTTTCATGTTGAAGCTTCAGGCTCACTCTTCCAGGCTAATTTATAGCAATCCAGGGATCTAATCTTCTTCACTAATTCTATTGGGAGTGAGTAACTATAGCAGCATTTTTCATTTCGTTTGAGTCCATATTTTATATTTAAAATCGCCCTTACAGTGTTTAAGCTTAACCGATTTCGCTCAGTCGATTTAATAAGTTCATATGACTAAATAATCTTTCCAAATCAGCATTTGCATGTGGCATGGTGAGAATTGTCAAAGCTAATGTTGAGAATTTTTCAAATGGATTTGTCCAGTCGAATTCCTATACGATGATATCTCAATCCAAAAGGCAACTGTATCTGAGACTTGTGTCCACTGCATTGATAGCAAATTTCTCCATTGAAAATCAATTTGTGTCAGAATCTCTGGATCGTCATTAAAATGCTTTGCAAGGTCTATAATTCTTAGTTTAATTGGTTTGAGGCATTCTGTTACACTGAAATAACCCATTGCTTTTAAAAGACTAAAATTCTCAGGAAGACGCTGCCAAGTTTGTTCTAAAACTTTTACAATAAAATTTAGGCATCTCTCTCTTATCTCACTCTCTTCTTGTTCAGTAAAATTACATTCCGTGATTTCTTTTTCAAATTGATAACCAAGATATAGTTTTGGATCAAGATAATCTTGCATTGAATCTTTTTCATTCAATTTCTTTCCTGGAATTAGAATAATTGAACCTAGTACATCGATGAGATGTTGAAGATCATTTAATAATTTCGTTGGGTCTTGTGTTTCTGCTTCAAATTTTTTATTCACTCTGATATTCGGAAAGAATGTATTTTAGAAAGATGAGATAAACATAGTTTTTCTTATCACAAAACATCAAATAAAGCATTTCGGCAGAATACCAACGTTCTTCATATTCCTTGCAATTTGAGTTTTTAATTCTATCCACTGATCCAAAATTCTTACCACTGAAGATTCAAGTGACATCCATCTTGTTGTACTAAGCTGAACAAGCTTTAATGGCTGATTTCCATCATTTATTGTTGCAAACATTTTTTAAATATTTTGATTGGCGAACTGAAGAATATGAAAACTAGCTGTAAGTTCCTTTTAATAAAAAATCGAGATTTCTTAGCAAATATTCACTTGCAGCATGTGACACATCAAGTTAGAGGGAATGACAAACACATTTTATGAGTATAAGATGAGGAATCTCTCTATTTAATATCGTATAAACACCATTGTTTACGTCTGTCATGACTGAAGCTGCAGGGGTGCGAAGATGTATCAGAGAGAAAATTCCTTCCAACGCGAGAATATAAATAGCCGATTAAATTACCAACTCAGAACGGACTCGCCGTAGCGTGATGGCTAGAGTGCTGGCATTTGAATTCAAAGACCCGCGATCGAAACTCCCAAAGTCAACAATTTTTACGAAGAAAATTCACGAAGAAAACGGAGATCAAGGAAAATGCTTTAAGGACCACTCAAGACGACTCAAGATAAAATGGATCGCCTCAATAAAAAAAAAACGGAAGAAAACGACTTCAAGGGCTAACTCATCAAATCAACAAGAAATCATCACGTCATCAAGAATCAAGGAGAAATCATCACGTCATCAAGAATTAAGAAGAAATCATGACGTCATCAAGAATTAAGAAGAAATCATCACATGATCTAGAATTTGGAAGGAATCATCACATCAAGATAAATGCAAGTTAATATGAAGATACATCAAGAAAAGAAAATCGAAGATCAAGAACTAACCCAGCCAAATTAAAGAAGAAAGAATCTCAGCCAACAAGAATACCAAGAGTCACATAAATGGAAGACAAATGTTTCAAGGAGCAACTTCAGTCGAGAAGAGATAAATAGATTCGAATATAGAAAATCTCAAGATTAAGTATAATATGGATAAATAAGTAAAAGTTATAATAAATGCCCCCCCCCTCCCCCCGCCATAAAGCATTATCTGTGCCTATTGCAATTAGATTTTGCAAATTAAGATTATGCTTTTCTAGGCATTCTTTTAATGCATTGTTGCCCTAAAGTATGACTCACCCTATTGGTATACGATGAGGTTATACTCGGAAAACCATATCTTAAACGCATTTTTAATTAATTATTTGCATCAATTAGTTGAACACACTACAAGAGAAAACAAGACACTTTAGTTAGTTTTAAGTAACACGGAAACTTTAGTTGATGGGTTTGAAGTTCAGGAACCACTCATTGGTATTTAACATCAAAGGAAACTTTAGTTGATGGGTTTGAAGTTCAAGAACTACTCATTGGTATTTAACATCAGAGCAAACTTTAGTTGATGGGTTTGAAGTTCAGGAACCACTCATTAGTATTTAACATCAAAGGAAACTTTAGTTGATGGGTTTGAAGTTCAAGAACTACTCATTGGTATTTAACATCAAGCAAACTTTAGTTGATGGGTTTGAAGTTCAGGGACCACTCATTGGTATTTAACATCAAAGGAAACTTTAGTTGATGGGTTTGAAGTTCAAGAACTACTCATTGGTATTTAACATCAAAGCAAACTTTAGTTGATGGGTTTGAAGTTCAGGAACCACTCATTGGTATTTAACATCAAAGGAAACTTTAATTGTTGGGTTTTGAAGTTCAGGAACCACTCATTGGTATTTAACATCAAAGGAAACTTTAGTTGACGGGTTTGAAGTTCAGGAACCATTCATTGGTATTTAACATCAAAGGAAACTTTAATTGTTGGGTTTGAAGTTCAGGAACCACTCATTGGTATTTAACATCAAAGGAAACTTTAGGTGATGGGTTTGAAGTTCAGGAACTACTCATTGGTATTTAATATCAAATATGATTTCATTAATCAGAGAAGAGCGCAAAAGGTATATGCATTTAAATTAGCAAACTTCCACGTGATTATAGATGAATTAAAAGAATGGGATTGGCATAGAGAACTCAGTAATAAAATCCCTGCTTCTGTTTACAGCGTCATCATTAATCACATTAAGGATCTTCAGAACAGATATTACCTTACAAAAACGGTTTAAAATATTTGAGGAACAAACCTTTTGGATTAGTCAATTTCTGAAGATTCTCTGATAGGTCAGAAACGGTCACTTTATAAGCAGTTAAAAGTTAACCAGGAATTAGAGCAAAAAATTATCAACCTCCAAAAGCAGAGAAAGAGAGAATTGAATGCAGCAACTAAATGCTGGTACGAAAATAGATTAGCAGAAAGGTCACGCGATAATCCAGAACCATTCTATAGGCATAGGTGGGCGCAATAACGAAAAAATGTATCACGATAACCGATAAATCGATAAAGATAAGCTTATCGGCGATAACTAATAATCGATAACTGACAATAAATTTATCGCCCGATAAGGTAATAACCGCTAAATCCCAAATTGTAATACAAAATTGATTATTGACTATATAGAGAACGGAAGAAGCACGGGAACATAGGGAAAAATCATCAAAGAACGCGTAAAACCGGTAGCGCGCAGGATCAACATCTCGTGACCTCTCGTTGGACAGCTGGTTCCCAGCTTGGGCCTATCTATTTCTGCCTCCAAGGCACGCGGGGCTCGCCCCTGTGCTAAACTGGAACCGAAAACTGAAATTATCGATTATCGCTAGTTTGAAACCAAAAGTATCGGCGATACCGATGAATCGATAACGCTGAAAAAATATCGGATAACCGATAACCCGATATCGTTATCGCGATAACGCCCACCTATGTCTATAGGTACTATAGAACCAAAAACAGTCAGTTCAAATGCTAAAACATAATGACCGATTAGTTCAAAATTATCTCGAAAAGGTAACATCTTGAATAATTAGTTTGCTTCAGATTTTAGTCGTGACGTGACTCTCTAAGTTACTACTATGTCTGTCGGGTGGATGGTAACCATTTTGTTACTTTTCAATGAGTTTATTGGCAATACCATCTTAACTATTCGGCTGATTCTAACGAAATTTGAAACCCTTTATGTTTTGTTGGGATTTTTTTTACATTCTCTTCCGGATTATATAATTGCCAAGGTCCTCCTCAGGTTAGTCCGGGAATTATTAACAGAAAACTAATTATAGGTCGGATTGCCAAACTTGTTGAAAGTTTTGAAGGTCATAAGGTCATAAGTCAGAATAATTGAGAGTACGTGCCTTAGGTCTGTTGACCTTGTTAACGAGGATAATGCGAATTTAAATTATGAAAGACAAGAAAACATAAATAAAAACATTCCCAAAATGAATGAAATAAAAGAGTTACGGCAGATGATGTAAAAAATGCAATTAATAAATTAAGTTTTGATAAAGCTATCGGAGTATTAAGGAAGTTAAGGACGAGTTTCCGCTTTACTCCTTTTTATGTTTAATTACTTTCTGGCGGCAAATTTTTGTTTCCAGGGATTGGAAACTGGCCAATGTTGTTTCCTTATTCCAAAAAGGTAGACGTGAGGAAAAGGAGAATTATCGGCCAGTAAGCTTAACTTAACTTCACCTATATGTAAAAGAATGGAGTCAATTACATTGTACAACAAATTTCAGTGTCAAGAAAAACACATAGATCTCCCTCCCTTGCTACTTTTAAACGTCTCCTGAAGACTCATCTCTTCAAAATTGCCTTCTCTTCCCTCTAAACTTTCTCTACACTCGCTACACAACCTGCGCTCTGTGAGGGCTAACAGCCCTAAAGGGGGCATTATAAATACCTTTTATTATTATGTGCATTTTATTATAAGGCTGAGTGTGCGGAATTCGAATTTGCTAACAAACATTTCCTATCACGGAACATTTTCTTGGAAATTGCCGATTTAATAATTATGCAATTGATACCGATTTCCACGATACCATAAAAATATTTCACCCCCAGTCAGATTAAATGTCTCCATTGTAATTAATTTATGAATATATAATAAATCAGCATGTTTGTTAGCACTTAATAATGTATTAACCTACATTTTAGTATTTACTTCTTCGTTTGTAAGACGTCTCGGGTGTCTCACGCTTCAGGTTACAGCAGAAGTTAGTCAGCATAGCAGGAATCCATTTTCCCTTATACCTGTTTTCCATTGACGCTATATTTTGATGGAACATTTCTCCATGCTCATCATTCACATCTCCTGTATTCGCTAGGGAGAAGGATATATGAGAATGAAGAAAGTGTATCTTCAGTGACATTGCATCCGAGATCTTGGTAACACTTGATTAGACTCTCCACTTTACGCTCTCTCTGGGCCCCTTGGTGCTTACCCAGAAATCCTTTGCATACCTCTTTGAATACATGTCAGGCCGCTAGCTCAGTTTCCTTCATTGTCGCCTCGAAGTCCTCACCAGCTATAAGTTGACGAATCTGAGGGCCTACGAATATGCCTTCTTTAATCTTGGCATCACTTATTTTAGGGAAAATCGCTCTGAGGTACTGGAAACATGGCTTGTTATGTTGCAGTGCTTTGGTAAATTGCTTCATTAGGCCTAGTTTTATATGCAGTGGTGGCAAAATAATTTTCTTCTTCTTAACTAGTGGATCATGAATTACATTATGGCATCCAGGCGTCATAGTTTCCCGAGGTGACCATTCTGAGCGTATATAATGCTGTGATATAGCCCTACTGTACCACATGCAAAGGAAGCACATACACTCAGTGTATCCAGTTTGTAGCCCATTAAGTAGGGCTACTACTTTCAAGTTCACACAAATTAGCCACTCATGCTCCTTGTAACTTATACAGTCTAGAATAAAAGCAAGGATCTCTTAAAATGACTGAGTGAGCAACTGGAACTGAGAGCATGGCGTTCCCAATGTGCAACAAAACCCCTTTTATGCTGTAAAGGGATGCATATATAAATAACATCCACTCATTTGGTTCATAGGTTAGCTCAAGGGCATTGAATAGGCCTCTGCTATCATTACAAAGCTTGAATGTCGAACTGGGCGAATAGCAGACTGAAGATCTGGATACATGATAGATTGCTTGCCTTTTCTGTTGCGACCTGCAGTTAAATAAAATTAAATCAGACTAAAAATGAATATTACTGGCTGTGATCACTTGCAGAAATAGTGGAAGTACAACATATTATATATTTTGATCTTTATATCTGGTACATATCTTGAAAATATATTAAAGACTAGGAAAGAAAACACATTGAATACCCACCTTAAATATCTGTTAAGCAGAAGTAGCAATCCGTTGAATGATCCTTTGGTTCCCTCCAAACCATTGGTACGCCAAACATAAGGCCAGGCCCTCTGCCTTTCACCGAGGCAGAAAAGGAACTTGTACACTTGACACAACATATGTGAGGTGCCCAGCGTTTGTCCTGGTCACCTGCTTTACATCCAAAGTGCAGCTCATAAAGTTGCTTCGCATGTTTAATCAAACCTCTCTTCTATTGTCTTACTGTAACGATCCACATATATAACAGAAACTGTCTTGAATTTTTGCATTCTCTACGGCATTTTAGTTTCGTCTCTTGTAAAGAAAAAACACTGTAATATGTGAAAAATAATATAGATAGTAACAGCAACAAATATTAAATAAAAAAGTAAAAATAAGAAACATTTATAGTAAGTTACAAAATTTCCAAGCGTTACGTAACAATTACCACGCATTTGAACCCATGTAACTAAACAAATATTGAGTATACTTTCATAGGTTAGGTTGACAATACCTTAGGAACATCCCATTAAAGTTATATTAAAATCCCTTTATAACTTTTAGAGTTGTTAGTTTCGGCCCAATCCTGTTTTCATTCAATCCCTACGAGAAACTGGAGGGTCGCAGAAAGAGACGGACGTTATTTATATTCGTGATTTACGCAAAAAATACCCCTAGAAAAGGTTATTCTTATCCGGTTTTTTATTGTTGTACAATATTATTGATTTAAAATTACGCAATCATTTGAAGAGACATCAACTTTTAGTAAATAGACAACATGGTTTCAGGAAAGGGATGTTGTGTGTCACTAGTCCGATCACATTTTATGAACATATAGCAAAAGCTGTCGATTCAAGTTCTAGTTACGATGTGGTGGATCTAGATTTTTCTAAAGCTTTTGATAAACTCTCGTTCAATATCCTTCATTCAATGCTAAAAGCTACGCATATCCATGAGAAAAGATAACTCGGATTAAAAATTGGTTGACAGATCGTAAGCAGAGAGTAGTTTTAAATGGGTGACATCCAATTGGCTGCCGATAATTAGTCGAGTTCCTCAAGGTTACGTTTTGTGATCCTGCTGTTTATAATTTCCAGAAACACAGGTTCTGGAATGAATTGCCAAGTAAATTCATTTGTTGACGATACTAAACTTGGGCAGATAATAAAAGATAAGGAAGACTCAAATAGGTTTACAAAATTGCCTGAATATGTTAATTAAATGGTGCAACAAATCTTGCATGAATCTTAATGCTTCCAAATGCACCATTTGACTCTCCAGAAATAATAATCCTAAATTTAAATATTATCTCCAAGATAATGAGATTATAGAAGTAAAAGAGCAGTTCGATCTAGGAGTTAAAATAGATAATAAATTCCTTTTTCTCCAGTCAATGCATTGGAATTATAAATACTGTAAAGCAAAAAGAGTCGCATCATTTAATAACGCGTAATCAGGGTTGCCAACTTAGTGCTTTTTTCGTCACTTTTAGTGACAAAAATTATAGTTTAGCGCGTCCGCGTAATTTTAGTGCCTTGTAATATAGTTAATGCAAACTTTAATTTTAAAAATTAATTATTTGGGACATGACACACACTGATTATATATATATATATATATATATATATATATATATATATATATATATATATATATATATATATATATATATATATATATATATATATATGAGGAATTAAACCACATTCTCCGAAGACAATTTAATTCAGAACAGTTTCGGTGTATCTCACACCCTTTTTCAACTGACACTGGATAGAAAATATAAGAGAAGTGCATACAAGCATAACACAAGGTCAGATCGTGAAAGATCCCCTCTTTTTTCCCCAATCCCCTACTTGTGGCTAATCTGGGGGGGGGGGCCTAAACATATTGAAGGGCTGACATTTTACTATTTTGTTTATTTGCTTTCTTATTACAGGATTAAAAGAAAATTGACCCTCAGTTCCTAATTTAAATCTATCTGAGGGTCAATTTTCTTTTAATCCTGTAATAAGAAAGCAAATACACAAAATAGTAAAATGTCAGCCCTTCAATATGTTTAGGCCTACCCCCCCCCCCTCCAGATTAGCCACAAGTAGGGGATTGGGGAAAAAAGAGGGGATCTTTCACGATCTGACCTTGTGTTATGCTTATATGCACTTTTCTTATATTTTCTATCCAGTGTCAGTTGAAAAAGGGTGTGAGATACACCGAAACTGTTGTGAATTAAATTGTCTTCGGAGAATGTGGTTTAATTCCTCATCTTTTCTTGCGATATTGCATTAATTTCCATCATATATATATATATATATATATATATATATATATATATATATATATATATATATATATATATATATATATATATATATGAGTTAAATATTAATGAACATGTTTTGAACATGGCTGTAATCTGTTCGCGCATGACTCAGCAGTTGATCAGTTTAACGTATTTACAGCTTTGTGCACTGGTATTTAATTTTCTTTCTCTATTCATGAACTTAAGTTGTTTTGTGATCAAAAAAGAGAACTAAACAGGCTAATTTAAAGATTTATTTATTAGTAACACGTGTGAAATAGGACAATAAGTGCTTATATGAAATTATTTTTTACCCGTTCCAGATGAGTAAAAAATATTCACAGCACTTTAGAGGAGAATGGGTGTCAAATCCAAAATACAAAAACTGGTTAAAAAGAGTGGAAGGTGATGATACGAAATCATTTTGTAATTACTGCAAATGTGTTCTTCATGCTAGATTAAGTGATATAGACCAAAATAGTAACACTAATAAACACATAAAGGATGAAGCATCTTTCAGTTGTCAAAGTCAAACAGCTAATATTTGCAACTGTTGCACCTAGTACTGATTTAATTGCGAAACAAACTGAAGGACAGTTAGCATTATTTATTGCTGAACATTGTTCCCTACGATCTGTAGATCACTTAACTGAGTTATGTAATGAGTGCTTTAGTGATGCGAAACAAAAGAAAATTAGGCTTAAACTATCAAAATGCACAAACATTATTACTAATATTTTTGGTCCGCATTTTAAAGAAGAGTTAAAAAATTATTTAAGAACTGCCAAGTACAGTTTAATAATTAATGAATCTAATGGCATTTATGTCACCAAATTACTAGGAATTGTTATTAGTTATTAATCAGAATTTTAAAAAGAATTATCGTAACTTATTTGGATTTAGTTCAATTTTTCCTTTACCAAGGGAAACTTTTACTGCCTCCTTCCACACCTCTTTAAGCTTTGATATTAGTGTGACCTTTTGATTTGAAACATGTGGTTTGAATAGAGAATTAGCTTTGGTCCACTGATTAATGAAGCTCTGATACATGTCTTTTACCAGCTGGTCCACTTCATAATTTCTCCGGTCATCTTCACTTTGCTCCCTCAAAATATCTTTTATTGTTGGTAACTCAGACACCATCAGCTCTTGCCCAGTCCCCCCAAAATTAGTCAGATGAGAACTTGATTTGGACTTTGTCTTGATATTCGCCATCGTCACACTAATCTTAGGTATATCTGGAAATGAAAAGATGGCACTTAGATTAAGAAATAATCTCTACCAAATAATTATATGTTATTCTAAAATGATCCACAGCCTTTACTAGCATTCAATTAAATGTAAATGCTCTATAAACAGTTACCAATTACAATAGTTACCAGAACTTGCAACACTACTGGAATATGGCTTTCCACTGAGAAATGAGTACTGGCTACTTTTGGAGTTAGACCAAACTAAATTAAGGGTTATTTTTAACAGGTTTCCTACTTCTCATGTCTCTCTAATACATTTTTACAGACAAATATCTTTCAGCCTACATAAATGTATTGATGATAAAAAATGGTAAATTTGATCTTTTATGGGTAACTAAATTAATAGTAAAATATAGTAAATGACCCAGAACTAACAATATTTCAACTTCAAACTGATGTAGGTTAGATCAATCAGAATTTAACTTTTCTGCCAAAAGTATGTTCTTTTCACCAATATTCATCATTTGGATACCCCTCATCACCAGTTTCATAAAATTCTAGAGTATGACCCACCCTAGAATACCAATCAACTTCCGGAAGATTGAAATCCCCTACAAAGCATACATTTTTCTAATTATTGGTTGAATTAATATCTCTAATTAGTGTAAGGTTTTGTATACTAATCTCATAACTAAAGAAAAAGCTTTAATGTTAATTTTCATCCAGATTGACTCGCTGTGTTGTCGATTTAGAACCTCCTATGTTTTTCGTTTTTAAGTAAAACAAGACAACACCTCCTTCTATCACGAGTCTATCCTTGTTTATTAGTGTGTATACCGGAATTTGAATTGGCGATAGAGAGTCACTGTTTTCTCTATGCAACCACGTTTCAGTAATGGCTAGAATGTCGTAATGATAGTTAAGACTAATTACATTTAGTTCATTAAATTTATTCCGGATGTTTCGAGCATTGCAAGAGTACAACTTATTATACGGGTTTTTTTTTGCTGCCTTCCTTTTGTTATCATCATTTTCCTTTTATTTATATCATCTACCTTTTCACTGTTATTTTAATTGCACTAATATATGGGGAGCTGTTATTATCTTGAGCTATTTTCTTCCGGTTTGTGCACCCATGAATTAAGAAGTTTTCCACGAACTGCGGCAGTGCGAAAATTTGGGGGAGGGTTTATAACACATTTATCTAAAAGCATACCTAGTCGTGCCATTCCTATACCATTGAAATGAACACCATCCCTTCCAAAGAGATCTCTTTGATTTATAAAACTGTCCCAAACGTTAATAAATCTTATATTTAATGATAAACATAAATTGTGTAAGATATTGTTTGCTTTCACTGCTTGATCTGTTTCGTAGTTCGTCCATCATAGTTTTGGCCTTGGTCAGGCACTGTAACTGGATAAATCATGGTAATAAGTGCCGGATTAAGATTTGGTAAGACTCTAAGCCAGTGATTTCCAACGCGGGCGTTGTTGAGGTACAAGGGGGCGCTGTAAAATGTTGCTTCACTTAGGGGGTGTTCGGCATTTATTCAATGTTAACCATATCAAGTTTAAATATTACTTAATTATTATAGCATACCTACTCGTTGGACCTGTAGAAATTTATAGAAATACTGCAACTCTGTGGAAAGCAAAAAATCTGCAGAATTGCAGAAATTTCATCGAATTATGCAGAAAATTCTCCTGGGTGCCAGTGATGTGACAATTGATTACATTTTAACTCTGCGGCCAAGAAAAAATTAATGTCGATACTTATGTAAGTGCAATTATAAATTTGACTATTATACAGATTTAAAAACTATGCATTATTTGCATAGCTTAATATTGTAAACGCATCGTATTAACAGTATTGTACGACTAGTTGTTGTTACTTCTTCACGCGGCATTTGGTTTGCAATGACGTGTTTGATGCCAATTATTACTGAAAAGTTTTGTTTGATGATGTTTTAATAAACCTCTGATAGCTGATTATAGTTTGCTATAACTTCTTCAATAATGCCAAACATGCTTGAGGTTCTATCTGTACTTGTATAAAATAAGTATACAAAGCTTCCACCCGTTATTCCTGCTTTAGACTTGATGCGTTTTGTACTTGTATAAAACATGCACGTAACAGCCACACTCTCTTGGGTCCACGCTTGTTTTGGATTGTTGTTAGTTTCCGCGTAAGTTCTGTGTTGGTAAGTGTTGTTCCTTTGCGTGATATTAGTTATTTAGTGATTTTTTGCAATAGTTTTCACATAAGCTTTGATGTTGTAATCTTTTTCATAACATTTATCCATATGCAAGTAGTAGGAATGGTGATTTTTGTATAACTTTAATAACTCTATACAAACTTAATCATCGTCTTGCTAACACATATTTTTGCAGTTTTCCCCTTTTCCAGTTTTATGTTTGCCGTGCCCGATTATTTCAATTGTGAGTTAGGCATGTTTCCTGTAGCCATTATTGGTGGGGAAATTCTGTGTTTGCCATTTACTGATCTATTTGAATTATAGTGACCGTGTTTAACTACCCATAATCATGTCTGAAAACTCTTCAAAACGAAAGTGCAGACAATGTAGTGTTGAATATTTGAAGTTTGGATTTATTAGTTGTCCTAATAACAACCAACTGCCAATGGGCCTTCTCTGTTATAAAGTGTTATCTAACGAGGCCATGAAACCATCCCAAATTTCTGATCACTTAAAGAAGATTCATCTTTATAAAGAAAAAGAGAATTTGTCATATTTTCAAACTTTACGAGACAGATTTAACAACAAAAAAAACATTGGCTCCTTTATAACAAAGCAATCTCAAAATGAGACGATGGACTTGTTTGTTCGTATAATATCTCCAAAATGATTGTTAGGTCTGGTAAGCCTCATACAATTGGAGAAAAACTGATTTTGCCAGCTATAGAGGAAGTCTTGCGTACAGTAGTACATCATCCTTCACCAAACATAATTGCCAAAGCGATTCCACCCTAGTAGTAATACTGTTCAAAGAAGAGTTGACGAAATGGCCGAAGAATTGATAAATCTCTTAACGCTGTTATTACATCAGTAAATATAATAAAATGCCATCCCCTTAATTCCCGAATATTTCGACCGCTCTGTGATAACAATGATGAAGAATCTGATTGTTTTCTTTTACATACCGAAGTGAGGTGGTTATCGGAAGGAAACTGTTTAAAGCGACATTATTCATTTTTCAACAGCATAATACAATTTTTCCGAGAGAATAAATATGGTCATTTGAGTGATGAATGCTTAGCTTGCAAGAAGGACATTGCCTATTTAAAAAATATCTTCAGCATATTCAACGATCTGAATTTGCAATTGCAATGCTATGATTTAACTCTTATCAAAGCAAAATCTAAAATTTGCGCATTCTTGGACAAGCTTTCCTTATTCAAGAATAATATTGGTCGTAAGAATCTGTCTCTGTTTCCAAGTCTAAATGAACTGGAATATGATGAGACTAATAATTCCATATTGGATGATGACCTCTTGATTTATTGCGAACCTTTGAAAACGTTACACGAGGACATGAGCTGTAGATATCAAGATGTCATAAATATGAAAATACCTGACTGGCCGATAAACCCATTTACAGATGCCTATACAAATGAAACTAATCTTGTAATGCAAGAAGAGTTAATTGGTTTAAAAAACAACTTCGAATTGAAGCCTCTATTCAATCATACCAGGAATTTCGGTTACAAAACGAAATTCCTGAAAAGTATCCAAAGCTGTGGGAAGCAATTAAACTATATTTCATAGCTTGCCCATCTTCATATATGGCTGAACGCGGGTTTAGTGCAGTTACCTGACTTCTCACAAAACAAAGAAACCACCTGCAAATCACAAAAAGAGGAGATTTAAGGTTACTTCTTAGTAGGATGGAACCTAGGGTGCAAGAGTTAGCCAAAAACCACCAAAGTCAACCATCTCATTAAAACATATTGAGGTAAGTTTTCAATGAGATTCTTCTAAATTTTTATATTTAAAATAATATGTTTGTAACTTAAGAACGATGTAATTCCATTGACAAAGGGGGGGGGGGCATATCAAAAGATTTAGTATGTATCCAAGGGGGCGTTAGTTCAAAAAAGGTTGGGAAACACTGCTCTAAGCTATAGAAAATTTTGAGGCCTCTGTACATAAATTAAGAGACTACACCAGATAATCTCACAGAGTTTGAAAATATACATCTCTTTTAATTATTAAATAAAGCATTTAAGGTGAAAATACGAAATATTTTCAAAATAATACATTTACTGATTATATAAGGTCACCGGACAAAGAAATTAGTCACGTAGTGAGTTTAAAATAGTTTAAACTGCAAAGGACTGTAGTTAACATTAAACGAGGAGAATCGGGAGCTTACTCCTTGGGAAGTGCGTGACGGGATTCATAGACTCAGCAAATGTGGTATGGTGCAGTGCCGGTCTCCTACGCTCTGTATGAAATAGGACGCAATCAAATGTGACTGACTGGCTAAAAGGAGTGATTGCAATTCAGTACGTAAAAGGCCATCCTGTGTACGATGTAGTGGAATTTGCTATGTTTCTACGCGTGCTGTCGCAAGGGTCTACTCGCAATAGCGAAAATCCCGGTGTACAAGAAATCTCTGTCAGAATTGTGGCCGAAAGACGATATTGACGGACTGAGACGACTGTGCTGTTTCACGGCTTGTGACTAAAAATCGCTGGTCTTCAAGGCAGGGATTGCTGCAAGACGTCAATACAGCTCTTTCGGTGCCCATTACTGAAAGAACAGTCCACAGTGAACTGTATAGCATGAACATATAAAACAGAATGGCAAGGAAGAGGCCTTTGCTCACTTCTGCCTTCAAAGGTACCCAGTTTAAGTGAGCCAAGAGACACAAGCAGTGGACCGTGGAAGATCTGAAGCGCGTTATCTGGTCAAACGAATCATGTTTTTGCCTGTATGTGAATGATGTCTGGCGCCGTGTTCATCCTAGACCTCATGAGGCTTTCAAGGAAGATTGCGTACAGGATGCGGTTCAATCTTGAGAATGCTCTGTGATGTATTGGGGGTGCTTTAATTATGCGGAAATGGATCTATTGGTTGAAGTGACAAAGAATTTGGACCAGCATGCCTACATCAAGCTGCTAGACGACAAGATGTTGCAGTTCTCCCTTCATATTAACACAGAATGTAACATTACAATCCATATACTCCAAGACGACAACTCCCGAGTTCACCGGGTTAGAACTGTGACCGATTGACATGATGAACATACAGAAAAAAATCATTCATCTGAAATGGGCCCCAAAATCCCTTGATCTG
The DNA here is from genome assembly GCA_963969495.1 of Ceratothoa steindachneri. Lineage (NCBI taxonomy): Eukaryota > Metazoa > Arthropoda > Malacostraca > Isopoda > Cymothoidae > Ceratothoa > Ceratothoa steindachneri. Next base: position 158,573,355 of record OZ018319.1, read on the forward strand.
AACCCCATCGAAAATCTACCTCGAACAAGGTTTCGGAATCATATGAAATATGTCCTCAAATGATATTCTACGTAGCTTATCACTTTCTATGCAGATAATGTCATAGTTGCTCTAAGTCCATTTTTATTCCCTTTAGCATTGAAAATCACCTTTCTTCTGAACAATTTTTCATTATCAGACATAGTCGGAATAATACTTCTACATTAGGAACAAGGTCAACAGAGCTAAGTCGCGTGGTCTCAATAATTTATTATTTTTTTTAATTTAATTAACAAACGTATTATCAATTAAAAAACAGTTCATCTGACTTTACAACCTTCAAAACTTTCAAAAACTTATTGAAAAGTAAAATTATTACAATCCGATCGACAGATAGGCTAAAATAGTAACTTATAGAGGCGCGGGCGCGCAACAAATATTCATGGTAAAATTGTGTTTTCCTGGATAATTTTGAGTGATATAGGAATGGAAGTGCCTCAATTCACCCGTAAGGTTGGTTAATATCAACATCTTTCGGATTCTCTCTCATCAAAGATTTTACCGCTCTGCGTAGGGATTTCTCTGAAGCCTTTAACTCACTAAAAAAATATTTCCACTATACATATATGTATCATATTGTTGCTCTTACACTTGTTTTCTTCAAGGAATTACGAGTATATTATATGATTGGAGGATTTCACTCGAAATCTGTCTCTTGAAGTAAGCTCTTCATTAACATCAGGTGCAGCTCTATCGTTTGCTTGTCTTTTCTCATTCTTTCTTTTCCCTGCACATTTTCATTGTAAGTCAGGCAGTTTTGATTTAGCTTTTTGCTAAATATCAGCAAAATTGTTTCGAATATTTATTGCAAAGTAGGAATGTGGTGTAGAGATTTGGGTATGTGTTAAGTGAAATCTGTGGATCCTGTAGTGCCTGTTTTTTTGTTTAAAATCTTCCATCAAACAACTCCATACGTGAAGCATAAAAACAAACTCCAGTTCCTCCATTTTTTTTCAAGGGAGCACAAGTTCGCAGTCTTGCATCACCCTTTTCACTTAGGTCTAGAGCATCAATGATTGACCTAAAACTCCCATATATGGCATATACCTCTTTGGCACGAACCTATCACTTAGTATAGGACTGATACTTAGGTACTCTGGAGTCTGTATTCAAGAAAAATAACAACAGAGCTCACTTCTTTTTATAAGATGAATAGAAAATGCATATTTTTTGCACAACAGAAAAAAAGTTACTAGATCTTAACAATTTACTTCGGCACAGCCAACAAGATTTGGTGAATGGCCAGCAGAAAGAATATAAATAGAATGCTCGTTTAACTTTAGAATTTTTTGCCTCATTTCATTGTATTTACCGATCATATTAGTTGCATTATCTTATGTCTGTCCACAGTATTTACCGAACAACTTTGCAGTCTTTACTTACATAATCCACCCCCATATCCGCCATACTTTCACCACTGAGATTTCTCAACTCAAGGAAAGCTAGAAATCTTTGAACAGGAATATTATCATCAGGCGTAACAAATCTCGCTATAGCAGTTAGCTGATCCGCATGTCAAGGTGCTGGTCACCTTGGGTTTGAGGATCCCATTTGTTGCTGGATTAAAATATTTGTCGTTTGGCACCTTTTTTTTAGTTGTTCTTCAAGATGCTGCTTTTTTTATTGTAAGGTTTAAGGTAAAGAACTAATGGTTGCTGCCCAATCCGAGTGGATTTTATATGACAGCTAGGATAAAACGAAGTAAATCATCTATAAAAGGTGGAGGAGACCACTTTGTGATAAAAAAATTTAAAAACTAAGGGTTAAAAGATCCCTCTACCAATATGAATCGAAGGCGGGTGTGTTGAGAAATAGTTAAAAGGGTCGGGAAACAGGACAACTGGAGAGTGGCGAAATGGGTGCAATCTAATAAAAGGTGGGCAACCGATTGGTCCCCACCACAAAAACGACAGCAAGGGCTGATTTGAACATCACCCGAAACTCGGCAAAGGGCTACTTCTAACGACCGCATTCTATGACGGCTCGAGGGCCAAGAGTGAACAGAATTTTTAATTTTGTACATTTTGGATGATGAACAGTCATCCCATTCATTCTGCCACACTTGAAAAATATACTTTCTTAGTGAAGGAAAGTAGTCCCTAAAAGGCAGAGCCGTGTTCTCCGAGGACAGAGAATGTGCTGAGCGGGTCAGCCGATCAGCCCTCTCGTTGCCTAGGACTCCTACATGGCCAGGGACCCAGCAAAAAATAATTCTATATCGGGACGCATTTTGGATCAGCCAGTTGCAAATTTCTGTGACTAAGGAATGGGACACATTAAAAGATCTAATTGGCTGTAAAACACTCCTTAAGTCGGAAAAAAGGACACAATCATTAAATTTAAAATTTGGATGAGTCTAAAGGCTAAAAGGATTGCTGAAAGTTCAGGGGTAAAAATGGAGGCTGCTGGCGGCAAAGATAAAGTTAGGAATTATCCTCCTGGGGAGATGGCTGCGGCGCCCATGCCACTGTCCGACTTAGAACAGGCTCTAAGAACAGGCTCTTAATGATGCGAGGGTCCATGGAAGACTTCTCCAGGCTCCAGATGTAGGTACATACTGTGGGGAGAGGAGTACGCCAACTAGGGGTCAGTAAGGATGGAAGGGTAAGGACCCTTGGAGCACCCAGGTTAGAGAGATGATCTCCTATGCGAAGGTTCAAGGGGCGGGGTAAAGATGGCAACTTATCAAATGCCGCCGTTGATTCGGCAGCATATAGGCATCTGTAGACCTCTGATACAGGGGCTTGCTGTACTCGACAGAGGTATCACATGCAGATTTAAAGTCTATTTTGACGGGAGAAGTACGGAAGGCTCCACTGGAAAGACGAACTCCGAGGTTTCGAATGGGGTTCATCATTTTAAGGGCTGAAGGGGAAGCCGATGAGTAAATTTGACAGCCATAATCCAATTGGGATTGGACGAGGGCTGTGTATAATGTCCACAATGTTTGTCGGTCGCTACCCCCACGAAGTGTGTGAGAGGACTTTCAAAATTCCTAGAGCCCGCAGACAGCCCGTTCAAAGACGGCGTAGGTGTGGTAACCAGGATAACTTTAGATCGAGAGTTACGCCAAGGAACCGAAACTCGGAGACGAACTCTATATCTTCGCCTTGTAGGGATATAGATGGCGGAACAAGAAATCCTCTGCCCCGGTGGAAATACATTGCTTTGGTTTTGTTCGTGGAAAAGCGGAATCCCTTAAATCTGCTCTTTTGGAGACAGCATTGACCACCAGTTGTAGCCGACGCGCTGCTGATGGAGGGCGAGGTGAGGAATAGTATAGTGCTAAATCATCGACAAACAGAGTTGCCGATACACCCTCTGGGAGAGACGAAATAATATCATGGATGGCAATTATAAAACATAAAACACTGCCCTGAGGAACTCCCTCCTCTTGGGGTTGCAGGTCAGAGTATGCGTCTCCAACACGTACCTTGAAGGATCGAGATGCTAAAAAACTTTGAATAAATGAAGGTAAAAGGCCTCTTATCCCCCAGACGTATAACTGCTTCAAGATGCCGTATCTCCATGTTGTGTCGTAGGCTTTCTTAATATCGAAAAATATGGCCAAAACTCAGTGCTTTATTTTTTATTGTATCCGCTCTGTCATTGTAAGCCTATAAATAAAGAAAATTTATGCTTAAAATATTACTTAATTAGGCCTATAAATAAATCCGCTAATATTAAACATATTTAGCTCAAGGAAATCGCAGCGCATAAAAATAAATGTAACTTATCGGATCAATATTTTGTAATGCATGAAATTACAGAAAAATTACAAGAGCTGCTTCGCCACTACTATTTATAGGAGGAACTTGCACTTCTCAGACCGACCTTCGGTCTGTGGTCTACAGCCTATCTTGCTCTAGCAACGATGTTTTGGTCTAAAAAAATAAAAGGTTTTCAGTGAATATCATCATCATCATCACTAACTCTATATTTAAGAAGGGGACTTTTTAGAGTATTTGAATAATAATTTCATCTTAGTTTGGTTATGACTTATGTCTTTTTATCAAAGTTATTTCTAATCATTCTTTTATAATATCAATAAACAAAATGGTGAAGTTCAGAAATAAATATAAGTATCGAAATTTTATGAATTTTTTTAAAACCCAAAGAATTACAAATGGTGAAAATCAGAAAATTTATTTCTATATATCTTCTATAACTATATTTTAGCAACGCGATGTTTTGAAAGGGGGGAAATTTAGTTTAGAGTTCCTTTTTAAAATTATTATAATTGGCGAAGTTCAGAAAATTTATAAAAATTTAACCATGGCTGCTTTTTTTTAGATTTTAAATTTTAATCTTAATAGCGAAGCGCAAGCTCCCCCTGTCGGGGGTATTGTCGAAGCCATTGCCTGGTAACCCTATATTTTAAGAACAAGGTTTTTTTAAGGTTTAAATAAGATTTTTTTTTCCTCTAGTTTGGTTGTCACCTAAGTAGATTTCAATTTTTTATCAAAGTTATTTCAAATAATTCCTTTATAATAACAAAAAACAAAATGGTGAAGTTCAGAAATAAATATAAGTTTAGAATTTTGTGAATTTTTTAAAACTAAAAGAATTACAAATGGTGAAGTTCAGAAAATGTATTTTTTATATAGCTATATTTTAACTGATTTTTTGAAAGGAGGGAAATTTAGTTTAGAGGTCCATTTTTAAAATTATTATAATTGGTGAAATTCATTAAAAAAAATTAAAAATTAACCATGTGGCTTTGGTCTCTTCACGCTTGCCTTGCACATCCACCTCTTCTCTCATGCTTTTCTTTAGTTGATAGACGTGCGCTTTGTGAAGGTCCAGGTCCTTAAAGAGCGCCATCCAAAAAACATTATTAGTATTATAGCTTTCAATTTAAAGGATCCGGCTCGGCCCAGGTGGGATTAGGAGGCTTATCTGTTTGGTCAAAGTTTGACTAGGGTTGCGAGGTGTACTCTACTGCATCCGTGCATTTACTGCAGAAGGTGGGATCAATCTACCATACTGGTCTCCGAATGGAGAGTCTGCTGCTTGAGACTGGGGGTGGCTGAGTGGTGCAGCTCGCTTTACGTCGTGTACGGTGTATGATGCGCTTGTCTTTCCTGCTTAATCCCGGTAGCAACCACCGAACCATTTTGGTTCAAGTAATCCAGGACCAAATTCATTTTCCTTATTCCTCTTAGTTTGGTAATGACTTATTTAAGTATATTTTAAATTTTTATCAAGGTAATTTCTAAGAATTTCTTTAGAGTTTGAAAATACAAAATGGTTAAGTTCAGAAAAAAATCGGATTATTCAATACTTTATAATGTTTTAAAAGAAAATGAATTATAATTGGCGAAGTTCAGAAAATTGCTAAAAAATTAACCATGGGTGTTTTTTTTAGATTTTAAATTTTAATCTTAGTAGCGAAGCGCAAGCTCCCCACCATAGGGGGGAGTGGCGAAGCCATTGCCTGTTTTTTTTTGTATATTTAAAATTCTTATCAAAGTTACTTCTAAAATAGATTTTAAATTTGAAACTTATTATAAAGGCCGTATGCTAAAACAAATGTGAAATGCACTTTAATCAGATTTAGTGTAGCTTCCCAATTATTTCTAAATTTATTATATTTCCAAAGGCTAAAATGTAAAATATACATAAAAAAAGGTTTTTTGCTCAAATGTGCATTTCACATTTGTGTTAGCATACGGCCGTTAATTATGAGGAAATATCTACTTCCTCTTAAAAACGAGTAAAGCGAAATGAGGATTGGCGAAGCCGCCCCATTTGTTCCTAACAATATATCTTATTAACTTGAATTTTAGGATGGGTTAAATATAAAGAAATGTATAAGAATGATAATCAGCGGCTTCGCTACCCCTACTGCAGCTTGCACTTCAAGCAGACCTTCGATTTGTCGATGGAGCAGGAAGAGGGTCCCGCAGGGAAGTGTCGTCAGTGTCACACTCTTTGCCCTGAGCATCAACGGCATCAACTCGCTGCTGCCGGAAGATGTTCTCGCTACACTTTACGTGGACGATCTTTGATAAAAGCTTCAAATATACAAAAACAAGCTTTAATTTTAATATCTTTTAAAACTCTTTCTGAGTCTCTCTTTACCAATCCTTTTTCTTTTTAAAAAATCCAAAACATTGAATAATAGCCTTTAATTAAAAAAAAAAATCATTATGTAATTCTTTTAAATAAAATTATCGCGGCATTCACTCTGAAGGTATTGAAAGGTCTCTATCTTCTTCAGTGAACACGTGCGTGACTTATTAACCCGATGCGAGAGCGGTATGCTCGATCGCAAAACGGGCATCTGAAGTTATGGCTCCACTTTGGGGGTCAAGAGACACCTGTGCGTGGCATTGTTTAACGTGGGAACCGGCAGCACTGTCCGAGAACCCACGATCTTCATCAGAACAGAGGTTGTCTCAGTGGCACGAAAGATCGAGACCACTGAACCATTGATCTGATTGCAACTCTCGACTGCCTTTGTGACCGTTGACCAAATCGAGTAGGTTTGTCCGCTCACTCGGCCCTTAGGGATTACAATAACGAAAAACAAGCCGTAGTTTTAATATTTTTTAAAACTTTTTCTAAATCTCTCTTTGCCATTCCTTTTTCTTAAAAAGAAAATTCCCAAACATTAAATAATAGCCTTTATTTTCAAAAATTTCATCATTAAGGAAAAAATAAGTCCTAATTAGCCTATAATAAAAACAAATTCTTCATATAAAGTCACACTTGAACTAAGATAATTTTTTTTTAATTCAAACTGTTCAAAATATTGCCTTCCTAAACGATAGTATCAAAGATATGTAAAAATTTATATAGTACATCAATGGTAAGTAGTTTATCTAGTAGATATCTGGTATATAATCAGTATTAAGGAAAAAATAAGTCCTAGTTAGCCTATAAAACAAATTCTCCATATTTTTTTATGATAGTCCACTATTAATTGTAGAAATCCATAAAACGTAACCGTGTAAAAATTCATTTAACCTAACTAGGATAAAATTTTGTAATGCAAGAAAATTACATAACATAGAAATTATATATTAAAGAGGTATACTGTGTTGCAGTGGTAGGTAACTATTGGGTAGATAGATACAGTCATGGCGAAATGTGTTGAGATCAATATATTTTTTTTTATTTTTTTCATTCGTTTTTAAAATTCACTTTATGAATAATTCATAAAATTATATTTTAAAAATGCATTTTTGAACAATTTTAATTTTAGTTTGTGACTCACTTAAGTATAGTTGAAGCTTTTACCTAAGTTCTTTCTAAGATTTCTTTTACAGTTCGAAAAACAGCCTGAATGGCTGGTTATCGTATATTTATTTACTGCGAGAGCTCTTCTACTAAAATTTCCAGGTTATCACAGCTTTGCCTCCTCTATCTTCACTTTATCTTATCTCTTTAAGTTGTTCAGGAAAACTAAATATGATAATCGAAGGTTTTTGAATTAAAAAAAATATGAATCATGATGTTCAGAAAATGCATTAAAATTAAGGCATGGCTGGTTTTTTTTTTCGTATATAGAAGCAAATTTAGATGTGAAAAAAAGAACTTTGAGGCTTGTTTTTTTCCGTATATAAAATGAATTCCCATAAAAGCTTTTTCTTTCATTTAGACCTCAAAAAATAAGCAGGGATCTGAAAAACCTAGACAAAGAGTAAATTATTAGGAGATATGTACTGAAAACATTTTAATTTGTTTTAAACCAAAACCCCATTGCTAAAGGGGTTAGGCTGCAGGCCACAGACCGATGGTCTGTCTGCGAAGCGCAAGCTTCTCCTTTTGTTATTCTAATATTTAAATTATTACAGGTTAATTTAAAAGCCAACATTTCCAAAATAATTATGAAAAACTGCATTCCGTCGCTGAATCTAAAATTGCGCTCTGCTCTTGTTCCTGTAGGATGTGAGTTTCAGTCCCAGGAGCTAAAAATAAATGTTTGAATCTTTTTTAATTCCAGAAATGGTTCTTTTAAAAAAAAAGTGTGCAACGAATGTTGTTTGCACCAAAGTGGTCTGAAAGGCAAATATATAGTTGCTAAGAGTAATGCATCAAGGAACACCATCTTTAGGATCATTAATGACTTTAAAAAGACCTGTTACACTCCTGTGAAGAAGTCTTCTGGACACCCAAGAGCTTCAAATGAACGCCAAGAATGCCTTCTGGTAAGGTCAAAGCTCAATGATCGGGTTGCCTCTAGTGTGAAGCTTGATCATGATTGGAAAGAGGCAGGTGTGAACGCTTCAAGCCTTCAGCGCACACAGCGAGGCTCCACTTTTGTTGGAAAAATAAGGAATGAACTGTTGAAGATTGGGGTTAAGTAATATTTTCTAATGAAGCTCCCTTCCGCTTGTTCGGAGCTTTCGGACACTCCATGTCTGGGGCTGCTTCTCATCTAAGGAAACGGGAGCCCTAACAATTTTAACTAAGGACACTGCCATGAACTCAAAATGGTACCAAAACGTAATACATCAGCACCTTTTCTCAACTGTTCAGGACCAATTTGGGGATGATAACTGTATTTTTCAGCATGATGAAGCACCTTCCCACAAAACAAAAGCAATTTCAAAGTTCTGGGCTGGAAATAACATCAAATTTTGGAACCTTGGCCGGGCAATTTGCTAGACTGAAATCCAATAGAGAATTTGTGGGCAATAATCAAACTGGCGGTTGATAAACAGAAGCCATGCAATTATGAGCAGTTGCAGGTGTTGATTAAACACAAAGGGGGAAATATCAGTCAAGATATCATTACAAATTTGGTCTCCAGCATCCCCAAATAAATTGAAGCAGTCTTGAGGAACAATTGGTTTGGGCTCTAAATTTTTGTATATTACACCTTCAAATTATGATACAAACACGAAAACAAAATGTAGCGTTTGAATACTTCTATTGATTTTCTTATATAAAAAATATAGTAGTCTCTAAACTTTTGGTCATAACTGTAGCTAGGCCATAAAATTATAATAAAATATATAAGGTATCTAATCATTATTAAGAAACTAAATCCTACTCTAACAACTATAATAATTTCAATTTTGTTGATAATTTATGATTGTTCATTATAAATTGAAAAAATTCCAAAGTTCTCAGTATGGTTCATTAAAGTCTAAAGACTTTAGGGCAACCTTATTGCAGATGTTATATCTAAGTTAATAAAATATGGTAGGCCTATCTAATAATTAATTAGGACCAAATAACTAAGACTAATCTAGTTTGATAAGTTGTGGGATATTATAGGTTGATTCTGTTGAATTAAATATTCCGCAATAATTATTGGCCATGTAATTATTAAGTAATGAATGAAATATTTGCTGTTAATTATGGTATAATTGTATATGAAAATATGATTTTCATACTTATTTTATATTAGTTAATTTATATTAAAATGTTTACAACCATTTAATTAGCATAGCTTATGTATGTTCAATAGAGCAGGGAGAAGTTGAGTCACTGTGGGTAGATATTAGGATCGGTAAAAATAGGATTTTACACTTTGGAGCCTTCTACAGACCACCCGGACAGACTGATAATAGTGATCACCAAATGATAAATGAAATATGTAAAGCAGATGCAGGTATTCTTGGCCACTTGAATTTACGCTATGTGTACTGGGAATATATTGGCGCCTCGCCAATATATTAGATCTAGTACTTACAAACAATGCTCATTTGGTTCAAGAATGACTGTCAAGTAAGCTTTGGGAAGTAGTGATTATAATCAGATGATTCGTTTAAACTTAGGAATAGGGAAAAGTATGACATCAACAAACACTACTAAGGTTACAAATTTACATAGAGGTTATTATGATAAACTTCGAAACGTGTTGAATCAGGTTAACTGGGTGTAGAATTCAGCGGTAAGAATACTTATGAGATGTGGAATACTTTTAAGAATATATTCATGGACGGGTAGGTTCGAGGTGGACCCCCCCCCCCCCTCCTCTTAAGCCTCAAAATAAATTCCATTCAGATAAAAAAATATGAAAAATAGGTGTAAATTGAGGATTATTCCTTTCGTTTAGAAATATGTCTTGCCAATTTCCACTTCAAAACTTATATTTTTACTTTTTCAATATTTGTCACCCGCTAATTTCAATGTATTTAATGGTCCCTGGCCCCTGCGGGTTATTCCTAGCCTAAATCGTTTAATGTTCCTGCGTGATTTCTCTGTGTCCACTGTCCAAGTTTCTTGCCCATTAGTTAGAACTGGCTAGATAAATTGATCAAATACTTTATATTTTAAGCATAGAGTCATGCCCCATTTTAAAGATGTAGCGAAGCTTTCTAATGTAATTTTGTTTTTCTACTTATTTCCTTTAACATGATCCCATAAAAATCACAAGCTCTCCTAGGTATATGAATTATTTAACCTGTTTTAAGCTTTGATGCTCAATTAATCTTTGATTTCTTAAAACGTATTCCCACAATGCTGGGTTGGCATTTATTCAAACCACGAAAAACTTCGTGTGGGTGGCTAGTCAGGTCAGCCCTCCCTCCCTTATGATCGCCTTTTATGACAAGGATCGGGTCGGAACACGATATGGTTAGTCTTCAGATAGGGGTGATCAGAAAGTAATGGCAGTCGGACTCGTGGCAGAGAGACCATGAGTGATGGGAAGGAGGCGAGCGCGGGGTATCTATTGTTGCTTGTTGTGATGTGTTTGAACTTGTCGCCGCTTGGCTGGGTTACATTTTCTCGTTTCGCTGTGCGATTTCGTCGTTGTTAGTTTGGCCCTCTAACCGGACACATGAATTTCTCTAAAGAAGGTTGCAGGTTCTACTCGTTCACTAGGTAGAAACTCGGGAAAAAAGCAATGGAGATCAGAGGGGAATTATTGCAAGTTTCTCCCGAGTCTATTCCATCACTGGAAACTGTTTCCCACTGGATTCGAGCTTTTGCAGCTGGAAGATAATCATCGGTTTGGACTCCCCCGGACATCCGTGACCGAAGCAACAACGGTCCGTGTCCGGGCCATCATTGACGAAGATCCAACTGTTTCTTTGGAGCTTGGTATGAGTTACGGGACTACACATGATATCTTTCATGAGCACTAGGAGCTAGGACAAGAAAAAGTGTGTTGCTAACAGAAGAGCGAACGTGTGCGAATTTATCATGTCTGGTTGGCTGAATTCGAACCAAATGGTCCGAAACGGTTCTCAAATGTTGCTACTAGAGATGAGTGTTGGTCCGAAACGGTTCTCAGATGTTGCTACCGGAGATGAGTGTTGGATTTCTTTCTTCACCACCAGACACAAACGGTCCAACATGGTGTGATTGAGTGATGAAGAGCCTCGACTTCAGATTTTGAAGGAAGGATTTCGCATCAGGAAGCACCTTTTTCACCATCTTCAATTCTCAAGGAAAATGTGTGTGGATGCGATGCCTCAACACTATTATCACAGCGAAGTACCACACTTACTAATTCCTTCCGCAAGTCCTAGAACAACATGCCAATTGCGCACCAGCCCGCCGCCAGTCGCGCCTTTGGCTGCACCACGACAATGCTGCCCCCCACAATGCTAAGAAGAAATACAGCCCCGATTGTCTCCGTACAGTTTGAAATTACCGGCGGCACTGGGGCCGAAATAGAGCGCTAGTTTTCCACGTGTCAAGTATAATAGCCTACACATGGCACCCCCTTTTTCTGGCAATGCCTTCCTTGGATTCAAACTATTGAATTTGCTGTGATAATTATGTATAATTGAAGATCATTTTTCTGTATTCGATTGTAGCTGATTTAAACGACCCATTTTACTAATGGTGCCACGATTCTATATACTGGCGTAAAACATTTAAATTAGTACTCCGCGCTCGGAGTACTAAGTACTAAGATACTACGTACCAATATAGTTTGAAAGTGGGTTACTGAGTTTGATGTTTTATCAATGGGATTTAGATATGATCCGCATGGGTAACTCCATCCAGACCAACATACATAGTTTGTTCCCACATTGGACCCACGTGGGTTTCCCTCTTGAGACCAGGCTGGATTTATCAATGTGATTCATATGGGACCCTCATGTGTATACTAGATCTGTTAGTCCACATAGGTCCTATATCGAAGTGACAAACTTAGTTTGGGTCCTAGTTAGGAGATCCACATGTCCCTTGTGACACCCAGTTGGGTTTGCTTACAAGTGTGTGACTTTACGATGGTAAAAGGTGGTTCTCAAACTCTTAAATTGTGTGTAGCGTGCTGAGAAATGAAAATGGGTGGCTTTTGAACTCTTTCTTTAATTCATTCCTTTGAGCCTCAGGATGGCCAAGTGTGTAAAAGTGTCAGTAAGGGTGGTCTCAGCGTCCAGGGTAAGCCATTTGCCTCTCGCCGCACGCTACATTCATTTCTTTTTTTTATTTTCTCCTTATACACACTTCTATCTACAATGGTCCCCAGACCCAGGTGGATAACAGGATGCTCCTCGGACAATGTTTCCAAGTGGAGTTTGACTTTCTTCATTTGTTCAAAATATGCTCCGCTTTTATGAGAAGGGTTGTTTAGAGTGCCGAGAAATACAATCGATCGGCTTGTGAACTTGCTTGAATGAGTCTTTTGATGAGATTCATAATGGTGGATGGGGTTAAAACGCCCACAATGATGGTCTTGGTCAGCGACACGAGGAAGCTGCTCGCAAAATATCGCACGTTCTGTTCTTTCTTTTTCATCACCTCCTTTCAACATTTCTATCTACAAGTGGATTGTCACTCCATATTTGTATTACAATATGTAATGTTCGACTTTAAAATATAGACTGTAAAATTAAAGATTTATATATTTTTATCTCCACAAATTACAGGGGGGGGGGGGGTACCCTCACCCCCTTCAGACACCAAAACATATCCCCAAATAAAGAAATAAATACTTCATAATGCCTGCAGAATTGAGATTCAAATTTACCGCCGTGAAGCACTGCTGCGTTTCACTGCTCTGCGCACCTCAATTCTGTCAAGTTGAGCCATAGTGTCAGAGGCAGTCACGGTCAGGCTTGGCAAAGGTGTTACCATAGTAACAAATTTGTCACTTTCTATCTTCTTTGTACTTCCCTACATTACATGTTTAGTCACAGTATTTTTTTATTTAAATTAATTAATCATGAAGAACTCCGCCTTGTACTCGTATGGTTGTGGTTCAAAGCAGGATATAAACATGGATCGGTTGCGTTGAAGCACGTGAATGTTCAGCGCTGTCGAACAAGTTATAAACATGTATCTGTTTGGCAGGAGCACACGTGTTGACATTGCTTTTATACGTCAGTAGAAATGGAGACTGGTCAATGTGTAGCTGGACCACTTTGAGAAGTATGGGACCGTGAAGAACCTCAACGCAACCAGTGAAAACCGTGCAAGCCACTCAAGAGGTCCCAGGAAGCGTACAGCCGAGCCTGTCGAGAGCGTGAGAGAGTCAGTTCGGCAGAGTCCGAGAGACTCTGTGCGCAATCGAAGTCAGTTTTTCGGTATATCCCGTGAGACTTGCAGGAGAGTATTAGTCAACAATATAAGGGCTTACCAATACAGAATAAAGACGAAGCAGACCATAACAGCCTTAGACAAACAGCAAAGAAAGGCTATGACAGTCAAGTTACTGGAGAAGATCCAAAAGCCCCTAGATTTCCTTAACCTCCTTTGGACCCCAGATGAAGCCCACTACCATCTTGGAGGAAACTTTAACTCAAAGATGAATGTCTTCTGGGGGAACCCAAACCAAATGAAGTAGCCACCAAGTCCCTACACTCCCCTAAGTGTACAGTATGGGCTGCAATCTCAGTCAGATGCATCATCGGATCATTCATCTTGATGAATCTGGCGCGACAAAATCAGTCACCAAAGAAAGTTATGTTGATGTGCTCAAACCTTCAAGGCTGAGCTACATACCCTCTATCCGTCGCTTATGAGAAAGTTATGGTTCCAGCAGGATGGAGCAAGCTCGCACACCTCAAACCTGTCCCGAGATTGGTTGAAAGAGAGCTTTGGAAGCTGTGTGATCAGTCTGAAGACTGATTTTGAGTGGGTACCTCATAGCCCAGACCTTAGTCCCCAACAATTCTTTCTTTGAGACTGATCTCAACGACCGAATGTACGCAGGGAGACCTAGGACCATCACTGAACTCAAGAAACCATTAGGGAGGCGATAAGATCCATTCCTCGGACAACTTTGTGCTGCGGCTCAAAAAGTGCATGGAGCTAAATGGAGGTCATCTCGAACACGTGCTCTAGAATAAAGAAGAAAAGCACAAAGACTGTCAGGTTTAAATTTGATGTTTTAAACACAATAAACTAGTAATAACTGAAGTTTCATTAAATTCCGTAAAAAAATAAAAAATGAAGCATATCGAAAGTTGGGGTCTGTTTTTTGCCTATTATATATATATATATATATATATATATATATATATATATATATATATATATATATATATATATATATATATATATATATATATATATATATATATATATATATATATGAGAAATTAAACCACATTCTCCGAAGACAATTTAATTCAGAACAGTTTCGGTGTATCTCACACCCTTTTTCAACTGACACTGGATAGAAAATATAAGAAAAAAATGCATACAAGCATAACAGGTCGTGAAATATCCCATCTTTTTTATCCCCAATCCCCTACTTGTGGCTAATCTGGGGAGGGTTAGGCCTAAACATATTGAAGGGCTGACATTTTACTATTTTATTTATTTGCTTTCTTATTACAGGATTAAAAGAAAATTGACCCTCAGATAGATTTAAATTAGGAACTGAGGGTCAATTTTCTTTTAATCCTGTAATAAGAAAGCAAATAAATAAAATAGTAAAATGTCAGCCCTTTAATATGTTTAGGCCTAACCTCCCCCCCCCCAGCTTAGCCACAAGTAGGGAATTGGGGATAAAAGAGGGGATATTTCACGACCTGTTATGCTTGTATGCATTTTTTTCTTATATTTTCCATCGTGTCAGTTGAAAAAGGGTGTGAGATACACCGAAACTGTTCTGAATTAAATTGTCTTCGGAGAATGTGGTTTAATTCCTCATCTTTTCTTGCGATATTGCATTAATTTTCATCAATAAATATATATATATATATATATATATATATATATATATATATATATATATATATATATATATATATATATATATATATATATATTCAAGGAATATTTATTTAATACGAAGTTGGTACTTCTTTTGCTTTCTGAACAACGTCAATGCGTCTTGGAATTGATTCATACAGCTTCCTGAATTCATTGAGAGGAATCTTGAGCCATTCTTCTTGCAATACCTACTCCAGCTGTTTCGGACACGACGGTGGAGGGTAACGACTTCTAACTTGTCGCTACAAGAAGCACCAAAAGTGTTCAATAATATTAAGATCTGGAGATTGTGGGGGCCATTCCATGTGTTGTAGCTCACTCCTATGCTCTTCATACCAATTCTTAACCACATGAGCGATGTGTATTGGGGCATTGTCATCTTGTAAATAGCCATCACCATCAGGAAATAATGTCTAGACCATGGGGTGGACTTGATATTCCAAAATACTCAGATATTCGTTGCTGTTGATCAAAAGAATTCCAAGATATGGCTGCCCAAACCATCACTGACCCTTCTCCGTGCTTCACTGTAGGAAGAAGACAGTCAGGATTAAATGCTTCCCGGGCTGCCTCCACATATAAACTCGCTTTGCAGTGGGAAAAAGAGAAAAACTGGACTCGTTGGAAAATATTACTTGCTTCCATTAGTCTGTCGATCAGCCCTTGTGACCTTTACACCAGTTCAGACTTTTCTGAATGTTTGATGAGAAAGCAGAGGTTTCTTGATAGCGGCTCTCCCATGATATCCGGCTTTATTGAGCTCATGCCGAACAGTTTTGGTCGAAACTCGGCAAGTGAAATGTTGATTCAACTCTGCAGTCACTCTAGGGGCAGTTTTCCGGGGATTTTTCATGACAATGCGTTTCAACACTCCTCGGTCTCTTTCAGTGAGCTTCGAAGTGTTTCCCGAATTACTCCTCTTGCTGGAGGTTTGGCCTTGCTTCTTAAATTCTAGCATGGTCCTTGATATGGTAGCTCACGAAAAAACAAGGAGTTTAGCTGTTCTGGTGACGGAATCTCCTGCAATTCGAGTTCTAACAATTTGCCATTTTTCGAACTCAGGACACGAATCTCAGCATCTATACCCCGATCTGAAAAAGAAATACAAATAATCATTGAAGTTGATAAATAAAACTATATACCTACAATAAAAACAAAACATTCACATTGAAATTTGGATGGATATTCGTAATATAATGGCTCATTGAAATATTGGCGTTAAATTTCTACTGTTCCAATCATTTTGTCCAACTCCTGTATATATATATATATATATATATATATATATATATATATATATATATATATATATATATATATATATATATATATATATATATATATATATATATTGACGCGGCAGGAGGGAAGTTCAGTCGGGAAAGGGACCGGAACTGATGGAAACACGTATACTCGCAATGCTTTCACATTATGTATTAGGTTGAGGAATAAGTTCTTGCTGTTTTTTTTATATTGTGTTGATTTAAGTTTTGTTGGCGTGATCTGTGCACATATTAAGAAACAATAATAAATAATGAGAGCAAAATTTGCAAAGGTTAGGCTTCGTCTCTTAACAGCGTAGACTATTAGGCTTTTGCTTAGGCTACGTCTTGAAGTTGAGTAATAAGTCATTGCGGTTTATTTAAAAGTTGTGTTAATTTAAATTTTTGTTCTGTACCCTCAAAATGAAGTGTCAAGTTGAAAGAAAGGCGCATTTTCGACACTTGTTGTTATTCATTTTCAATCGAGACGGGAACAATGTAAACACAGCCAAAGCTCGTCGCGATATTTGTGCTGTGTACGGAGAAAATGCTTTATCAGAAAGGACAGCTCAATGGTGGTTTTCACGTTTCAAAAACGGTCATTTCAATCTTAATGACGAAGAACGTTCTGGTCACCCGATTAAGTTGGATGAAGATCGATTGAACGACCTTCTTCATCAAAATCCTCGCAAATTGAACAGAGAATTGGCGTGCGATCAGGAAACTGTAGTGAATCACCTTCATTCGAGGAGGAAAGTTAAAAAACTCGGTGCATGGGTTCCGCACGCTTTGAGCGAAAGCAACAAACTTCAACGATCCACGGTTGCCGCAGGTTTGCTTGCTCGTCACAAGGCTAATCGTGGATATAAGGACAGATTTCGTCCCCGCATCATCATTGGCGACGAAAAGTGGTGTGTTCATGTCAACATGAACCATCAAAAACAATGGCTTAGCCCCAATAAAAAAACACTTCCGTGATTAAAGCAAGGGCTTCATCCACGAAAGACGATGCTGTGTATGTGGTGGGATTGTGAAGGCATCATTCTTTATGAGCTCCTTGCGAACAACGAGATTCTCAATGCAGAACTCTACGTTCAACAAATGTATCGAATCGCCGAAGCTATTTGTGAAAAGTGACCTCATCGACGTTATGGAGTCCGTCTGCAACACGACAATGCTCGTCCTCATATTACCAATATGACAAAAGACGCCATCCAAACGCTTAATTGGGAAATCCTGCAAAATCCTCCACATTCGCCAGACTTGGCTCCATGGGATTTCCATCTGTTCCGATCGCTCCCCAACAATTTGCGCGGCGTTTCGTTCAATACTGATGTGGAATTAAGAACCTGGTTAGACTAATTCTTCGAGTAAAAATCCAGAGATTTTTATTGCAGAGGCCTAGAAAAACTAGTTGAACGTTGGGAAGAAGTCGTAAATAACAACAAATTGCATATTGTGATCAATTAAAAATGAAGTTTTTTCTAAAATTGTTAATGGTAATGAATCAATTTGATAAAACCGCAAGAACTTATTCCTCAACCCAATATGTATGGGCATGGGTTCTTGAGAGTCTCTAGCTGCGGGGTACCTGGGTGCCCGCGCAGCATTATGCTGTGAATGTGCATGTATATGGTATCTCTTCCAAGTTTCCCCAACTGTCTGGTCAATCGTGTGTGGGTATAAGTGTTTAGCGGTTATTTTGATGCAATGTGGACATTCTAGTGTACATCGTGGAGCGACAGGCGTGCCTCAGAACTGAGTTCTGGATGCGCTGTGCTTCCCTCTGCCTTGCGTGACTCGCAGCTAGAAGTGTGATTGGTGCGTATGTTAACAGTGATCTTAGGTCTGACAAGGGTCTTGTATAGTTGTAACTAGTTTATGGCTGGCAGGGTAAAACCTGCACAGCTTCCTGTTTATGTTTTTCGCCCTTGGATGTGTGATGGTTTGGTGTGTGTGGAATCTTAGGAACTTGTCAAATGTAGCCTCTAAAACTTTTGTCGGGTATGGGTAATTGAGTCTCGTTGGATTTGGATAATTGAGATCTGGTCTATGAGAATAGATTTGTATGCTCTGCATGTAGTGATGCCTGATGCCGAAGAGTGTCACCTGTGTCTTCTGAGAATTTGTAGCAATGAGCTACTCATCCTCGTATTTTGTCTTTTCATCCAGTACCCTTTGTGCATGGCGTGCGATCATGTCAGGTCCCCATCCGCAGACGAGAATTATCTCGTCGTCGGCTTAAGACAGTGTAGATGTGTGCCTGCAGTCTTATGTTGGGCGTGGGGTGTCATTGGTGTACATAATGTAGAGTGTTGGTGCAAGACGTTACATTGGGGTATTCCTGCACGTGGTTTGAATAGGTGTGATGTAGTGTTGTATCTAATGAGACATTTCGGGTCGGTGGGGATAGTGGGAGAGAAGTCTGGTACAGAGAGGGAGCTCTCTGTTGTTAGTGAGTTTCCAACGGAGTCCCGCGTGTCACACTTTATCGAAGGCAATCTCCACACCCTTAGATATGGAGAGTGCCTTTTGTCGTATTTGACATGCGCTCTGTATGATATCGTGAACGATAGTCACAACCATATTGGCAGGGGGAGAAACAGTTCATGCCCTCAAGGAAATTGCGTAGGCGGCCATTTACCATATGATCGAGTATCTTGCCTAAGTGTTCTAACAGAGCAATAAGCCTGTAATTGTTGGGATGTGAAGGGTCTTTGTTTTTCTTGTGGAGTAAGATGTTGTGTGAGGTTTTGAATGCTTGTGGAAAGTGACCGGAGGCCAAAGAGGCATTGTAGAGGTGTGTAAGTGTAAGGTAGATTGTATCGGGTAGTTGGTGTATTAATGTGGCAGGAAAGCCGGAGGGGCCGAGGCGCGTTTAGGTGTGGATTTTATGTAGTGTTTTGTTTCCTCGACGGTGATGGGAGTAGTAAGTGTAGTGGTACTGTCGAGCACTTCAAAGTGTTTCAGAGGAGCGGGTTCCAGCTCATTAGCGTGAAGTGGGGACCACTCCTGGACTTCTTGCAAATGCTCTTGTGTCTGCGGTTTCGGTTGGTTGTGTGTATGGACTGTGTCCCAATGAGACCTAAAAGCGTCGAGGATGTCATTAGTGCCAGTGAGTGTCTGGTTGTTAGTGGTGAGGGTGATTGGTTTTTGTGGCTCTGCACCAAGCATACCCCGTATACGCTGCGAGAAGAAGGAAGGGTTAGGGCAGCGGGCATCGTCTGCGATACAGAATATCTCGCGCCACTGACGGTTCTGGTCCGGCTGCAAGCAACGGAGGATATAGGCACGTAGAAAAGTTATGTTTTGTTGTCGTGGACCTCTGGTATAGTAATTGTTGTATAGTGTAATGAGGGATTGAGTGTACATGAGTATGCAAAGTGTCTAATGGATGTGTATGTTTTAGTGGTGTGTGTCTTTCCAGTGAAGTTTTAATTGTTTCCTGTAGAGTAGCTCAGTGTAAGTCTAGGTGACTGGGGTTTGTGTTATTTAGGCTTAAGTTGTGGGGTGCGTTGTCCGTTATGTGTCTGCTGAACTCCGCGCCCAGTTCGTGTTTTTGTAGTCGAAGAGGAGGGAGGGGGGTAGGTATGAGTATGGGTGATGATATCACGCATATAAAAATGTGGTCCGATAGTACGTGGGGGCTTGGTGCAATGCAATGTGGGTGTGGAAGCGTGTAGAATGGTCGTTGCCTTGGACCACGTCGGGAGACGAGGTCCACCCGTAGGATAAAAAAAATGTGGGGAAGGCCGGACCAATGTGCTCGCAGCGAAAACGCTGCGAGGCACCGGTCAGATACCTTCTTGCCTCATTCGTAGTGTTGAATAATAGCGTGGGGTGGTGAGCATTCAGGTCCCCCACAAAGAATAGTGGTAGATTATGGTTGGAAAGAGCCCCAACTAGAACATCTATGTCAAATTATAATCGTGGAGGTGTAGTGAGTGGCCACAATGATAGGGCCAGAGCACGTTTGTACTTTGCAGGCTAGGAAAGAGTTGTCTCGTGTGCTTATGAGGCAGTAGAGTATAGATCGCTTGACCAGGATAACAGAGCCAAGCTGCGGTGCTTGAGGTGTCAAGTGTGTGTGGTAGCCTGCAATGCGGCGTCTGTTGTTTGGAGGGTGTAGACTGGGAGAATTCATCAGTATGGTGTCAGGTCTATGTGTGTTCAGTACCCAGTTGGCTACAGTATGATTAATACCGTGCAAACTTCCCACATTTAACCATACTACACTTAAAACTATGGTCTAGAGCGCAGTGAGCGAGATGCGGCCGCACTCTTCTCCGCTGGCTCTTGAGATGAGAGCAAAGTTGGGGGCGAGCACCCTCACTCGTGTCTGTGACGGTTGGGGTTTTGTGGAGGTGCGGGTGGAGGCAGTGGAGAGGGAGGAGGAATAAGTGTAAGTAGAGGTTGTGGTAGTGTATCTGTTATAGGAAAATAGGACAGTTGAGGGCAAGGCGGAGAGAGTGGAGGAAGCCATGGAAGCAGGGGTAGGTCTTTTGATAGGGTGGGCATGGGGGAGAGGGATTTTGCCGAAGAAGCATAGGGAATAGTTTGGAGTAGTGTTTTTTTAGAAGCACGGGATTTGGGAGAGGTAAGAATATAGGAAGAAGGTTTTGCAGCAGAAGTAGAGGGAGGAGTAGGATTGGAAGCGGGGACTTTTGCAGGGAAGGAAAGCTTAGGAGAGATAGGAGTTGGAGTAGTGGAAGGGGAAGAGACATCGACAGTAGAGGAAGCAGAAGTAGTGGAAAGAGGAGCGGGAGCGGAAGGGGATAGGACAGAAGTAGTGGGGAGAGGAGCAGGGGTGAAGGTGGAGAAGACGGAAGAGGGGCTGGGCCAAGAAGGGGGGGGGGGGTACCGAGGGAGATGTGGGTGTTGGAGCTGCCCCTGTTGCGGTGGCGTATTATTATGTGAGTGGAGGGGGAGCAGATTGGATGGGTGCGGTTGTGTTTATGTGTGGACGCCGTATAGTTGAGATGGCGTCTACCCGTGCCTTCGAAGGGTAACGGCACTTTAGGTTGACTGCGACGTGGTCGCCGCCACAATTGAGGCACTTTGTGACAGTGGAGGTGCAGCTGGAGTAATGGTGACCCACTGCACTTAAAGCAGACCAGGCCTGATTGGCAGATGTGTGTCTCGCGGCCGGTCTTGTAACAGCGTCGGCACTGTTGGAGTCTTATGTTCAGTTGAGTTTCAATGTTGTGTGGGTGCGTGAGGGTACCGCATACCTTGATACCTTGGTCTAGCAGCTTGTCCTTCGTGTGTTCGTTGGCATCCTCACCGTATTTAAGCTTGAGGTTGGCCAGTAGGTCTGGAGTTGGAAAAGCCATCCAAAGGGGATTCGTTTTGAGTTATACGGACCCGGTACCTATTCGTTACCTCGTCCGGTAATTTCCTGTGGTGGTCTAATGGGTGAGTGAGTCTGATTCATAGAATTTTAATGCATCTTCAGGTGATCTGAAGACAAGTATCTTTCCAAGGGGGGCTTGTAGAATGTTTGTGAGGGGTGTATCTTAAGTGTTAGCTAGCTGTAGTATGTTTTGGGGGTGTAAGTGTGCACATGTTATTGGTGTTGTGTAGCAACTTTAACCTGGAGCCCATGACTAGAGTTGAGTTTTTCAGTAACCGTCCGCGAAGTAACACCTATGAGAAATAATATGAATAAGATGCACCTGGAAGGGCTCCTCAGAGGGTGCAAAAGCATGGCGGACTTGGTGAAAAGTGGGGCCGAATCAACGAACACTGCCTAATGGTGCAGCCCCCTTGAACGGGTTTTGGTTATTCAGAGTTACGCCCAGCGTACACAGAGACAGGTGTGAGATCCACTCTGTGGTCCTAGTTGGGCATACAGGGTATGGTGTATATACCTCGCAGGTTGTAGCTCTGGCCCAAATCCAGGATGGCTCTGACTTCGGGTTCCGCAGTAGGTTAATCCTTAAACCTCCTTTCCCGGAAACCTGTAATTATGTTTGTATAAGTGAACGGCATAGTTGCAGCGAACTATAAGTGCAGTGTCACATCACGAGGCGGGAGCGGGTATTTAGGCCTTCATGTTCAGTGTCGGCCCCCAAAAGATGTATTTACTCTTGAGGGTGGGGAAGCCGTAGGCTGGATTCTTGGTCTGCCTCTTAGTCCGGGCGCACACTTGCAGGAAATTTTCTTCGAAGACGGTCCTTCGGTTTCCCGGTTCACTTGCCTCCTTTACCGAGGTGAGGGAAAGAACAAGGAAGTGCCTATTATGTGTCCGATATCGCGATGATTTTTGATGTTTCAGTTGAGAGGTGAGATGAAAATACAAAGAAAAGTAGAGGGGCTGCTGTCGACAAGTTGCAGCAAACTAGTAGTTGGAGAGGAGGACTTGGGAAATAACTTAAGAGGGGATAAGAGGTGCGAGGTATATGTTGGCGTGTTGTTCGAAAAGTGCAGCTTGACTGGCGAGGCTGGACCGTGGGCTAGGGACGGACTCCTCGGTTGTACGACGGGCTTGCCTAGATCGCCGAAAAGTAGCGGCTTAGTGTTACAAACACATCGGTGCGGCGGTGCCCGCTAGATTCAAGGTAAACGTCACGCGATGCTGCTATTAGGTTTATAATGGTTCAGGTAGCTGGTGGTGTTGTAATGCTGGGAATTTGCGCTCCCAAGCAGTAGCGTATTGTATGTGTGAACGTAGTTGTATATGGGGTCTCTCTCGAGTTTCCCCAGTTGTCGGGTTAGTCGTGTGAACGTGTAGGTATTTAATGGTGGTAGTTTATTTGTGTCGTGTAGTGTCGACATTCTCGTGTACAGGAAAGAGCAACAGGCGCGCTTCAGAGCAGAGTTCTGAATGCGCTGTGCGCTGATCTGCCATGTAGGGTTTGCGGTCATTAGTGCAATTCGTGTGTATGCAATTATTGGTCTGACGAGTGCTTTGTACAGATGTAGCATTTTTTTACTGCTGGGGTGGAACCTCTTCAGTATGTTGTTTATGTATTTGGCTTTGGCTTGTAGTCTGTTTTGATGTGTGTGAAAGCATAAGTATTTGTCAAATGTTGCTCCGAGTATTTTTGTTACGGGTTTGTAGGTAAGTCTTATGGGACCTGGGTATTGTGGGTTGGGTATGTGCTCATATTTGTATGTTCTGCATGTAGTGGTCTTGCTCGCCGTTTAGTGTCTTCTGAGGATTAGTGGTTATCAGCCACATGTCCTCATATTCTGTCTTCTCGTTAATTAATATTTGTGCACGGCGCGCGAGTATTCCAGGGCGATGGCTCGAGACGAGAATAGTCTCATCATCTGCATACGCTAATGTGTGTGTGCAGTTTGCTTCTGGCTGTGGTGTGACGATGTGTAGATTATGAAAAGTATAGGTGTCAGCATGCTGCCCTGGGGTACTCGAGCACGTGACGTGAATGGGCGTTATAGTGAGCTGTATCGTATGTAGCACTTCCTGTCTGTAAGGTATTGCGAAAGGAGCCTTCTGGTGCAGAAGGGCAGCTCCGTGTTGTTGGCGAATTTCCAACGGAGCCACTCATGCCACACTTTATCGAACGCTTTTTCGACATCCTTGCGGATAGTGAGTATTTTCTGTCGTGCTTGACGTGTTTTTTGTATGATCTCGTGAACGATGTTGACCACCACGCCGGTGGACCAGCCCCTCCTGAAGCCATACTGGGAGGGAGCTAACTTTTTTTATTTTAGGAGCCCATCTGTCGACTGCCTACTTATGCATAAGTCGCCGCACTCACGACAGCCTAGTACTAAGTTACATTAAAATGACAATATGCAAAAAACAATAACAATAAAAAAGGAAAACGTCAACAAGCATGGAGCACGCTCCGGCGACGGGGAGAGGCCCGCTCTCCCCCGGCGCAGGAAGGTGCAACTTACAAAACAACAACAAGAGTTTAATAAATTGGAGGAGGTCAGCCTTCTGCAAAAAGTCATTAAGTCAATGTTTTCTCATCACACGCTCGACCTTGACCGACCCATGGTCGGCCGGCTCTCAGGTGATGTCATCTATAGAATAGTCCACGAGTTCCCTCGCATAAACTCCTTTCACAGAGTTCATGGTAGAGTGCGGCGTCACACTTACAGGTGTGATCATGGCCGCCTCGGATGGATTCGACACATTCGCCAAAGGGTTCCCCTCAGAAAAACGGGTCACCTCCAACTCTCTACCAATGACACTAGCTAAAGCTCTCCTCTGATGGATCATGTTGCCCTTAGCCAACATGCTGCCATCAAGCAAATGAACAACAAGGAAGCGTTTGAAGCTAGTGTGCTCTAAAACACCAACTAGTCTCTGAATGAGGGGCCCCGACGTAAGTGAGGCCCTGCTCTGCACACTTGCACTTTTGGTCTTTATCAGGGACTACCCACCCAGGAGAGTAAAGGTGCCGGACGTGCCGATCTTGGCTTGGTTGCTTACCAAAGTGGCAGCAGACCCATCCGTCCATGTGGCCCCCACGGATGGAGAGGAGCCCCGAGTCCTATTTTTTTAGGAGAGGAGGGCGGGGAATGAACCCGCTTCTCCCATTCACCGGCAGATGCCCCCAGGCCAGATGGACCAGCCTCAGCAAGATCCTTTTCCGAGATGGAGGTCTTGGCTGCCCCATCAACCAGCAGGAGGACGAGATCCCTCCTCTCCTTGCACAGGGGCGGACTCGAGTTTGGTGCTTGGCACCGAGCCCAGGTCCGTCCCCATGGAAGGTCCTACCATCTGGGGCTGGGTGGCCTCAGGGACCATGTCTAACTCAGGGGGGTCTCCGTGTGGCCTTCCCCCCCCCCTCCCAGGACATCACAAGTCCCATTAGTCAGAGAAAAGAGGGGGGGCTTTCAGGTCTTTAGAGGTAAGGGGCCGACGGGCCCTGTCTTCCCTACTCACCATAAGGGGGTGGCCCTATAGGGCTGCGCCCACCAGGAGCGTTCAATTATAGGCCGCCTGCCTTTCTTGGCAGTCCACTTAAAAAGTAAAAAGGGAATGCCGCTGGAGAAAGGGATTCGCCCAAGGCTGGCTCTAGAGAAGAGGGTGAGGGGAAGTCCCATGCGAAAGCACAGGGGGACACCTCCATTTTGAGGGTGGAGCTGCCCGAAGGCGGCTCCATCGATGGTTAGATTTTTTAAAGTCTCATCATCTGGCATGTGGACCCTATTAGTTATACGGGAAGCAAACGCTAATCACCCCGGTAGTAGCTCGCTCTGCGAGGGAAGAACACGTGGCAGGACCACACCTTTGCGCCCAGTGGCTAGGCAGCTCTTGGGCATGGCGGCTCCATCTTGGGCTGGGTGTAAAATCGATAGAGATTAAAAAGGGAGAGAGAAAGGGGTATGTGAGGAAAGTGTGGCTAGGGATGAAGCAGGTTGTAAAAAGCCCACCACCCCAAACCGGAGCTTAGGGGTAAGGGGGCATTGTCCCCTCCCCCCTCAGCCCCGATCCGGGATAGTTAAGTGAGAGGAAGCTGGTCATCATCTACCCTGTGAAATTAGAGGCCGACCAGAGAAGTAGGGTAAAACCGCATGTTGTGAGAAAGAAGAAGAGGCTAAGCTGGGGACGGACAGGGAAACAAATCACCGGGCCCCTTACGGGGTGGGGGAGAACCAGTTCTCCTCCTCCAGGAAGCTCTGCTGGCGGGTGTTCAACATACGTTCTAGTACTTTCCCTAATTGCTCTAAGAGAGCAATAGGCCTGTAGTTGTTTGGTTGTTTTGGGTCTTTGTATTGTTTGTGGAGTAAATGTGTGAGACCTTGAATATTTTCGGGAAATATCCAGAGGCTAGGGATTCGTTATAGCGGTGTGCTAATGTTCGTTAGATGTTTTCTGGCAGGTGATATATAATTGTCGTTGGAAGGCCAGAAGAGCCGGAGGCTCGTTTTCGTGCTGCTTTGATGTAATGTTGTGTTTCCTCTATGGTGAACGGAGTGGTTAATGTGGTTGTGTTATCGAGCACTTCCATTTCGATCAGACGGGGCTTGTTCCAGCTCGTTGGCATGGAACCGGCACCATTCCTGAACTTCCTGGAAGTGCTCTTGTGCGTGTGATTTGAGTTGAATATGTGGGTGTACTTGATCCCAGTGGGACCTGAATGATTCGAGGATGTCATCTGTGTTTGTGAGCGTGCGATTGTGTATTTGTACTTCTATGAACTTTGGGAGGGTCCGAGGGTCCCATCATACTCTTGAGGTGCCGCCAGAAGAAGGAGGGGTCTGTGCAGCGAGCATCCTCCACAATACGGATGATTTCGCCCCACTGACGGTTTCGGTCCAGCAACACGCACTTTAGAATGCGGGCTCGAAGGAGTGTAATATTCCGTTGTGGTGGGGCTCTGCCGTAGTGATTGTTATATATTGTGTTGAATCTTTGTGTATGCATTGAGAAAGTGAATTGTTTTATCCATATGTATGTTTTGCATGGAGTGTGCGTGTTTCGCCCAGTTTCTATGATGGTTATGTGGTTCCCGAACTCTACCCAGTTCGTGTTAGTGTAGTCGTATATAGGCGGTGTAGAGATTAGTATCAGAGATGCTGATAGTAGGAGACAGACTGGAATGTGGTCGGATAGTACACGAGAACCCGGGAATATGTGAGTGTGGAATCTTGTGACGTAATCGTTATGGAGGACCATGTCCGGGGACGAGGTCGCACCGCGTGGAGCGAAGAACGTGTGGAATGTCAGACCGATGTGCTCACAGCGGAAATGCTGCAAGGCACGGACCAGATACCTTCCCTCATTGTTTGTTGTATTTGAAAAAAATTAAGATGGTGTGCGTTTAGGTCCCCAATGAAGAAGAGTAGGTGTAGTGAGGTTGAAAGATGGTGCGATCTTTGGAGTCTGGACCGGTGTGTTTTCCTGGAAGGAAGGGGAGAGGTGCTAGGAATAGGAAGGGGGGTTGTGAGCGTAGGTGGGAGTGCGGAGGCCGGTATAGGTGGGGGTATTGGTTTGGTAGTGGAGGCAGGAGTTAGGGGGAGGAATAGGAGTGGAAGGAGACGGAGTGGGGACAGTGGAGGTGGTGGTAGGAGTCTGAGTCAGAACGGCGCTGAAGTAGGAGTGTGGACAGTTGGAGTGGTGGGGAAAGTTTGAACAGAGGTTGGAGCAGGAATAGGAGTGGAGACAGTGGGGTAAGAGGTTGGAGAGCGGGTGGAGAGGGGGGAAGGAGCCACGGAGAATCTAAAGGGGAGAGGGGGCTAGGTGGTCAGGGAACGGTTAGGTCCGGAGTAGGTGTATTGGGCTGGGTATGTGATTATTGGTGTGAGCAGGAGGGCAGGCCTTCTATTCTTGTGTTTTTGTATGAGGGCGAAAACCGTCTCAGGGAAGATATTATGCCCGAGTCCATTCTCAGGGAAGAACGTGTTTGCGAATGAGGCATAAAGGCGGAGAGGGAGCAGGCATGGCGTGTGTAGGGAGTGGGGGATACTGTGGTCTGCACATCTCCGAAATGGCCATTTCACGCTTTTCTGCGAGGTAAGGGCATTTCAGATATACTGCGGCATGGTTACCACCGCAGTCGACGCACAGGAAGGTTGTGGTGGTACAGGCAGTGCCGAAGTAGCCTTTCACACTGCATCTCGAACAGATCTGCTCTGCTAGGCCTGTATTCGTTGTGTGCCCCGCATAATAGCAGCGGAGACACTGTTGGGGGCGTATGTTAAGTTGTTGCTCAATTGTGCGAGCGTATATGAGTGTGCCCAGGACTTTGATACACTGGTTGAATGATCTGTTTGCGTGATTTTTCTCTGATAAAGTTATGACCTCCCATTGCTTGACGTAGTTGTAGATTTGTTGTTGTTGTGGTTCCCCGGGCACTGTCATTCCAGGAAGCCCGCACCACGAGGGTAGGACACCACATTGACTGGATCTGATCATAACTGATGGACATGTGAAATATTGTAGTGTTATCTGAGAGCTGCCAAGTTATGGCAATCTGCTGTGAGATGCGCGACTGTGTGGGGACTAACTGAGTGGACAGAGATATGTATGGGTGTTCTCTATGCAGTTTTTGTAGGTGTTCAGTGACTAGTGGTGTTCATAGCGAAGACAGAGTGCTGCGCGGTTGTAGTAGAGTTCTTTGATCTCCTCGGTCCCGTATTCGGATCTGAGTTTGGCAAGGAGGTTCTCATTTGTGCAATCCATATACATTGGTTTGGTACGGTGTATCCCCACATTGTGTCTTCTTGTTATTGAATTTGGCATTAGCGTGTGGTGTTGCTTTGCTGCCACTTTTGTTTGAGCATTTGTCTGGAATTTCAGATCGTCATCAGACGACCTGAATATGAGTATTTGTGCTTTGGGTGTGTTAATGATGTTTGTGACAAGGGTAGCAAGTCTGTTTGAGAGTCTGAGTGTTTCGGGTATTGGTAGTGTGCATGCTTTGCTGTCCGTGTTTGTGAGGTGAAAAGTGATATCACAGCTCATGGTGTGTTGTTTGTGTACGTTGAAGGTGGTCTTTTTTAAATTCACATAGGTCGGGGTTCCCCACCCCGCGGATAACCGCTCCATGAACATGATCGGAATGCGATGAAAGGTGGTGATGTGAGTAGGGGCCTGGATGGGCTCCTCAGAGGGTGTAAAAACATAGCGGAGTTAATGATGACTGGAACCCGAATCAACTGAATCCAGGCAAGGATGCTGCCCCCACTATTGGGTTTGAGGTATTTCTCAGTTATATCCGACATATCACAGATATGGTAGTGTTGCCCTCTGTAATCTTGGACTGCCGGTATTGCAGGGTAGGGTGTTAATCCTCCCCGCGTTCGTAGCTGAGTCCAGATCCAGGTTTGTTCCTTCCTCTGGGTTCTGCAGTGGGATAAGCCTCAAACATCCTTTTTCCAAAGTTCACAATTATGGCTTTTCTAAGCAAAACGGCATAGTTGTGACGGAACCTATGTGTGCGTTAGTCAAGTTCACAAAGAAAAAAACACAGCGAGGCAGGGAAGGAGGGGGGGGGGAGTAGCAAATCATTTTAGTCATGAAATCATTAAATGCAGGGAAATAAAGGAATTTTTATTCTGGGGTTGCGAGTTGACTGGGTGATCTGCTGCTGGCTGGATGACTAATCTCCCTCTAGGTCTGGACGCTCCTTTACAAGGTTTTGTGAACGAGGCGTTCCTTCAGC
This sequence comes from Ceratothoa steindachneri, assembly GCA_963969495.1. Classification (NCBI taxonomy): domain Eukaryota; kingdom Metazoa; phylum Arthropoda; class Malacostraca; order Isopoda; family Cymothoidae; genus Ceratothoa; species Ceratothoa steindachneri. The sequence continues at coordinate 158,602,828 of OZ018319.1, forward strand.
TTGGTGTTTTCCTTGGCTCGTGATCCGAAGGCGAGGGGAAGAGCAAGTAAGCAGAGCAGGCGAATTGGTACTGACTCTCCGAGATCACAGCGATGAATGTTTCAGTTGTGAAAGACATATATTTGTAGCCGGGCTGCAGCCTGAAAAGTAGCGTCAATCTAGCCAAGGTGGTGAATATATTTGGTAAAGGTGGCAAGGGTAAGTTAAGGGGGCACCACATCTAGTAAAGTAGATTTGATTAAGACATGGCATGTGTTATATATATATATATATATATATATATATATATATATATATATATATATATATATATATATATATATATATATATATACGAGAAACGAGTGTTGCGAGACGAAAAAATTACCCTTGGAAGTATAGAATACGATACCATACTCTTCATGCGGAATGAAAACCTGACGAAGGTAAGATAGATGCTCCTCTAAAGACGAAGATGCTATTAAGAGGTCGTATATGTAACAAAAGACTAAATGAACACCTCTCAGAACTTGATCCCTAAAACGCTGAAAGAAAGAAATTAGCATTGCCAAAGAAATGACCGTTGTTTGAGATCAGAGTCGAGGAAACTCCCGAATTACCCCCACTTTGTCCTCGAGATGATGAATTCCAACAGAAGAAATATGTCCGAGAAACAAGAGTTGCGAAATACTAAAAAAAGGACCCTTGGGAGTGTAGGCTACGATACTATACTCTTGAAGGCGTGCTAAAAACTGACGGTGAGATATATGCTCATTTATGGACGAAGGTGATATCAAACGTCGTATATGTAATAAAAGAAGAAATAAAAACTCAGAACTTGATCCTTAAAACGTTGAAAGGTATAATCACTATTGCGAAGACCACATAAGAAGGCATTTGAAGCATTTCGAAAGAGTGAAATATAGTGGCGATAGTCGACTTTGGACGAGAACATATTGAACATCCCAAAAGAGAACGAGCTTAAATCTGATAAATACCCTAAGTTGTGTTTATCAGCGGTATACCAAGGCACTGTAATCTTCTAATTCCCTGAAAGGACAATAGGTAGCCTTTGGTACAACATCAAGTTGAGAGACCTAAAGTGTCGTAGACTGACGAACAATATCAGCATCAAGCATAAAATCGAGCTCCTTTTTCATTACCGAGCAAGAGGAAAGGTAAAGCCAAGACATACTTGCTTAAAATGTTGTAAGTGTGGTACAGACGGAGGGAGGCTTGCAGGCGAGAGAGAAGTTTATGACAGGAAAAGGAACCAGAGTAAGAGGGAATTTGTGCGGTCGTCAAGCTTACGAGTACAAAAAATTGATTAAAATATCGTGGTAGATGGAAAATCGAGGTAAAATATAGGACATTTTACCTCGGCGTTAACGAAAGTCTATCAAAAAACGTCGGAGATCGAGTGAAACTTGCTAAGGAGTTAAAGAAGAAAGAAGTTGATCAGGTGAGGAAGAGGACCCTGAAGAGAAGGCTGATGGTGGTGCAAAAGATACCGGTATAGCTGTTTACATCCTATACCATTTATGTCGTACTCCATATGGTACCAACACATCCGAAGGTTGAGGATGAGAAGTCCGATGTGAAATAACGGAATGGCTGTTTACAGTATACATACATCTTTAGCGCCGTAATTGATATGCTACCAAATTAGGTTCAACGATTGAGAATGAAAGTGAAGATAAGCGTAAGAAGAATGTAAAAAGTACCTGTACATGACCCCTCGCGTCGTCGGGAGGATGAATCGTGCCTTTAGCAATGCTTAATTTTTTAGTGCCGATTCTCTCGCCTGTCTCATTGCCGTAATTTTAAATCAAGGAAGATCAACTGAGACTTGGGCCTGCAAACTTTCAGCAAAATTAGAATTGGAGGGAGAAGTAATAGAGGCTGACTCCCACTTAACGTAGTTAGTATTATATATATAATTCATCGGCTACGTTTGCCATTTCCCTCAAATTACGCGACCCGACAACCGTCATTAGGGGATGGATATAGTCGGACATAGTCCAAAGAGCGGGTTGGACGCTTATACCCCTGACTTGCGTAGTTATGATCTCGCATAATTTCCCTATCTCTGACCTTCCATATTCCAAAAGGAAGGTATTCCTCAATTTTCCTCCGGCCGTTGACTGTTTCTGATTATCTCATTGAAGAATTTAAAAATATCTTGGGGACTATTTTGTGCCATGAGTACGATCTTCTGGTGTACTCTCATGTTAGGTGAGGTCATGACGAAGATTCATCCATCTCACTATTCGACGAGAAATTCAGATGCGAAAGGCGGTAGACGGATGGAAGGAATGATCGGCATATTTTAGCCTGAGTTTGAATCTGACGGCAAGCTTGCTAATGTGGTTATCGTGAGTATAGTGCACATATTTGTTGTGGAGGCAATATTGATGGTATAGGCGGGGGTGTTGTACACATAAATAATCCATATCCAGTTATCCCGGAGTCTACGGCAATTCAAATAAAGATTAAATGCCCTCCAGGCTTAGTTCGGAAAAGACGCTAGGTCCTTGATCGATGTGAAGACACTTAAAGGGTTGGTTATAGCCTTCCTAAAGACAGAACTTCGGGGAATTTTTGTCGAAGAATGCGTAATTGCCTTCGATGGTTTACTAGAGAAGGCTTTGCTCGTCGCATGAGCATTCCTCTCCGCATGCCTTGAAACTATCGGCAGGCAGGGCGGCCTCGATTTTCGAAGGGCCCCGACTCTCCAATGCTCCCTACCCAGCTTTGAATAGGGGCGAGGGAGCAGAAGCTCCCTTGATACTGGCACACTTAGACAGCCACGTGATTTACTTCGACATCTTCCGGGGAAAATACACAAAAAATAAAGACAACAAACATTTATTTAACAAAAAAGTTATCAAAGAAGGCGTCGTTAGTAATATTATCACACCCAGTGCGCAAATATCCGAGTCTCACAAACTAAGCAACAAAAAAAGTTAGTGATGTTTGTGAAACTGGCGTTTCACTTTTAAGATACCATCAATATTAGCTTTGTAATTGCTACATCCAATCAAGTGGCACAGTGCAGTGGCAGGCCGGATCTGGCCCGAGGGCCGTAGTTTAGAGACCCCTGGGCTAGATGGTCCAAAACGTGGCGCACCTAACGGGCCGCAGCCACAAGTGATTTCTCACTGGTTTCTCGTCAGGAGTGACAGGAGGAAGAAAGCCAAGGTCGGGGCCGTACTAGGCCCTACCAAGTGGCCAGGCTCTTAGCCCAGGCATTCAAGGGATATCTTGCCACAACTAGTGACCTAGCCCGAGATCTTTCAGTTAGCCTGGCAGCCAACTAGGCGGGGAAGTTGTGACCAGTAACAGCCCAGCCTAATTCACCAAAGGGCTGTCACAGGGGCTGGTCAGGCATTATGCATTAGTGGTGGGCTTTTCAGGGCATAGTAGCCTCACCACATTATTCCGTCGCAGTCTCTCACAACCTGTGAGCTTCAAATGGTGTTATTTATAGGGGTTCCAAAGCCTTTCTTCTGGTGCATGAGGTAGCCGCCAGGTCCTTACTTGTTACTAGCAAAGGGATGATAGATAAGGATAGATGAGAGTTGTTAGTAGGGGTGATACACATATACACACACTTATACACATGCATAGATATAACGAAGCATACATTTATATAGATATTGAGATGGGTTGATGAAATGTGGGGAAGTTAGAGGAGAAAGAACCAGAGAGGACAAAGGAGAGAGTAAAGGAGAAACCAAAGATATCATAAATTTAGATGAGAGAGAAGGAGAGAGAAAAGAGAGGAAAAGAGTAAAGAGGGTGAGTCATTGAGAGAGACTGAAAGAGAGAAATGGCTAGGTGGAGATATATATGGAGATATACATCTTTCATCTATATACACATACATATACACACAGTTACAACACATATATACACATACATAGAAGCAGCGAGAAAAAAAGAGAGAGGAGAGGAATAAAGGGGGGGGGGGAATACAAAGAGGCAGAGAAAAACGCGAGCGGGAGACAAGATAAGGAGACATAAGAGAGAGAGAGAGAGAGAGAGTTAGAGGGATACAGAAGAGATAATAGAAAAGGACAAAAGAGAGAAAAATAAGACAGGGAGAATACAAGATTGGGAGAAAAATAGTGAGCGGGCGAATAAAGAGACAGAAGAGAAAGGAGAGCAGAGATATAGAGAAGGAGCGGGAGTGAGAAGGTAATAGATAGATTTATAGATAATTGAGAAAGAAGAGAAAATGAACAAAAATAAAGAAAATTGAGAGTTAGAAAAGGAGATGCTGAGAGAGATAAGAGAGAGCGAGTGATTGGGAGAGACGGAAAGAGAGGAATAGCTAGACAGTCATATATGGAGGTACACATCTTCCATCTATATACACATACACATCGTCAAGGTTAAAACACGTATCTACAGACATATACGCACATAGAGAAAAAAGGGAAGAAAGAGAGAATGAGAGGACAAAAGTGGGGAGAATAAAAAGGCAGAAAAAAAGAGAGCGAGAGACAACGAGAGACTTAGTGAGCGACAGAAAAGGAGATAAGAGAGAAAGGACAAAAAGACAAATAAGAAGCAGCATGAAAATAAAGGGAGCAGGAGAGAGAGAGAGAGAGAGAGAGAGAGAGTTAGTTACAAGGAAAAGAAGTACCTCAAAGGCCTTGCGGCCCATATCGAGGAGGTACTTTTTGTGGTTTCGATTCTTAGCATGTACTGATTACCTGCTATGAGATCATCAGCTTTTCAAATATAATTTGTCAAGTCTACTCTTGAACTGTTCAACACTGCTACTCTCAACAACCCCCGCTGGTAGTTTATTCCATGTGTCGCAAATGTCATATGTGAATGACTTACCCACCGGAATGGTATTGAATCTGGGCAGCTCCACCTTCCACCCGTGATTTCGAGTCATATTCCGGTTGAGGGTAAAGAATTTGGTAGAGTCGACATTTTCAAATCCTTTCAAGATTTTAAAAGTCTCTATTAGAGGAACACGCAGTCTTCGAGTCTCTAACGAATAGAGATCGAGCTCTTGCAGTCTTTCTTGGTATGACTTGTTCCTTAGCGATGGGATCAGTTTCGTGGCCCTGGCTTGCACCTTTTCCAGACGATCGATGTCTTTTCGATAATGAGACCAGAACTGAACAGCGAACTCTAGGTGAGGCCTCACCAGCGAGTTGTACAAGGGCAAAACAACCACTTTTGTTCGAAAGCTGAATTGCCTCTTGATGTAACCCGACAAGCGATGAGCCTTTTTCTCTACCTGTAAGCACTGCTTCGAGAATTTGAGATCGCTGCTAATCAGCACACCTAAGTCCTTCTCGACATCAGTAGACTCAAGACGCATACCTTGTAGCTCGTAGCCTGACCGGGGGTTCGCATACCCGATGTGCATCACCTTACACTTTTCTAAGTTGAAAGGCATCTGCCACTTGTCAGCCCACTCGCCGATCCTCCGTAGGTCATCCCTCAACATCTCTATGTTTTCGGGATTCGCTACATTAGCTCCAAGTTTTGTGTCGTCGGCAAATTTCGCTAGACGACTCACCAGTCCTTCATCTATATCGTTGATGTAGATGATGAATAATAGAGGGCCTAGCACGGAGCCCTGAGGGACTCCGCTCGTTACTGACGACCACCGAGAGGTGTGGCCTCCGATGGTAACCCTCTGTCGCCTGTCCGACAACCAACTTTCTAACCATTTTGCGACCTTTCCTCTTATTCCCCGGGCATGTACTTTCGCCATCAGTCGGCGGTGGGGGACTTTATCGAAAGCCTTTTGGAAATCCAAATAAAGTATGTCCACCGCTCGACTTCTGTCAAACTCGCTCATTATACCGTGGAAGAATTCGAGCAAGTTCGTGAGGCACGAGCGCTTTCTTCGGAAGCCATGCTGTGTGTCTCTCAACAGGTCGTGAGACTCTAAATGATTCATTATCCTATCCCCTATGATGCCTTCCAGTACCTTGCCCACGATTGAAGTTAGACTTATTGGTCGGTAGTTTCCTGCGGTGCCACGGTCCCCCTTTTTGTGGATCGGGGTGACATTGGCCATATGCCAGTCTGCAGGTACTTCGCCACTCTCGAGCGATGAGTTGAAGATCTCAGAAAGATGAGGGCTTACCTGATCTTTCACCTCACGCAGTACTCTTGGCAGGAAGCCGTCAGGACCTGGGGATTTATACGCATTTAACTGACCTAGTCTTCTAGCAACTTCTTCGGAAGTTGTAGTTATTGCTTCTAGTGATTCTAACTCGCGATCTATCACTATCGGCGGTCTGGGTATCTCTCCGCCCCTTTCCTTCGTGAAAACCGAGGAGAAGTAGTCGTTGAGTATGCCAGCTATTTCCTCATCTGAATCCTGGAGAACGCCGTCGGCGTCCCTCAGGGGTCCGATGCGTTGGCGTACTGGTTTTCGACTGTTCACGTACGCGAAGAACTCCTTGGGGCTCTATTTAGAGAGAAAGGCTACACGAATTTCTTCGTTACGCTTAGCCGTGCGCACTAGTGCCTTAACCGTTCTACTATGGGTCACATAGGCTTCATGGTGCATCGCACTACTATTCCTCTTCCATGCTCTGTGCGCTGACTTTCTAGCTTTAATAGCACTAGAGATTTCTTGAGAAAACCACCTAGGCTGAATGCTCGCTAGTCTGACTGCCTTCGTGGGAACGCACTCGGCCTGACGATCCATAAAACGATTTTTGAAGTCGTTCCATTTGGAATTCGTCCCGCCTTCGTTAGTTGGTTGCATCTGGCCAAGTGCCTCCCGAAGCCCATTGAAGTCTGCACGTCTGAGATCCAATTTACGTGCTCGTTCATTAGTACCTTGCGTACAGGGAGCACGTACTCCAAACCTTACCATGTTATGGTCACTACCACCTAGGCACTCATCTACTCACAGGTCAGAGACGAGGTCATCTTCAGTGGTAAATACTAGATCTAGAACGTTGCCCCCCTCGGGTAGGCTCGCCGACCCACTGAGTCAGAAAGTTGCTGTCAGCAAAGTCTACAAGCCGAGATGCCTCTCCGTCGCCCGTTCGGTCACTCCAGTCGACTCGGCAATTGAAGTCCCCTACCAGCAGCGAGGGAGGGCCGTCTAAGAGACTGGACAGTTTTTGGTACAGGTCTATATCAACCTCTACCGTCCGATGAGGAGGTTGATAAGCCACTATGAACCTGTACATTGTATTGTCGACCTTGAGGTCGACTCCTACTACCTCATGCTCTGGGACAGTTCTGTATTCGATGGGAGATAGATGGGCCCGTACATACACCAGAACTCCACCACCTTCCCGGTCAGCGCGATCTTTATGGAAGGTCGCGTAACCGGGTACTCCAAACTCACCTATGAAGTCCCTGGTGTCTGCACGAATCCAAGACTCAGTGACGGCCACTATGTCAAGCATCTCTGATGACATCAGTGCTCTAAGCTCGCAGAACTTGTTCCTTATTGAACGGGCATTTAATAGAATAACTCTTAGGGGGCGTCCGCTAGCCCTACTGCCCCCTTCACTTCTCCGTTTCCCGACGGTTCGTCGTGCGTCCTCTCCTCCGAAGCTGGATTCGGAGGCTGACCATCACCCACTTCCGCCCCCTCCTCTGTATCGACGGAAGGATTGGGTGCTGGGTGCTCGACCTCGGCTGCCGAGGGTGCTACTTCGTGGGATTCTCCCACTGGGGTCTCAGTCATCCTTTCCCCTACATC